>CM032662.1:4840031-4853160 GCA_019095985.1 Streblospio benedicti
TCAACTGTTTTTAAATTTTTGGGACTTTGCCAATTGGGTTTTATTTTTTGGGGGGCCTTTTTTAACTATTTTTTTTTCTTTTTTTTCCACTAAAGTTTCAATACTGTTCGAAACATGATCATCAAACTGGCATAGTGGTTATATTGGAATAAAAGTGCTCAGAGAGCACAGTGTTACCATATTATTGTCACTCATGGGCAATACAGATATTTAATTTAGCCATATTTAGAAAAAAGCTCCTGCAATCCAATGCCAACAACATAGATGTAGGATGAGTTACGATCAGTTGAGATTTTTTCTGCTTTGATTGCAAAGCGAACATCTTTTGCCCAAGGGTCAATGTTGCTCTAGCGGCTTGCTCTCTAGGCACTTTGATTTAGTTCAATCTGAACACTGACAATCACATCGCGATGTTTCAGGCGGTGGTTGGCGCCAATGGGAGCTGAACAGGTAATAAATTGGTAACTCTTTTATGATGATATCAATGACAGTTAACGATGATTTGATGTCTAATAAACTATTATTAGAGCCACAATTTATGTGTAAATTCAATTTAACATATGAACACTTTTTGACAAACAATACACATTCTAATTACATAGACAAGAGCCTAGTACGTTTTCATATACGCTTTCTAAAATAATTCAATGTTCGTTCATATTAATAGAACCAATGACCTGGGATATTTCAGGTTGATATGAAGCAAAAAAGGAGCACATCTTGCAGTGTATGGTAACTCATTTTCAATGATAAAAAATTACAATGATGATGATGATGGCATTTACAAGGCAGAACGATCATTTTCGAAGATACCATTCAATATGTGCAATATCATAAATAGATCGACTTATTGAGACCACTTGAGACCAGTTCTCAGTGTGGTCCAAATAGAGATGCCATAAACCAATCACTCTGTTATGTTTCAGGATGAGAATGGGCAGCAAAGGGATTTTGGCAGGCTTCAGACGGGAGTCTGAGCAACAAAGGAAGCATGAATTCTTGAGAAAATGCAGGAAGAGAGAGACCGAATGGTAAACAATTTTTCGACGATCATGATGATAAAGTTAATGATGATTTATTTTATAGTAAGGCATTATTGAGCCGCATTTTCAAAGTACATACAATTTAAATGCGTACTTTATTCACAACCTGCATTAGACAAAGTGGCTAGCAATGTCTTAAATGCATTCTTTCTAAAAAAAAATTCAATGGTTGAACTGGCACATGTTGACAGAACCATTGACCTGGTGATATTTCAGATTTGGATTGAGCAGCGTGAGCAGCAATCGAGGCCGTGATGTGTTTCTTGCTACTGCACCCCCCGACACTGTTGGGGTACCCGTGAGTACTGGGGTAACTCATTTCATGATAAAGATGAAAAACGATACTGATAATGCCATTTACAAGGCAGAACCATATTTTTCATAGATCCCATTCAATATGTGCAATATCATGATTAGACGACATGAGACCACTTGAGGCCAGTTCTTAAATCGAGATGATTCAATATTTCAAAGAGTGAAAATTGACAAATCCAGAGATTCAATGGTGATGTTTCAGGATGAGGATAGGCTAGAAAGGGATTTCGAGCTCCAGCCAGAGTTTGAACAAAGGAAGCGGGAATCTCGCTGAAAAGGCAGATAACGAGATATTTGATGGTAACTAATTTTTGACGTTCATGATGATAATATGATTTATTTCATAGAAAGTCATTATCACGCCTGCATAGCAAATCGCACATGCATGCAATTAGGTGAAGTATAGAGATTCTTTGAAATAATGACCTTAAACCATATAGATTTCATGAGAACGCACAAACGACACCCCATCTTAGGATTCCCATATTAGTAGCTTACATTAAATCACATGTAAGCACGGCGTCGACACAGTTAACTACAGGCCATTTCAATTGACTTAAATGGGCATATTATGTATTGCATAAGGGCATGATGATACAAATATTGAAACGTTCTATAGAATCTACGTCAACACACGGGCCCATACGATGTCTGCCTGGGACCATTGTTATTAGAGCCACACTTTCCATTATCGTGGGGGTGAGGGTTTAGAAATGGATTCTCGTGTAATTCATGAAATCGAGCTAATCCAGTGCTCAAATACCATTCTATCATGAAGAAGGCATGAGTATATGTTACAGAAAGACTAAATACCCCACACTTTCTTTGGATCCAGTTTCTGAGCATGTGGTAACACATATCCAATGATAATGCTGACACCGATTATTGTCATCTCATTGAACTCATTTCTTGTCCTCACCCCAGAAAAATCTTATTTTTCTTCAGTAGAGTATTCAATTTCCTGTTGCTGAGGATAAAAACTATATGGGCATATCCATCTTCCCAGAGCTCTGACAGTTATTGAAGAGGGATTTCAGGGGTATTACCCCTGGAATCCTCTCTAGCCCAGCCCCATTCTACATTTATACATGACTGACTAACAACTGATCATTCACACAAATATTCAAATAATTTTAAGTAAATTGAGTGGTTTAGCACTAGTCTAAGCTTATTTTTTACCATATCTATAATCACTAAATAATCAGAACCACGCCCCTTTCATTTAGTATGACATATCCTGGTGCACCTGATTGTTCGACCCAATTTTTGCTGATTTTGCTTTGATTTGGTGGTCAGAGCCCTGTTACTGTGTTTGTGTTTCTTCTGGCGTTTGCATTGTGGATCAAAGTATAGATAGTAATATAGGTCGTTATTGAGCCTATGGCATTCTGCCTGTTGGAAGGGCGCATGGCTGATAATAAGTGTTACAAATTCATTAATAAGTTAAAAAACACTTGCTTCATATTTACAAACGGAAATGGCAAAATGGGCAATAAATTACATTGACATAGATACACTTTTATCATCACAATGATAAGCAAGGAAAAATCAAATGTGCATTGCATTAAGACTGAAAAAGTAAGCCCATGCGATGTAAAACGTTTTCAAAGTGCCTTTACCGGTACCTCGTGTTTTAAATCCCAACATGTAATTTCAGATTTTCACCTTCCTTGCATCACATCTGAAACACAGTTAAAAGATTTATGTTCAGAAATCTATATATGTTGGTGTCGAGTTCTTGGTATCGTGTTTGTGCAAGCAAAAGTTTTACATTCTTAGCCAATGGCATTGAAAAACACAGCAACATTAGATTATGTAGATTCAAAGCATACGGTGCACAGGTAATGACACAATTAGTAAATGTTTTACATGTATTATGCCTATTGTTTCAAAGCTAATTTATGCAATTTTAATGCAATTAAACAAACTGGATCACATCAGCCTTTGTCGGACTCATCGCCGATTGTGAGGATTTCTAGGAAGGTCATAACAAGATAAAATTAACAGAATGTCAATAATTGAACAAATATGTGTCATTTAATGAACCAATCACCCGGTGATGAATTCAGACTGAGATTGAGCAGAGAGAGGGGGCGCAGTATGGCTGAGACAGGTAATTTATTTTAAACGATTTATTTTATGATGTTGTTATTTTGATTAATTATTCATAGTAAAGCATTATTAAAGGCAACAGTTTCAAGTGGAAATCCAATTTTGTATGTGTACTTTGAATTAATAACCTGCATTCAAATAACTTAGACAAGTTGCCTAAACCGTCTTAAATGCACTCTTTACAAAAAATAATTAAATGGTTTCAACATTCACATGTTAACAGAACAAAATTGTACATGGTGATGATGCCTAGTGAGCTATCCCAGTGATCTAACCAAATTGTTTTTGCGCCGAGTGATTTCTTTTTAAACTTGTTCCAACCATTGTAATAAAAAACCATAAAAACGATGTAATAAAGCTGAAACCAAATTACAATGCAGAAACACCACTTTACTTGATTGCAGATATCATTCAATGGTAACTAATGTTTGATGATCAACATAAATTTTGACACCATTTACACGAACCACTCTTATTTGTATATAATGTTCAATAAATCGCCTGATATATATCGCCCAAAAAAAGGAATATGTGCAATATCATAAATAGACAACTTCTTGAGACCACTTGAGGTCAGTTCTCAGCGTAGTCTGAAAGAGAGAGATACTTAAAATATATACATGTTGAACACTGACAATTTAGTGAACCAATTTCCTGGTGATGTTTCAGTCTGCGTATGAGCAGGGTATGAGGGAAACTTCGTCGAAAATTGCAGGTAAGGACAGAATTGGTGGTAAAAATAATTATCGACAATCACATGACAACGTTAATTATGATTTATTTTTATAATAATAGGGCATTATTAGAGCCACAATTTCAAGAAAATACAGTTTAAATGTGTACTTTTTAATACACAACATGCATTCTAATTACTTGGGCAAATACATGAGGATAGTGTTAATGCACACTTTGTAAAATGAGTCAATGGTCCAACTCACGTGGTGATAGAACTAATGACCTGGTGATTCAAGAAAGAAAGATGGAGACATAGATTTGTTTTCACTACTTTTTTATTTCCATGATTGGCAGATTTTTGGGGATACATAGTAATATTTGAGCACTCGATTCTTGTGTCAATCGTGACATTGAGCCTGTTGATGTTTGATTGATACACTTCAGAAATCAAACTGCAGCATCAAGCTTACTGTTTCAGTCTTCATGCAATTTGCACTTAATAAACTGTATAAAGATGTTTATATCCGGCCGATTGTGAGCTACCTTTATTTCATTGATGATTTTGACTCTTAGAAGCTAATGGTTGTTACATTGCTAATGTAGTCAAATGATCCAATCCCCTTATGGTATTTCAGACTGAGGTTGAACAGCTATTGGAGCAGCTCCAGTGGCAACTCAGTTTCGATAATGAAGATGACCAAATTGACCAAGATGATGAACTAGAACCACATATTTACGTAAATAACATTCAATATCCTGATATATCAGGATAGATGAATCTATAACATTCAATATGTGCAATAGCATTAGTAGACCACTTCCATTCAGAATTGTTCATTTGATGCCAGTTAGTTAAGTGTGGTCCTAATAGAGAGATGTTACAATATGCTTCAATATGTGAACACTGACATATTCAATGAACCAATCACTGTTGATGTTTCTAGACATTGATTCAGGAAGCAAAGGAAGTTACTATTCTGAGACATGAGAGGTAAGTTGGAGATGCCAGAATAAATCAAACGCTTTCTAATATGCAATTATCAATATGTTCAATATGTATAGCCAAATCTAGTGGAATTTAAAATTATATGCATATATTTTGTAAAACATTATTAGCATATACATTCTCTTTGTAGTACGATCCGCCATATAGTTTCGAGAGCAGGGAAAAGATTATGAGAAAAAATTCACTCGCTCTGTCAAACGTCACACCGCGATATGTTGTTTGATCTCTAATTACATGCTTATGATAATTCTTATTAAGATCACTTGTTTTCTAATAATTATCTACTGATCTAACAATCTTGTCCATCAATAGCCTGCAAGAATGATAACATCTATTGCTTACGACAATACGGTTAGTGGGTTACATAAACAATTTATTTAACAAGAGTTATAATGATGGTGTTTCAGGATTTGCTGTTAGGAATGAGGAAGACGACCATTTCAGACACCGATATCCACGAGGTAGCCAAACGGTTGAGAATTTTAAAAACAAACTTAGTCTTACTGATTTTAGCTTTTTAATGTACTTTCTAAATAATGACAAAATTGCAACATCTATATTATGACATATAGTTTTGTATTGATGTCAAGAAATGTAGCGATTTTGGTGGTTTTCAAATTCAAAATACATGTAACGTGATCAATATATGTAAAAGAATTGGGGGCAAACGTTTCTAGCAAGTTATATGAATTTTTATTGGATATTACTTTGATGATTGTAGTGTTTTCTTCCATTCATACTGGTATGCAAGGCTGGCAGATGGTATACATGAAATATTCTTTAGTAAAATACGTACCCAGAAGCTGACTTTCGTATATTAAGTCACGATTTTCTTCTTTTATAGGGGTGGGGCTTTTATGGTATGAATGAAAATATGTCCTGCGACTGTGCAGAACTAATCGATCGAGGACATAGACAAGTGTATTTTGTTTTATCTATTCATACCCTGATGAATTTGTTCAATTTCAGATAGTAAATGCTTTCAATGCTCAGGCACATGAAGTGTGCAGCAAGAGATATTTGTGGAAAGAACGGAATAAAACTGCAATAATTGGAAGTGCAGTAAAATTTTATACTTTAAATGTTGATACTCTAGACAGCCTAGATTTAGAATAAGACAATAATATACCAATATCCAGAAAATATCAAAGAAGATTTTCAAAGTCTAAATGGTGAGAAAAAACAAGATGTTGAATATAAAGATGAAGCAGCAGCACTTCCAATCACTATAAACCAAAAATGAAGAACATTACGTCCAAGCAATCTGAAAACAACATTGACAAAGAACATGAATATCTTCAGGTATGAAAATTTTGCCAAATATTTTAATAATGTATTTGATGTACAGTGTACACTAGAGACACCTGTGCGGGTGTTGTTGGCACACACCTCGCCTCAGAATGTTTAACGTGAAACCCACCCACACGCATTTAGAGAGCCCAAGTCCTCAACCAAGCCCGCACACGGATGTTTAACAAATTTGTGGAGTCCACCCATACCCACACCTAATAGATGCCTGAAGGACAACCAGCAAAGCTTCATTTCTATTAATCAACACATTAAACTTACAAAGAAACATTAAAGTTGTTACGTGCCAAAGTTGCTGACATCTTTTCAAAATGATCAAATCGGCGCATGACAGGCAGTCAATCATCTTGATCGCCGCCACCAGAATCCGGGTCATAGACTCGCGAGCTGGTAGGCCCCCCGTCTCGTTCATGACCTGCCTGTTGGTGTAGATATGTACCGCTCTCCTAATTCATTCTCATCATCTTCCAATCACTCTTCTGTCAATCAAGCAAGCACGTTTCCAATATGTCATGTATATGTTGATTGACATGGTCCATTATTGCACTTATGTTCTCCTCAGAGATTCGGCCCTTTGAAGATCTCGTATGTGTCTTCTGCCTGTTGTTATCCATCTTTCATACATGCTCTTCTCAATCTTGTGCGTAACCTTCTACCTGTCTCACCAATGGCCACAGTCTCACGCATCTACACTGTACACTATCTCACTCTCGCTCCAGTGGGTCTAATTTATCCTTTGATTACTAGGATGTTTCTGAGAGTCTGTACGGTTTCACTACTATTGAAACTGAATGTTTGGTTCCGCACCAACAGACAGGTAATGAACAGGGACGCAGGGGCCCACCAGCTCTCGTGAGTCTATGATCCAGTTCTTGGTGGTGGCGGTGGGCTAGCATGATTGACTGCCTGTCATGCGTAGTCGATCATTTTGAAGATGTCAACAGCAGCTGACGTAATTGGCAATGTTTTTTTTCTAAGTTTGATGTTGTGATTATTAAGAAATGACTGTATACACACATTACCAAGGACTCTGATGTTCACAATGTTATAGTCATAGCTTCAATAGAAGCGGTGAAAATTTTCATTGCAGGTTTTGACGATGAATAATATAACATAACATAATATAACATAACATAATTTATTTCAGAATATTAAAATTCCATACATTAAAAGATGTGAAATATAAAAAATAAATATATAAATATATGAAATGGATAAATGTATTTAAATATGTTGCTACTAAGTAAAGATGTGAGTCTGCTATGCAACAGAATGACTAGAGTCAAATATAAAATGAACACTGATAAATGTTCTGTACCAAGAGATTATCACATTTAAAAATACGATCACGAAAAATTAACAAGTGATTTTCTGTAAATAAAGTTTTAAAAGGATTAATACCATTTTCAACATAAAGCAGATATGCTAGTACATTTTCTGCCAAACATTATTATTATAAGAAACACATGCTTTTGAAGAAAGATATATCGTGAGTTGGTCCACAGTTGAATACAATAAGAAAAGTTAAGAATGAACGAAAAAGACATATTTTGACATCAGCATACCTATACATACCTATACATACAATATCTAAAATATAAATTATATTGTCAAGAAAAACGCCAGTCTGAACCTGCCTTTTAGGTAATTCTGATATTGTCTTCGGCCTTTAAAAATCCAATTACTTTAGAACTGATATTAGAATCACCCAATGAGCTGATCTCAACGGAGAGGCAGTTGTTGTATCGAGGTTTGCGGTTGTTATTTTGTGAAACTTTAAAAACATAGTCATATATTACCTACACCTCTTTATAGAGCTGTTCCAAATTAAGTGTGTTCCACTGTATACTGTATAAGGCCCCTTACCGCTAGCAAGATGTCTTTTGAAATGATTGGGGCTATGCCTATTTACCTAGTTAATAGAACCATCTTTCCAAATTCATTTGTTACAGATCAAACGAGTGGAGGCCCCAGACCGCTATCTACACTGAGGAAGATGCTGGGGCGCCACCTGCCCATGCTCGGTGCCATCCTAGGCGCAGGCACGCTCTGTCTCATCACCATGTCCTCGTCACCAGCATTGTCGGGCTCTTTGTTATACAGATGTTTGCCAACAAATATCTACTGTGTCTTTGTGTGGCAACAATGATGAAATAATCAACTACAATGTGAGTAGATCCATATGTGTGCAATGAAAAAACAAATTTTGATGGGGAAAGGCCTCCATTTCTACACAACGGTACAATAATTATCAATGCTATATCCATCGTTCAAACCTTAGTTCACTACCTTCAGTTTTTTAGTGTAAAATTTATATACATCATATATTTGCATTTGAATATAGAATTATGGTAAACCTTTAAAAGGGCGTAATAACAATATAGCACCCATTTAGGTAAAGGTACATATGAAAGCTCATGTTATTTGTATCTTTCATTTCTCCTCCTAAATATTATACATGTATAACATCAACATTTGTATTTGAGAAGGAGTCTGTTGACTTGAAAACATGTACTAAAGATAGGCAAAGAAAAGTGGTTATCATTTAGGATAGTTAACAGCAAGAAAAATGAAAGATACGAACCAACATGAACTATATGCTGTCTACCAATTCATTTTTAGACTACTTTATATGAAAACTACTCCATCACTTTTTTTCATTTTCATATTTATGAACAACATACCTTCTTCTTTCCATCACTTTCCTAAAAAATGATATTTTATGCAGAAATGATAGCTTATCCTAAAAATATTAATGAATACTCACTTGAATCATTCTATCTTATTTTTTTTGCTCTTTGAATTCATTAGATTGTCTTTCTTTCAGTCTTTCTTTCTTTCTTTGTTTCTTTCTTTCTTTCTTTTTTGTTCTTTTTTTTTTGGGGGGGGGGTTGTTTGCATTGTGTTAAAAACATAAAAATTATAAAATATTGGTATTACCTGAACAGCTTGTTATTATGAATATTTTTTTAACATTCACCGGCACATTTTGAACAATACACAGTCAACTTAAGTTCTAAATCCGTATAATTGTGTTGTAGCCACCTGTATTGTGCCTCAGTTCCCATCCACTCGGTGTAGGTACCAATTTAGAGTAGGGGCAATTGTATTTCACAAATAAATAAACATTTATTATCATACATTCTTCGATGTCATGCGCTTTGACTGACCTCTACTTGACACTAGTCTATGTATTTCCAACTCAGTGGTAAGAAAGATATTTTAAAAACAAAATATGATTTGCGATGGTGGTAAATGGGGCAAATAGGCAGTGGATTTGAGGGGAAAATTGTAAAGGTTTGGATACAAGGGGACTAGTCAGATGATTGCATGGGGATGTTATAACCCTTAAATCATCTCTTATTACATTTCAGTACCCTGCGGACCTTGTTCGCAAAGCAATGGGATTCCTGGTGCCCATGATGCTGATCCAGCTGCAGCTGGCTGCTGTCGTCATGTGGCAGTTCCATGAGACCCACTTGGCCCGTGAACCGAAGATCAATGAGGTAACGCAGAGCTTCGCTTTTGCAAAAACATATTGGATTCGGTAGAAGTGGTCTTTGGAGGAAGATGGCCTCTTTTTTATTCATGGTTGTTGCTTGGGATGCGGAACAGGGTCTATAACAATCCGCTGATAACAGTATAGTATAATCACAGGAAAATTTCAATTGAAACATTTCTACAAAGGGTCTCATTATATTAGAAATATTTCCATTGACTAATGACACCCATCAGCTATCTAGAAACCAAATAGAGGTTATTTACGAGGTGGACTAATGTATGCATCTATACGCCAAAGGCTGTTTTTCATTATATCACATTACATAAACGTAAACAAATACGGATGCAGAGTCTAACATTCAAAACACTTGTATGTAAAACAAGGTCTAATATTTAGTATCTGTCAACAAGACTCTGTGGTTGCCGCTCTCAGAATAGATGTTGTGGTTGCAGCTGCCGTCGTTCGTGGTGCTCGGTCTGATGACGTTCCACGTCCTGCTGCAGTTCACGTTCCACGTCATTGACTTCACCAGGCTCCTGATGTAGGCTGCAAGGCTCAAATCACAGACTTTGAAATCATAACTATGGACAATTTATTGGACGATTTTGATTAAGTACACATAAAATGATTCATGCGTATGTTTTGATTGTTAAAGTTTATTTTACAAGACCTGTTCCCATGGATAGCACCTGGTTTAAATTTGAGTGCAATGCACCAGCTCAATAGGCATGGCATATTGAGTCTGAAGACAAAGACCTTATTTTAAACCGAAAAGAGTGGTGTATATTTTCAAACATTTTCATTGGCCCATCCCATACTGGCTGTGAGGTAGGTCAAGAAAATGATTGTAAAAAGCTATGTTCATAATGTTTAAATGGTATAGATAGAATGTATATCATTGTATACTATGCATTTCAATTTACATGTCTGTCAAATATGTCAATTATTGTAATAAAATTACAATTTATTGTAATTGAAAAGGTCTCTTTAGAGATGAAAACCGTTTTTTTGTGAAATTTTGAAATCAAAAACTTTTAAAACTTTTAGTAAAGGATTTGAATTACTCTAGTGGTAGAATAGACAATCAAACATATTATGCTTATTCACTTCGCTTACAACATCAGGTCTGATTCTATAGTCCTTTGAGCTTACTTATGGCTGAAATATAGATTTAAAGTTTAGTATTTATTAAATGTTTTCAACTGATGAGGCTGCTTTTTCAAATTGTACTGCATGATTTACAATATATTTGGTGTTTCATTTGGTGTTTTTCAATCTTGAAAAATAACAACACTTGTGAGCTTGAAAATCTTAATTTAATCATAAATCTTACACCTATAATTCATGCAAACTATGAAAAAATACACTAATACAGCCATAAGTAAAATAAAGTATTGTAGAATATTTATTTTTGGGTGGTTCACAATTGACATCATTCATTTTTCGGATCTTTTTTTTCAACTCCCTTTTCCACCTGTCAAGTCTCATAAACTTTTCATCAGCACGCCCTCTGGTTTGGCGTCAATTGGAACCCCCACCAATCACAAAACTACTCCCTAAATAGTCAATTTTACCCTCACTGTTCTCGCAAAAGCAAGAAATACAGTGGTAGGAGCTTGCTTGCAAGAACAATGAGTGTAAAATTGAATTCATGAGCAAATGTGGGGAATATATATATACAGTTAGTCCATAGTGTTATTCAACAATGCTAAATGTTTTTATCGAATAATAATCTGTGGTTGATGTCAATTTTGAAATGTCTCATTCATATGTACTAGTATGCGATTAAATGATTAGAACAAGCTGATTCAATTATAATAAATTTAGCACTAGAAATACATGTATTTTAGTTATTTCACGTTATTGAAAATATAGTTTCATGATGTAAAATTTCGATATATTTTATGAAACTAACCTTAAATATGAAGCTTAAGAAACATCGAATGATTGCAGTTTTACGAATATTATTATATGAACCGATGCATTTGGATGCTTTTCAATCCACCTGCATAATAATAAGTAGACCTCCTGTCAACACTGCTTATGCCTCGTGTAATTGATGGGGTTAAAGTTGACACTAAACATATTAAAGTCGGTATTTGATGAGGCATGAATTTCATATACATATAAAGGCTAAGGTCAGACAGTCTGGAATATTGAATCAGATCAGCTGTGTGCTATTGGAGTAGTGTAGAGTGTAGACAATGTTACTAGGCACATTTTCTCGGAACAGAGCCGTTTTTGTAAAAAGGTAGACTTTTTTGTTTCCTAATGGTAATGGAAATAAATTTACTTTATCACAGTAAAATTTACATGCGAAGATTTGTGTCTTGAAAAGTTAACACATAATATATGTGCTAAACCATAATGCAAGCGGCAACTGCGTCGTTGGTTCGTTTGCAAAGTCAATATCACTCTTTATTTAGATGAAGAATTAAGGCTTAAATCAAACAGCCCGGCTTAACCACTCAGCCATTGATTTAGATGAAAGGTCCAGTTGTGGATTCCCATGACATTACATGAATAATCAAAATGAGATAGCAATAAACTCTGACATAACATCTTCCTACTTTTTTTAGTATCTGAATAATCTGCTTCCCTATACATATTACAGGCCTCTGTTAATTTTCTTCAGAGCTAAGTCACCCAAACTTTGACGTCCCATTTGACTACAAAAATTTTTATTAATTTTCTTTGGTTTAAACATTTTATTTTATTTTAAAAAAATTAAAAAATTTTTACTGTTTTTTTAAAAAAGTTCAAGAAATACATTTATGGGGAAAAGGGGGAAACAAAAGTTAAATTTGCCATCAGTTAATTAGGGGTAATTAAACCCTTAAATTGGGCCCTCCCCATTGGGGATCCCTTGGGTGTTGCAACCAAAACCACAAGTCATTTTTCGGTAAATTCCTTGGGTGAGATTGGGTCGCAAGAAATTTTGGTGAAAAAAAGTTTGGGTTAAGGGGTTTTGTTTTTATTTGCCCACAATTTGAAAAGCAAAGTTTGAAAAAATTAAACCATAGCTTTCAACGATGTATTTAAATTTTAACCGTTTGGTTTTTTGCAGAGGGAATTTGAAAACCCCCATTTAAAAAATGCCCGCGGGTTTTTCATTTTTGTTTTAATTGGATTCTTTTTGGACTTATAGGGTTGAATTTTGTTTGGGAA
>CM032662.1:4858139-4872493 GCA_019095985.1 Streblospio benedicti
TTAAAACAAAAAGCTTTCAACACATTGTTCCAGACCAGTGTTGGGTTATGCCTCGTCTGTGGGACCCTTATCAGCAAGGGGACATAAACAGATTAAAGCGGTCCAGCGCAGAGCTACGTGACCAACCGCTTCCATAACACCAGTAGCCCAACTGAGATGCTACTAGACCTCAACTGGGAAGCACTCCCAGACGAAGACAGAAAATCAAATTATGTACATTTTACAAAATTCACCACGACTTCTCAACATCAGTGCACCACCATATATTCACCTGGCACCTCACGGACTTAGAAGGACCCATCCATTGTCATATTTCGAACTCACAACATCAGCCGACTATTCTAGAAATAATTCCTCTATCCATCAACCGTAACACTTTCTGGAACAGACCTACCAATGGAAATCGCCACTGCATCAACTCTGGAGGCTTTTAAGGCTGGGTCTTCCCACAGCCCCTTTCTAATCTTTTAACTCTATCCTTGTTTTTTAACCTGCACTACTAACAATTGCTTTTATCTTTATTCTCCTCACTATCGCACATCCCCCACCCTTACTAACGCTATTTTCTTTCCTCTTCGCGCACCCACAATTCATCTAGGAGGTTGTAAATCATCATCTCCTGATGCTAACCTCGACAAAACCATACACAGAATACAGATACAGATACTTGCTTTAGAGATTAGAATTGTGGGACTATACACCTTGATTTATAATTTGCGTCTGGTTATATTTTCGTCACCAGCTCCATTTCGGCTGTGGTTAGGATTTTATGCGTTAACGCAAAATCATAACTGTTATATTTTGCGTTGGTTATATTTTTTGCGGTCTAACACTGGACTAGGTATAGCTTTCCCGTTACACACACCTTGTTAAGTATTGTTGTTGTCCTTTATTATGGCCACAGTAGGATTAAGGGACCCAGTACTCTCTGGTACTGGTTTTTTGAGCCGATTAGCGGCAGTTCTCCTTTAGCACTCGTCGGAAGCGGTAGGGCTGGCAACTATTCTCGAGCTCGGGAATAGGCCTTCTTTACTCAATTCTACGGAGGTTAACCCGATGGGTGCCTCTCTCAACGTGGTCCTGGCTCTGTGTTGTACTGCGTAGGGGACGCCTGAAACAGTGCGTGTCAGCACCGGTGCGAAGTCCTTCCCGTGAGAAGGCTACCCGTGAAACCCGGGTGTCACCAGCTACTCTGCCTCCGCATGAGCGGACTTGTTGGCTAGACAGCTGTTCACGGTAGAAAAGCCTAATACACAACGAAGCGTACAAGGGTTCTGATCAGTACGTCGTCCACTCGGGTATAAGACCCATAGGAGTGGTTCGTAGACGGCTTGTACACAGCACCGGGGACACGGGGCAGATCTCTATAGGGCCTCTGGTCTGGAGATCCCGTGCCTCTCGGCCCACAGATTCCGAAGGTCGTCCAGGCAAGCTTTTCCACAGCGCTCCTGAGGTGACCACCCGTCAAGACCGGCAGATACAGAACTCACTTTGTTTACATTAATTTTTTAATGGCTGGGGAGGAAGGAAGGGGATTGCTTATCAAGTTCCTCCCCATGTGTAGAATACTTATATAACTATAAAATCACAGTAGTATTTCTATCACAGACTGATTAAAAAGTTACAGAAACAACACGTCACAGTAGGCCTATAACTAAGATACAGATTGAATAGAGTAACATTTTGATGAATTATAAATTATATTTCCCTGTACAATAATCCTTAAATAGCTTTTTATAAGTGAAATAAGTTTTCGCTATTTTAACATCAGTAGGTAAAGCTTTCCATAAATTAGCACTAGCATATTGAAAAGTACTTTTAGAATAATTAGGTTTAATTATACTTGTAACGGGTTGCACATTGATATTTGTATAGTAAATTTGTTTTCTTCAATAAAGTCAATTAATTGATAGAACATCAATCTTTCAAATACTTTTGAGAATACAGTAAGTAATGATATAGGCCTATAGTTATCAAAACTTGAGGCATCTCCAGCCTTGTAAACTGGTATGATTTTTGCAACCTTGATCTCAAGAGGAACAACTCCAGTACTAAATGACAAATTGATGATATGAAGTAGTGGTACAGATATATAGGGTAAAATACATTTAAGCATGCTTCCAGTAAGATCATTATATCCAGGAGTATTTTCTTAATCTGTTTTACGGCTTTCAATAAGTTAGCATTTATTACAGGTTTTAAAAAAGAAAGATGCTTCAGGTGATTTGTCAAGGTAAGACAAGGGAGATACATCTGTGCTATTGATTTTACTGGCAAGACTATTGCCCACATTAACAAAGTAATTATTAAACTCTTCAGCAATATCAGCATCGTTAGTAATAGTATTACCATTTTTGACAAACTTTGATTTAATTACATTATGAGATTGTTTATTTCGATTGAGAGCCTTATTAACAATCTGCCATGACATTGATATATTTGACTTATGTTTTAGCAACCACTGTTTATAATGATTTTTAGCAGTTCTTATAAGAGATATGAGCTTATTTTTGTAATTTTTGTATTGAGCCTCACGCAGGGGGCTAGGTGATAACAAATATTGATGGGACAATTTGTTTTTTACACAAATGGATTGTTTAATCGCTTTATCATTAGGCTTATCATTCTTTACATGATTCTTTACAAAAACCTTTGGAAAATGACCTTCTATAAGATCAGATAATTTGCTGTTAAAAAGAGTAAAAGATAGTTGAGCATCCTTATTATTTAGTACCTCTGACCAATCAATATCTTGTATCACATTTGCAAAAGACTGAAGATTTTCATATTTACATTTCCTTTTAAAGATACCAGTTTTTTACAGGTTTACGGTTATAACTTGAGTTGATATGAAGGATAGGAAAATGATCACTAATGTCAGATATCAATATCTCATTACAGGCATTTTCGACAGATATGAAATTGTTTGTAAAAATATTATCAATAATCGTGGCTTTTGTCTTGCTAACCCTGGTGGGTTTATTTATAAGTGGAAAGAAACCATTTTCAAACATTATTTCAATAAAACTATTAGTAGCCACATGGCTATTACATTTCAGAAGATTTAGGTTATAATCACCCACTAAGTAACACAGTTTACTTTCATGATCACATGTATGTAACACAGATTCGAGCCATTCAACAAATACAGCAGCGTTGGTATTTGGCGGACGGTATATGGTTCAAAAAATTACATTTTTATTAGTATTAAAGATAGATTTATCAACCCCAATAAATACTGCTTCAACAAAATCAGTCATGGTGTTCAGATCAGTTCTGTTACTGTAACTTATATCATTATTTACATATAGGGAGACACCACCTCCTTTTCCAGATTCACTACAGTTGTATATATGTTTGTATCCAGGGATCGAATACAAATCAGCATTTTCATTATGAAACCCGGTCTCAGTAAATCCATATACATCAAAATTTATGTTGAGATTATCAATGTAATTAGTAAAAGCATCCAGGATTTTAGTAGCACTTCTCAGATTTAAATGTAACAATGATAATGAATGATTTTTATATTTTGATAGCATATCATTACAAGTTTCTTCTAAATGATATTGACTAGACAGAATGTATTTGCATAAGTACTAAAGAATGGACAAGCGTCCAAATGTATTTGCTCATAAAACTGTAATAGTTTAATGTTTCTAAAAAAATATCGGTTTTAGGGTTGATTTCATGAAATCAACGAGGATTTCTTCGAGCATGGAACCATACACTTTTAATGGGAACCAATTCTACTAAATATTAATAGAAAAGAAATAACTAATATTTCAAGCAGGTTTATTAAATTGAAGCTACAGTATTGGCCCTTGAACTCGGCCAACAACTATAAACCTCACTAAACTACATGTAACAGGATCTCTACAACAAACTTCCCTATCTAAATGTGACACTGAGAAGGGTAGGGGTTGGTTGAACATCTCTTATTTCATAAATGAAAAAAGATTCGGCATGGCGAAATGCAACTGGAGCTGCTTCACAATGTAAATGAGGCAAAATAAAATCCATATCCAGAAAATCCATATAAAATCCATGTAAATCCATATAAAATACATATCATTCCTATGCTTTTCATTTTATATGCAGTACCATGTTTTAGATATTATAGAAAATGGTGCTCTGTGAGTTTATTGTCAGCACATTAGTGCTGTACGCCAAGTACACAGCATTTGCAATACCACAGTAAATACAAACAAGCAAACAGTAAACAGGTGGCCAGACCTTTCTTAAGGCATGTACTAATTTATCTTTGACGTGAAAATACACTTTCAAAGTATTTATTTTTGTGGTTTTCAATGCAGAAATGATTAAAATGTGGAAAATCATTGCATTGTGATCCCAATTTCTTGATACAATGTATTGTGATTTCCCTTTGAAAAGTCTGGTCACACTGATAATATGTTTACAGCTAGATAGCAATTGATTATACAATGCATACTACATCTATATAAGCTGTGTTTACATTAAAATACATTCTATCGATTAACTTAGTTGTAACAGAGATGTTAATCATCAGAGGTGTTAACAAGTTTCTTGACCTACCCCACAGCCAGTATGGGATGGGCCAATGAAAATGTTTAACAATATACAAAATCTTAGCAATCTTTATCATATTAAATAAATGTCTTTGTCAAGAATCTCAAATGTTATTCAACTTTACCTCTAGGCCGGAAATCCATTCGAACTTAGCAACATTGGAACATACATTGAAACATACTGTACATTGAACAACAATTGAAAAATAAATACACCAAAGCAATAAAAGTATAATCATATATAAGGTGTACCAATTTCCAAAATATTGACCATCTATTCGATATATTAGAATTTCAAAATCTTAAAATGATGTTTATTTAAGGGCCATATTTAAGAGCAAAAAACCCCATTAAAGTCCGTGATTTGAGCCGTGCAGCCTACATCAGGAGCCTGGTGAAGTCAATGACGTGGAACGTGAACTGCAGCAGGACGTGGAACGTCATCAGACCGAGCACCACGAACGACGGCAGCTGCAACAGCAACATCTATTGTGAGAGCGCGCAGCCGCAGAGTCTTGTCGATAGATACATGTACCTATTACAAGACCCCATTTTACATATGTGTGTTTTAATGTAGGATGATGCATCCAAATTACTTTATATATAAAGTGATACACAGAAAGAAACAACGTTTGGCATATAGATGTATACATCATTAGGCTACGCCGTAAATAACCTCTTTTTGGCTTCCAGATGGCTGATGGGTGCCATTAGTCAACGGAAATATTTCTTATATAATGAGACCCTTTGTAGAAATGTTTCAATTGAAAATTTCCTGTGATTATATGATACTATTATCAGCTGACTGTTTTAACCATGTTGTGCGACCCAAAAGACAAACACGAATGAAACAAAAGAGATCATCTTTCTGCGAAGACCACTTAAACCGAGTCTTTCTCAATAGCAAGCTTCTGCATTACCTCATTGAGTTTGGGTTCATGGGCCAAGTGGGTCTCATGGAACTGCCACATGACGACAGCAGCCAGCTGCAGCTGGATCAGCATCATGGGCACCAGGAATCCCATTGCTTTGCGAACAAGGTCCGCAGGGTACTGAAAGGTAATAAGAGGTGATTTAAGGGTTATAACATCCCAATCAATCAGTTGACTAGTGCCCATGTATCCCAAATTTTACCACCTTTTTTCCTCAAATCCCTGGCTTGTTTGCCCATTTCCCCATTTACCACCTTTTCAAATCATATTTTGTTTAAGCTGTCATTCTTACCACTGAGTTGAAAATTCAAAAATCAATCAAAAATATTTATTTTCTTTTATATCTTAAAGTGCTTTGTCATCTCTCATAAAGAGACCTTTTTAATTTCAATTAAATTTTTGTAATTACAAAACAAAATCCAAAAATCCAAAACAATCCATCTCTTGCCAAAAATGTTTTGGCAGAGAGACACTTTTGGTCAGATAAATATTGTTTTGGATTTTTGGATTTTGTTTTGTAATTAATCGAAATTGAAAAGGTTTCCCTAGACTAACTGCCAATTACTTAATAGATACAAAATTGTTATTACCCCTTTTCAAAGGTTTACAATACTTCTATTTTCAAGTGCAAATATATAATGTATATGAATTTTACATCATGAAAACTGACGGTAGTGACTTACATTTTGAACGATGGATAAAAAGTTGATGATTATTGTACCGTTACCCAGAAATGGAGTTCTATTCCTGTCACATATTTTGGTTCATTGGACATAAAGCGATAATATATTGATCTACTCACATTGTTGCGGATTGTCTCATCGTTTTTGCAATCAAAGAAGACGCAGTAGATCTTGTTGGCAAACATCTGTATGAAGAAGAGGCCGACAATGCTGGTGACGAGGACGTTATGCTGAGACAGAACGTACACGGCCATCAGGACAGTGAGCATGGGCAGGTTGCGCCCCAGCATCTTCCACAGTGTGGAATGGGGTCTGGGGGCCTCCCTTGTTTGATCTAAGGCAAAAACAAAAGGTGGAACCACGTGTATATGAACTAAGCATATATGTATATTTAAAATTAATTTGGAAAAATTGGTAAATGGAATGTTTGACTGATTATCGCTCACAATAACTAGTGGGTAGTACGTTTTAGAGTCCTTTAGGTGATCTCAATAGAGGTTTTAGAGTAATTGGATTTTTTAGAATTAGAACATATCAGAATAATCTAAAAGCGGGTCCAGACTTGCCGATGTAATAACACTGCAGACTTCCAGGATTAGTGGGGTTGTTGTCACTGAATAGCTCATTTTTTTGAGAATATATTGAATATTTTGTATACATCAAATACATACAATACAGTTTTGCATTACTCTACCTACCTGAAGATATTGGATGTTCTCTTTGATTGTTGATTTGCATGTTGTCTTGACTTAATGTTGTTTCATTGTTGATTTCCAGGTTGTCTTGACTTAATCTTGTTTCATTTTTGCTTTTCTTTAGATTATTTTGACGTACTATATCTTCATCTTTATATTCAAAATCTTGTTTTGCCTCATCACTCAAACTGTGGGTATTAGCTGATATCCCAAGTAGTGTGTTGTCTGAATTACCGATTAATATTAAAAAATTATGTTTTACTAAATATTCAACTTTAGTCTTTATCATTGAATCATTGCCAAATGTCCATGGCTCGTGCTTCATGTGGCCATATACTGCTTCACCGTCTATCTAAAAGTGGAGAATTTCAGGGTTTTAGACAATAAAAAAAAAAAAAAAAAAAAAACAACAACAGAGAAAATACATAACCTTATGACCTCTGTCGCATAGTTTATTGGTCAAAAGAGATCAAGCCCTAACATAATGTTGGTATGATTGTATTACGTAGCATATTCAATTGAAACAATATAATTGTTTCCATTAAAAATCGTACATATGCACAGTAACTTTCTGTCTAAACTGTTAACAACAGGCCTTCCAGTAGATCATAAAATTTCTTCATAATTCCTTGAGGCTATAAACGAAAATTATACAGATTCTGAGAGGTTCGTATTTTGCAATTACAAAAGATGAACTTCCACAAAATATGTTTTATTTATTTCTTTATTTATTTATTTATTTACCTTTTTATTTATTTATTTATTTACTTATTTACTTACTAACTAAATTATTCATTTGTTTATTCATTTATTTATCTATTTATTTATTTTTGTTTGTTTGTATGTTTGTTTATCTATTCATTTATTTATTTGCATCAGACTAAAATTCCATACTACTTTTACCTTTTCAGGAGTATAGTAGACATAGTTTACCTGTAGGCTGTTACATATTACAGCTACGGAATGGATCCAAATACGGACCGTTCGGGCCCATATTTATGGTTTTTGTGGTCATCATTGCCAACTGATATAACAAATTCTAGCACATTAGCTTCAACGATGTGCCTTGCAGATGGGTGACAACCTGAATGGTTGGAAGGACGGCAAGTCGGTCGGTCGGACATTATGCCGTCTTATCCAGTGTAAACATAGGAATAACCAGCAAGAAATATTTGAATATTTGAATACTATGATACTATGCCTATATATTTGTTAGGGGTATTGCACGATCTACTTTCACTGGTGCTAATGCCGTATGAATTATGTCATCATTCTCATTATGACTAAAATAAATTACCTTCACCGCTTGCCAAAGGGGTTGTTGTTCCATCATGATAAGCCCTGATAAAATTATCGGGGCATTCATATTGTAGAGCATGTCACTATAATGAAAAAATATTAATCATATATAATATGCTATATATTGTTATATTGTTCAAAACATTGACATGTTGTAGTACCTTTTTAAACATTTTTATCATAAAATTTACTTCCACTGGTGCTAATGCCACCATTCTCATTATGACTGAAAATGAGTTACCTTCTCTTCCAAAAGCTGTAGTTGTCGAATCTGAAAATTAAAACATCACAAAATGTTATGTGATGCATAAGTGATATGTCAGAACTCAACAATTGAAATATTGTAGTACTAGCACCTTTTTAAACATTTTATCATATTTGTTGGGGATAATAGTCAATTTACTTCCACTGGTGCTAATGCCACCATTCTCGTTATGACTGAAAATGAGTTACCTTCTCTTCCAAAAGCCTCAGTTGACGTTCTGGATCCATCTGAATATAAAACATCACAAAATGTTATGTTACATATATGTTATATGTCAAGACTTCAATCATTGACATATTGTAGTACCTTTTTAACATTTTATCATATTTGTTTGGGGTGATGGTCAATTTACTTCCACTGGTGCTAATGCCACCATTCTCATTATGACTGAAAATGACTTACCTCTTCCCAAAGCCGCTGTTGACGTTTTTGACGTTCCATCTGAATATAAAACATCACAAAATGTTATGTGATGTACATGTGATGTGTCAGAATTCAATCATTGAGACATTTATTGTAGTAAGTTTTTGAATATGTTATCATATTTGCAATGTATGTATTGGCGAAATATAGTTTTTATAGATTTTGATATTCATCACACCTATAAATATGTTATTTCTGCATCAATTTATCTTTTAAAAAATTAATGTTATCTGAAATACTACAGTTATATTCTTATTCTTTTTTTTTAACATAGATATATCAAACGTCTACCAGAAAATATACAAAATGTTATAAAGTGAACTGTTTAACATTTTATTCTGCAGGTGCATTGTGTTTGACAGAGAAACTCGGATACAAATGAGGTGAAGAGGGGGATCGGTATAAGAGACTAAAACAACATAATGAATAACCGATAAAACTAAACGTTCCTAGTGAATCATGGTAAAACCAGACGTGACACATGGTAAAATCAGAAGAAAATGGCAGATTACCTTCTCATTGCCCAGACACTTTCAATGTGCACTTTTTGAAACCAGTCATCATTTGGGCACAACGAATAACAGCATCCAGATCACCTGCGAGTTGAACCATTGAAATATTTTAGAAAGTAGGTATTAAGAACTCCTAGACACTTGCCTAAGTAATTTGAATGCAGGTTGTTGATTAAAGTACACATATAACATTGCATTTACTTGAAACGGTTGCTTTAAGAATAGAATGATTTACTATGAATTTAATCATCATAACCAACGTCATCAATATTATCGAAAATGAATTACTCAGTTCACCCGGTTGTAGCTGAACTTTGGGTGCTCAATCGCAATCTGAAATTTCACCGGGTGATTGGTTCATTTGACGCATGAGAGCTCAACCATTGACATTCTATGACAACCTTTATATTTTAAGGATTACTATGATCATCAATGATCCTCCTCAGTAACCTCAAAGTCGGCGATAAGTTGAACACATTGATGTGATCAGCTTGTTCGTGTTTGTAAACACATTAATATTTAGAAACAGTATTAAGCTACAACGTATCCTAGATTTACCTGTACACCATTACTTTGAAACTACATAATCTAATGTGTTTGTGTTTTTTCAATGTTACTAACCAAGAATGTAAAACTCTTTTTTGCCTGTACGAACACACAACTGGTTTCAATTATAGGCTTATAAAGTTCTCAAATGAATATTTTGATCGTGTTTCAGATGTAATGCTTGGATCACTGAAAATGTAGGGTTTTTAAAGCACGGGGTGAATTCAATTGAATGAATTCCTCCTCCCAATTTGAAAATGGTTTTCGGGGGAAGAAACATCTGTTTCAAATCGCTAAGTCATTGGTTTCTATTTTATCCTAAGAGGCTCAAACAATGGCAATATAATTTATTGGCCGTTTTATTTCTGTTTTCAACAAGTATTATGTTCAAGATCCTTGGCCTAACCAAAAGTTATATTTTTCTCTATATACATCTGCATTGATTTTGCCTACAAATACATTACAATGGCATTATCTTTTGATAAACCCATTCATTTTCACCTTTTGCAAATATTTTCAACCGTGTCTGTCAGACGGTTTCAAGCTGACGTCACACAGGATGACAGGTTGAAAATATTTGCAAAGGTAAATAAGTATATGGGTTTAAAAACATGAATATCATTGTAATAGTACAAAAGAAACCCAATGAATCTATTCCATTCATGAATGTTACATGTTTGCATTATTCACAAAAAGCCATTAAAGCTAAAACATTAAGTCTAGCTGTCTCTAAAAAGTTTTACCGTCAGCGCCCCGAGTGAATCTCATTAGTGCTCTTTGTGTCAAAAAGCCGGTCCTCCTTCCCTTCCGTAACAGCATATCTGAAACACAAGGACAATATAATTCATGTTGAAAAAATTGTGTCTATTGCTCACTAATAGTATTCTTGCAAGCAATAGATATTTCTATAATTCTCGCTCAGAACTATTGATGAAGACAAGAATGCTAGACTAGGTAGATCATTATTAGCAAAAAGATGGACATGAATAAGTTATCGTATGAGTGTGGGGGGGGGGGAGATGAGACTATATCTCGCTGAGTGTGAAAGTTGCCAGAACGAGTGAATTGTTTCTTTCCATAATCTTTGCCACTAATGAAGATGCTACACTGTACCAGCCGCAGCTATAAGACAAAAGTGTCATAATTAAGACATCACAGTTTGTCTACCTATAAGTACTGCCACCAATAACACATCTCTTCTAATGTATCTATGTCTACAAAGCATACCCGAATAATTAGAAATGATGTAAATTAAAATGGTTCTATTTTTCTATTGATTACGTTTGGCGCCACAATATACTTGCTAATTCGACAATGCATTGCCAAATTAAACACTTATTACAGCGATACATGTAAGTAGACTTCGAGCATACACGAGAAACATTATTTTTCATTAGCTTTCCATTGATCTATACAGTTTAAATGAATCTATACGGTATGTTATGAACCGAAAAATATTTATCTTGCTATCAATCAACGGTTTCAGCGTTGAGGTAACTGCTCCATCATCTGATGGCATCCAAACAATATACTGAAGGTAACTCAAAACCTACTCAAATGTGATGCTATAATCCCAAGGTGCAATAGTCATGAGTAGAGACTTATATGGGGTTCGTAAACTAAGTGAGGTGTCCATTTGAAGATTTTCCATATTGTTACGGTTCATTCGAAATAAATATCCTAATACAATTTACAAGAAATGTGCATGTGTATCGTGATAACGATTTGAATGTATCACTTTTGCATGTTATGGTGTGTGTTTTTAACCCGCGTAGGCCTTTCTTACTGAGAGACATTTATATAAGTAGGAAAGACATATGAAACAATTCATATAGATGTAATCTCGTATCTCAATGTACATATACCTGTCAAGGATCGCACCAGCCATATCTTCAAAAGTAATAATATGTTCTATCATGGGCTTTTCACGATCAACACTTGGTGCGTGGGTCTCAGAAGAACAGCACTGCAAAGTAACACAATAACAATTAAACTTTTTTTTATAATTCTGCTGTTAAATGTTTAGTAAGTCTGCTGATATACCTTTCTAAAACGTTGTCATTTCACTAAATCCCCTTTCACTCCTTCAGAGATCACTAAGTACGAGAAATGCACAACCAATTCAGGCACGTGCGCACACTAACATGCACAAACACTCACGTACGCCCCCCAACATACACACACGCGCACACACATGATGATAATAAAACCCTATTTGATTGTCTATAGGCAATGCTCTCTGAATATATCATTTTGTATTACTAAGTATAATATACTTATAAAATGAATTACGTACCTGTTTAACGTTATCCACAGACAATATCTAAGAGAACTATGACCGCAATCACTACAGTTTGCAAACTGGATGTGTCATACAAATCCTTGTCAATGCAAAGCGTAGAAATACCAGCTGTTTTTAACGATCTGCCCAACGTCAACTGTTAATGTATCCAACCAGCATAACCACAATATCTCTCCGCTCATGAATAAGAGTGGACACCATTTCTCAATCTTTAGACTAAGACTAAGCTTTTAATTTTGTATTCCCAAGCAGTCCTGAAGGTTAGAGTTACGGTTGTATTCTCTGACTGTACTCCATTGTAACATCAAAATGGATATTAAGAAGGGATTAAGATACAGTAAGGAGGTATTGATGAATTTCCTGAAGACATTGTGGATCACCGCCCCATTTTATCTCATTATCGGTAAGGTGTTGGTGTTTTGATTTTATCTTAAATCATCGATTAACAGGGTTCGAGTTCATAGTAGACATACTAATTTTGTAATTAGTTTTGTTTAGTACAGACTAAATGAGGAAATAATCGTAATGAGCGCTGGTGGTAAATGCTAAATCACTAACCCCCTTGTTAGAGTGCCGACTCTGCATCAACTTTTTGTCGAAAAAAAGGACAGTCCGTAAAAAAGATGAAAAATTGGGAAATTAACCCTTTCAGTGATTAATGAGGTCGACGGCGCTGGATGGCTCCAACGCGTTGCCCAGCGGACTCTTGCGGGCCCCATGCAGGCTCCGTGCTACCTCCGCATCAACGCCGCGAGCAAAATTTGCGCAGAATCCCTCCACTTCTCTGGAGAAGTGGATTTTTCACGCCGCGTAACAACTCCGCGCGGAGGGGGATTATTGATTAAAATTCCTTTGATCTTTTTGACTTCGCTGGTCGCTGCACGAAGCCGTATTTGGCCCAGACGGACTCCGTCTGCTTCCGTCCCACCGAAAATGAACGTCGTTCACCTCCGCTGTACGCCGGTGTACGCCGCACGTCACTTCTACTCTGCCAGGAGTGGACATTCTCTCTAAACATTTTTAGCCCTAGACCTTGGACGGTTTTCGCATGCGTAGGGACTACGGACTCTGCATTCCGGGCGCTCACTCTAACAGGGGGGTAACAGAAAGTACACGTAAACCGCCATGTGGCAATGTGGTGAGCTAAACATAAAGGATGGATATTGTCGAGTGTAGGTACAATCTATGCAGTGCACTGTTCTCTGTGTAGGTCGCATATGGCCAGACAAACCCCCGTCTACGCGAATGACGATTACAAGCGTAGAGCAATGGAATGAAGACAAGGCTCGGACATGGAACTATCGAGCGCAGGTAAGGCCTACTCGAGTAATATTCTTGTTTCCTGTCAGGTTAAATTTTTAAAAAGGTAAGGTAGGTAGGGGATTTTTTTTATTCAAATTCTTGATCGGGATTTTTTTTCAAAGTTAGGTTGGGCTTTGCAATCTTTTTTTGGTATTATTGAAGTGCTTGATGTACAAATTCTTCTGATGACTGCTTTGCACCAACCAATAAAGTGCATAGGAGAATAATGGACTCAAACTTTTGTTAACACTTATACACTATTTTTCTTAATAGTAATGTAATTTTTTCTGAGGTTGGCCCTGTGTGAGTAGGGAGGCCGGGGGAGGTTGAAACAACTTTTTATTCTTTTCCAACATCTCATGACTTTTGAATTATTCTTACAATTTTATTGTGTGTGATGATATTGTTTGTCATTATCTATCATATGAGAAACTTCTAATTATGAGTAGTGTGTAGCTGGAACAATGATCAAAGTTTTTGTTTTAAAAAAGTGTAAGTTTCCAGTTACCACTCTGTGGGGCAGATTGAAACAAACCACGGGGTAAGTTGTAACACAGAAAAAAACTAATATAGATACAATGGAAGCATGATTATCATCAATTAATCTTTATTGGTATACACAATAAAGTCAAACAAACACATTTTTACACTAACAGAGCTGCATTTACTCTTAAATCCTCTTAATGAGGAGTTATCCGATTGGCATATATGGGAGACGAAGCAAGGAGACCCATCTGTGCACTCTTGAAGAAGTTAAAGGCTGTAGGGCTTAATGGAGATGCTTAAATTTTTTGTGTTAGCCATATTCTTTATCATAAGGCATAATTTACAATAACACATATGTT
>CM032662.1:4881174-4891471 GCA_019095985.1 Streblospio benedicti
TTCATGTAATTTGCACATTATTGGCTATGTAAAAATGTATTTGACTTGAAAAAAATAAAAAACTAGTTACAATGTAAATGTAGAAAAACAATTACAAATGTTTTGCATTTCTTGGACATCTATCTATATAAAGGAAGAGGTGATTTTTTGTGTCACAAAAGGCTTTTTTTCACCAAAAGACGTACACACTCCAAATTATGTATGTACAATCAGGACAACTTGATCGTCGTTATAATGTCACATTTCAAAACCAAATTAATTGGTTTTAATGATAAAAAACAAGAAAAAGAATCTTAGCAGTGTTGTCATGCTTACAGCACTATGTTTTTTTTAAACATACGTAATACTTGGTTAAATGTTTGTGTAAGTCAAACGTGCGTTGCACGTCACAGTGCATTCACCTATATTGTGGAGGGGTGAAGAAAGTCTGCGTGTGTTCATGGTGGGATTTTTCGGTGGTTGGTTGGTGAGGGGTTATGGTTGGTTGTGATGAAATGAGGTGAAGGGTGGAGCATTTAATCTGATCCAGATCTAATCAGTTGCAACCCGAGCAGTAGCTGGGGGAGTGGGGATTAGACGGATCAATCATTGCCATATACATGTAGTGTGTATATGTCTGTCACATATGACGTTGGAAGGAAGGTGATGGAGGTGTATTTACTCTGTCCCAGATGTATACGGACGGAGCTGTTTTTGAGGGATGGGGGGACCGATCGATGTCTGTTCCAGCCCAGATTTGAGGGGGTTGACGGGTGGTGGCAGATGATATGTTGGTGAGGAAGGTAGGGGGAAGGGAGGAGTATTTAATCTGTTCCAGATTTTATGTTTCAAACCCGAGCATTAGAAGGGGGTGTTGGAGATGCATTTAGACTGATCTGGACCTGCATGTTTATATGGGGGATGGCGTAGAGAGGGTTGGGGAGAGAAGAGGGGGGGTGGCGGCTGAATGAAGGGTAGAGGAGGGTGGAACATTTAATCTGTTCCACACATGTTTACCAGGGGGTAGCAGAAGCTGGTGGGAGGATATTAGAGGGTTAATCAGTGCCATATACACACTACGTGTGTGTATATGGCTATGACTTTTATGCCGATGGGAGGAAGGTGATGTAGGTGTATTCTATCTGTCACAGACCTGTATTCTGACGGAGCTGGTGTGAGAGAAGGGGTACAGAAGGAAGGATGGTGAGGAAGGAGGATTTAATGTGTTCGGATCTCTTCTGTTTCAACCCCGAGCAGCACAGCTACTATATATATATATATATATATATATATATATATATATAACATATATATATATATATATATATATATATATATAATTATAGGGTGTTTCAATGTCATTTGTAGTTGTTCATAGCCAGGTTGAGCACTTTTTTGAACATGTAGTCATTGTTTAACATATATATATATATATATATATATATATATATATATATATATATATATATATATATATATATATATATATATATATATATATGGGGATGGCGTAGAGGGTTGGGGAGAGAAGAGGGGGTGGCGGCTGAATGAAGGGTAGAGGAGGGTGGAACATTTAATTTAATTACAGTGTCTCACACCAGCTTTCCACGGTCTCTAAAGAGATTGTCTGTATACGGAGGTTCCAGCTCTTCAATTTCGATTTCACACATTCTATCCAAGTCTTTGCCCGATGCCCTGTAACCAACAACTAGGGATATCAATGTCCATGACAAAATCGAGGAGGATTGTTGCATATGTCCGTACCATCTGATACGTCGAGAGCGCAGTTAAGGGGACACCTCCACCATCCCTAACATTTTGGGGAGCATAGTGGAAGAGGTATCATCATCAGGTTTAACTCCGCAAATTGAACGTATTATAGATCTGTCATTGCGACGTATCCGCTGAAGGTCTGCAGCAGATGGTGGCCAGGTTTCACTACCCTGGCAAGGCAGAATGGACACAGGCTGAGAAAATTTTCCCATGGGTTTTTAAAGATACATGATTGGGTGTCAGAATAGGGAGAAGCATCTTGAACTTTCCCCAGTATTGCAGTATTTCATCTGCTGCTGAATGCAAGTCTGCATCGTCCTCCTGAGCATGATATATCTCCGAGATAACATAAATTGGGCTCTACATTAAGTGTGGACCCATCCTCTTCAATCTGGATATCTGGTAGAAGCAAGAAAGATTTTGGGAGATGGGAGAATGAGGCAAAACAAATTTGGGAGATGGGAGATTAGCAACCCTTATACCCCCTACCCCACCCCCAATCGTTATTTGCCCATTGTCAATGCTGTTCTAGACACGCTATGCTCTCTGCAGCCCCTTTGAGGTACTTGGCAAAATGCCAAAGCTGGACGGGGGTGATGGTCACCCCTCTCATGACACAATCAAGGGCCCATCATTCTTTCTATAATGCAAATGTTGCATTGAGAAATGCTTGCCATAGGCAGATCCAGGGAGGGCTCAGGGGGCGCCCCCCCTTTCCCCACCAAAATACTTCATTTTCATAGGGTTTTTCATGAAATCCTGCGAGTGCGCCCCATCTTTTCCTTGAGTGTGCCCACCTTTTCCAAAAACCTGTATCTGCCTATGCTTGCCATATTTCACTCTCATTGCCTGTAAAATTAAATCAAAATAGAAGTCTGTAAATTAAATCTATTTACAACATTATGTAGGATGTTGACTATGCATAGATCTTTAAACATGGAATAAATTTGTTAGATTAATATAAATGTCCATAAATTTAAGTTTTTGCGCCACAACTATAATGCAATCTAGGTCTTACATTTAATGTCACAAGTTCAACTCCCTATCCATTTGGCCATGGAAGCACTAGGTGACACTAGCTCTATCTGTGTATCCAAGCATGGCAGCTATTGATCATTCATTGTTACTTCAAAAGAAGATAAATTCAATAAATAACAAAATAGCTGAGCACTAGTGTAAAATATTCATGAACACGTCTATCACTCTTCTAATTTTCTAACAGTCGTGTAAAACATTGATACACAGGTGTGTCACTATTTTCATATGTGCAATCTACTAAGGGGTCGACCATCCTTAATTGTACCAGGCGGGGCGGGGCGGTCATTTGGTATTGATGAGATAAGAAAATTGAACGCCCTCCCTAACTCTCTACGCTGAAATGGAATACCTTCCTGATGTGAACTTTAACAAATTGAGCGCACCCCCCCCCCCAAAACCACCACTTCCGGATAAATATGAACAATGACATTTGTATTATAAAGTTTACTATTGGACAGATTCCCTGAAAACTGTTTAAAGTATATTGCAATGAATCATTTACTGTCAATGGTCAATGCACACATATTTAGCAATCTATTTGACGTGTTGTGTTGCCATTAAAATGCAGCTAAATGCAAAACAGTGCATATTGCAGGAATACATCGATGCGTGACAAAAGTGCATAAAATATTAACTTTTCAGTTTGAGAATTGAGTGCCTCTCTCCTTGAATTAAAATTGAGCGCCCTCCCTTCTGTGACCAAAGAAAATTGAGCGCCCCCACCCCCACCAGATGACCCCCTGTACAATTGATGATGGTCTCTCCCTAACAAACTTATTGACGAAGCTCATGTTTAAATTATGAGTGACTCTTTGTGTTTTTCGTAGAATCCATTAAGAATAGATGATTGTAAGTTTGGAGTTATTGATATTGTGAACAAATTCGGTCGCGCTTCTACGGAACCGTCGCGGACTGATCCGCGGCCCAGTTCCGCGTCGCGGGTAGACTCGCCTCGTCTCGACCGGGGCTTGTCACCAACCCCCTTGTACTTCTCGTTGTTGTTGTGTTGTTCTGTTGCTTGACTGCGTCAGTGTCACAGTGTTCTTACGTTCGACAAATGGCCTGTAATCACACCAGGTTTCACGAAGGGCCCTGATCTACACAGGGACTTCGCACTGATCTGACACGCACTAACCACGAATGTCCAACGAAGATTACTGCCACACGCCTGAACCAGGGGTGTTGGTAGTATGAGCCTAACCACAGGTTAGACCCAGTGAAGATGTGTGAATGGAGGCTTTTTCTCTCGGAGAAAGGGTTGCCAGCCCTGACTGCCCGACCAGTGTCTAAGGTAGAAGTGAGCTCTATCAGCGCTTTCCTAATACTGAAGTGTACTGGTTCCCTAATCCTGCAGGGGCCTAAATTGATTATGAATAAATCTACAAGGTGTGTGTAACAGAGGGGAACTGAACCTAATCCAGTGAGACGTATTATTTCCTACTTTAACCCTTTACATGAATGCTACAATTCCTGTACACTGGATGCCCTACGTGATCAGGACGTTGTTTAGATTGGATTGATTAAGATTGGTATGCATTTATTGCGATGACCTGGCTTCCAGGTCTCTGTGGCTATTAGATACCCTTCTATATGATAGTAGTATAACAAAACTAAGTTAATAGCATAACTCATCCAGTGTACATGAATTGTAGCATTCCTGTAAGTTTAAAGTAGGCAATAATAATTTGCACTGGATTAGGTTCAGTTCCCCTCTGTTACACACACCTTGCACATTTCTGTATTCATATCCATTAGTAAGGCCACTGTAGGATTAGGGAACCAGTACACACAAGTACTGGGATTGCCATTAGGGCAGCACTTCTTCCTTAGGCACTGGTCGGGCAGTAGGGCTGGCAACCTTTTCTCTGAGAGAAAGGGCCTGCAATATATATCTTCTCCAGAGATTAACCTGTGGAGCCCGAAGAGTGGCTTCCGGATACTAGCCAATCCTGGTGTAAACGTAGATAGACAATTGATCATGGGCAGTGTAGTGTGACGTTCAGGGACCGACTTTGGGGAGGCAGCTCTTGGAAGTCTCAGGCTTTGTAAGCCTGAGAACGAATGCCCTCGAGCAAATGGAGTGCCCAAATTACGTCCGTTCACTATTGCCAATCAGGCACTTCATATCTAACTTTATCCCAAATTCCCTGTTTCTCTTTAGCAGTGCTTTAAGTCTGGCATCGTTCTCCTCGTCTGTCCCACCATGGACACAGATGTCGTCCATGATAACATGCACCACATGAAGTACTTCTAGCAGCTTTAAGGATCGGTACTAGAAAGCCTCAGGTCGAGAAGGGATTCCGAATGCCATCCTGTTTCGGCAGTAATAGCCAAAGAAGGTTATGAACATGGTGAGAAGTGCCTTCTCTCCTCATCAAGCGGCACTTGTAGGAACCCGATAGAGGCATCTAGAGTTGAGAATTTGCGTGAGTGAATCTTTCAGTTGTGGAGCGATGTCCTGAAGGTTAGGCAGAGCATAGAGCGGCCTTTTCACAGCTGCGATCATATTCTTTAGGTCAATACAGATGCGTGCAGTGCAGGTGTTCCTGATCACTGGTACGATGCAGCTGTACCAGTCAGTATGTGTAGGGGTGATCGTTAATGCCTGCTTACTACAGCTTGTCAAACTCGGCCTATATCGGTCTTCCGGTTCATAACAAGTCTAGGAAACGTGATCTTGTCGATATATTAGATTCGAAATGGCTCTCTGTAACCTATGATCGGGTTCTTCAAGTCTCCACAGATGTGGCTAACAAAGCTCTGGAAACATTTGAAAAGGATGACTTGGTATGTTTAACAACAATGCGAAAGGAGTTATATACAACTCGAAATTTTGATAACATTGACCACAACCCTAGTTTCACATCTGCACAATCATCATTCCATGGCACAGCAATATCACTGACGCAGCATGTAACCAATGAAAACACTGGAACACTATGCCAGCCATGAGCCAACTTGGGCTCCTAAGACCACTCAGCATTCAAAGTCCATCAAACCATTACCAGATACATACAAACATGTCCACCACCAGCATTTCCAAATGCCAATCCTTCTCTAGGATAAACGGCGGAATGTGTGATTCCTGAACATACTCCGGTATCTTCAGATGAAACAAAACAGCACTGGCCAACTAAAGTCTATGAACATTTGCAGAAAGAAGATGCTGACCCCACGGATAATACAACTTGGTCTGCGTTATTTGCAAGCTTGCATGAATCTGTTCCTCGTCCTCCAGCCGTCACTGGACTTTTGCCACTTTTTCGTGAAAGTGCACACACATTGGCCATGGTAAAACATGGGATGGACATAATCAAGAAAGCAACAAATCATCTCAACCCAGAACAGATCCCTGTTCTCACTGTCGATCAACCACTTTATGGCATTGCCAAAAACGTCCAGTGGACATGGGCCAACATGTATGGTGAAGACGAATAAGTTCTTCTTATTGGTGACCTGCATATCGAAATGGCATTTCTGAGCTTACTTGGGGATTGGCTTGAGGGTAGTGGCTGGAAAGTTATGCTGTCAACTGCAGATTTTACTACTGAGGGTAGAGTTGACAGTGTACAGAGAGGTTCTAATACAGCAGGAGCACAATGGGGCCATCAATGTTCTACTGCTGCCTTATTTGCCCTGAAAACCAAAGCGTATTCTGCATATCAGGAAGCACCAGAAGCACCAGATGAAAGTCTTCATTTTCCGGAGTGGTGTGAAGAAATGGTAGCACATCACCCACAGTTCTTCTATTGAAACGTTTCAAACAAACGCCTGCAACTGGAGATTTTGTTTCGCCAGTTCATACTTTCACAACGTGATGCAAACTTTCTCCTCTATGTGGAAACCATCTGAAAAATCATTCCGTGAATGTTTGCAACGGACCACTACCATTACTCCAGGTGGCTTTCAATATAGGTAAGAGATCTGATGCAACTCCACAATAAGTGTCCTCGTGCCTATGCTGAGTTCATGGCAGGAGATTTTGTAACTCAGAAATCGTCCCATAAGTTTCCCTCGTGATCAGATGCATGGGCAGTTGAATGCTATGGTGAAAGGTGATTGAGTTGTTATTGGAATCACTGAGAATGGCCAAACCTTGTGACGTTGGATGGTTGCTGGCCCGGAGACTGCCAGAATGCTCAACGAATATGAGGACCAATATAATCAAAAGAGGCAAAAACATGATCGTCACCATGAACAAATTCCAAGTACATGTATCTAGAAAGCATTCAAAGCTGATGTCAAACGTGTAATTCAAGTTATTGAGGAGGCAGAAAACTCCTTCATGGAGGCAAGTACAGACCTGATGGCACTGGACACAAATGTGCTCATGTCCGCTGAAGTGATAGAGGCTGTGAAAACAGTACAAGATATAGGTACAAAACAATACCAGCAATTTGTGGAGGGTCGACTCAATGATAATGTGAACTCCCTCTACGACTCAATCACCATGAACAATCTGCCATTGTTCAAGACGGGATCAAAGAAAACTTCATCAAAAGTCAAAATGAAAATATCCAATATGAAAAGTTATTTGCACTTGTTTTCCAGAATGTACATTTCGTGCCAAGTCAGAGACGGTGACCATGAAGCTTTCTTTGAACATGAAAACCATGCATGGCCACCATCACTAGCTGAAAACAACATGATGCGTCTTGGAAACAAATCTATTCTAATGAGATGTCTTGCAGGTTTAGTTCTATATCCACAAAACACTCCTCGTGTGGATACCACGATAATTGATGGTGCAGCTCTTTTTCATGCTCTGGATCCCAACAAAGCCAATGTGGTGGTGAAGACGTTTAAAGATTAATAATCTTCAACTGCATTTCTATTCCAGTATACATGCCCAGTAGTTCAAATGTCACAAATTGGGAATGGCGTCCTTCATATGTCGGCCCATCAGACGATCGATTAAAACATGCAATTTTCAATTAATGTATAACGTCCAGTCTGTGATTAATTATGTGTGAAAAATTATGCAAGCTCCAAAAATATATGACATAATCTATTAGAATTAGACGTGTGCTTCCATGGCTAAGTGGATAGGTAGTTGGACTCGTGACCAGAAGGTCGTGGGTTCGATTCCCAGTCGGGTGTGGTGGTGGGTGTTGAGCAAACTTACTTCTAACAGGTTGCACACTGCTCCGTGGTACCTACACGTTAAATAGGTACAGGTCAGGCGAGTGAAGATAAATGTGAGTGATTAGCCAAAGGATGTGTTCTATGCTCCCCGGGAAGTTGAGAAGGATACAGTGTGACAAGGATGCCAATGACCTGGTGTATATGTAGATTCATCTTATCCTTCGGGGAAGAAGACCATAAACCAGACATTTACATTTACATTTTCGTATTTGTGAAATCATAGACATGGACCAAAGGTATATCCAGGAGTTGTCGGCTGTGAGGGCATGCACCCCATACATCCTATGACACCAAAATGTCATTATGGGTTTTTTGGTTTGTCCACCAACTTTTGCATGTATAAAACACTTAAAAGTCGCCCCTCTTCAGAAAACCTGGATCTGCTAGTGGCATGAATGAAGCAAACACAGTGCAAACTTGTCTTTATCGCTGGGGTGGTAACGCAACCTGAATCTCCACTCATTACTTAGTTATCTAATATTTACCATTTCCCCCTTCATAACAAGATCTAATGAATTAACTAATTGTTATTGACAGGCATGAGCAGTGAGTAGTCTGTATCATCATTCACTGCACTATGCATTATCTAACAGTTTTGTAGGCAAACTCTGGACGTCATTGAATTTCTACAATGGGCAATGGAGATGGGGAGACGGATCGGAATGTACCGATGAATGCGCCTCATTCCCTCCCTCGTATGGACTCTGCGGATGCGTGGATGAAAGTGGAGCGTATGGTGCTGAAAATTGCGGCGCAGAAGTGACCGGCTACATCTGCCAGAAAACAGGTGGGTGACGACACCCAAATTGGATATAGATTCCTAGTACCTTAAAAAAGTTATACATTTAGTTCGCCTATTTAGTTCGTAATTATTTTCGGTTTTAGCAACAACATCTATGACATACAAAACTACCTCCGCCCCAACACCGGGCAAAGAAACAACAACCAACGACCTGACTACGGAAGTCACAACGGGTAGGCATTGCTAATGTCAGTTATTATTGCTTCCATTAAGTGTTTGTTTATGCAGTGTAAAATTACTAGTTCAACCGCTACACGTGACAATGCAAAATACTGAGACATTTAATTTGACCGATAACTTCTAAACTTTGTATATATTGTAAAGAAGTGACTGTTAACTACAAATTACCATCCACACTATCTGTGGAACCAGTGATTTAAAGATCAAGACTTGGCCACTCAGTGGTCAATATGCAGCTCACACAATGCTAGGTAAAACTTAACATAGCAACCAGTAACATGCGTTCAGTTTATGCAGTTGTGTTGAGTTATGCCTTTTCTACTTGATAGCACCTGCTCTATTTAAAATGACTAATCTGGAATATCATCTAATCATGGTTTTACGTCATTCACTTTTGAAAAATAGTCCCATCACTTAAAAAAAACTTTTTGATATTTCAAACACAAAATATTCATGAATAAAGACATATCTTTAGGTACATAGACAAAACCGACTGAGTTTGTCACATGAATTATTTTATCGGGTGCGTTCTTGTGACGTATCAAGATACGTCACAAGAACAAAATCCGATAGTTACTCCTCTCTGAGTGGGGTGTTCCTGTGGAGGGGCCCACCTATAGGCGCCACGGGATATCCATGTGCGGGGATTGTGGTACTACTCTTGTTCACGTAGTCATCACGTTCTACTGTGGGGCCCATCGTAGGTGTCTCTGACAACAGTGCCTCCCGGCAGTAACGCTTAGTCTACGCCATCCTCGAATTGACCAGCTCTCAGTGGCGTCTGTATAGGTTTCTGGGGTGTGCGTTGGTACTGCTTGGCTTGGCCCGGCTCTGCTTGATACCATGGTACTTTTAGACCTCATTTTTAATTATTTCAGCAACAACCCCGACGACTACCTCCACCACAACACTGGGTAAAGAAACAACAATCCCTCAGGAGTCGACTAAAGAAGTCAAAACGGGTAGGCATTGCTAATGTCGGTTATTATTGATAACATTTAGTATTTGAATACTGAAAACTGCATCAGCTTACATTCTCATGGCATCTAGATAAAGCCATTTGTGCAATATTTGATTGTACTAAACAGGACTTCACATCTTCGGTTTCCATGGCTTGATCACCCACACTGTCTTAACAAGTCCATGTTCATGACAACCCGTGGGCCAACATGTGGCTTTTATGTGGGAAACTATCTTTCGGGTAGACTTACGTCAAAGAAAAAAATCAATGCTCGGTTTTTCTTACTTAGCCAAGAGAGATTGTAATATAAGTCTGACGTTTGATATCTTTGCTGAACATTTCGGCAGTGGAACTTGTGATTGGTTGGTTTTTGAGAGCAAGTTCCATGAATATTAAAGGGTTTGATAGGGGTTGCGTAT
>CM032662.1:4897474-4926865 GCA_019095985.1 Streblospio benedicti
GTACTACAGATCTTGGTTCTTGAATGCAAACCCAGGAAAAACAGATCTGTGCCTTCCACCTCAACAACCGTGATCCATCCAAGAAGCTGAATATCACAGCGGGACGGGAAAACTCTGGAAAATACGTCCTACCCTGTATACCCTGGTCTCACGCTTGACAGAACCCTGTCTTTCAAAGAACACACAACAAAGCTACGATAGAAGGTTCCAAGTCTCTGCTAGCACCAAGAGATATTTGCTGTCATCACAGAATGGGTTTCCAATCTCTTTCATGACACCAGTGAGGGCTTTTACATCTGGAGCAAAGGCTAGCTGTCCATTCTTGGTCTCCTCATGTGGTTGAGTTCAGAGGTATTCATTCTCATATTTGTTGTGATTTGGAAGTTGGCATTTAGTCTGACCATATCTGGGCCAGACAACACCCAGCGACGCAAAGCTGCGGGATTCCCTGCCAGACCCACTGCTCCAGATACATTATTCTGCTCTTGAGCTTGGTCAATGGCTATAGCAGAGAATGCACGGATCGTCTTTTTCACAGTGAAGTTACCATCAAGAAACTCTGCGAATACACTTCGTGATCGGTGCTTGCTCTCCAGTGTTACCATGCCACGGAGGTGAACTGGGACCCATCTGGCATAGTTTGTATGTTCCAAGGGAATGGATCAGGGTACAAGCTTGCTCAGGGAATCTATGTACAGCATGAAGTTTCCTTCGAGCATCGATATCACATAGATGAAGAATACTGATTACGGTTGCAGTATGATAAACCAAAACTGGAACTGTGGACTTGCATCAATCTGCCCAGCACACCAGTCATCTAATGTGATTGGATCCTGACCCCCATCTAGTCTACTGGTATATAGTTTGTACGCTTGCTGCAGAAGAAGGTAAAGGCTACTGGCTGTGACCTGGTGAGTTCATCTCACATGCGTAGCTTTCAGGAGGGAATCAGCAGTACCAGTTGTAGCGTCCACCCAGCCCACTGCCATTCACAAAGTCACCAAGGGTTTCTCTGTTGCCATCTTAATATGGAGACCACCAAAGAGGATGACAAAGTGATCTTCTCCATGTGTTTGTGGGCATCTCCACTGGATCTGTTTGGCGATTGTGTTCAATGGCTGATCGAACGTGATGATGGAGATCTAGTCAGTGTTCAGTATGTTCACTGCTGCCCGGATAACATCCAATAGAGTGACAGCGAATCATAGCCACATAATTGGTCTGGTCATAGCAGAGAGGCAGCAAGGATGTGACGGCCACATTACATTCTGGTGCCTCTGGAATAATATAATAATAATATAATATAAAATTTGTAGAGCGCATTATTCACTAACAATGTTCTAGTGCGCTTAAATTATTACTAGAAAGGCAATAGAAAAAAGTACCAGTTAATAGACGATACATTAAAGAATACGCATATCATTCATATATAAGACTATATACACATACTGAAAGACTAAACATATATACATTCAATTTCAAAACTAAAACACACAATTACCAATATTACACACATTAAAAACCTTATAAAATGTAAAACATCATTGCTATAGTATAGTTTATGAAAAATATATAAATCGTATAATGGACAATAATTTATTTATTGTTTTTATTTTAACCATCATCCATGCACATTTGTGTGTTCATGGCACCAAAGATATTGGAGAATAAGATGCCAAACTCCAGGAAGCATTATCATCGCCGATGAGGGGAGCTTGGCAGTAACGAAACAAAAACACACCTAGTTTCACCGATGGCGGGTATCTACCGGGTTATGTGACTACGCAAGAGAGCCCTGTGGCATTATATACATAATGCAAACAGATTCTTCTTCATCGCCTTTCAGACTTAACCACATATGGTCGTCTAGGGGACCAAATGGGTTATAATGGGGAAAATATATTTTTCAGTCACCAGGATCTTTTGTCATCAAAATCTTTCCAATTACAAACGTTTGTGAAGACCAATCCGTAGGCGATTCATTGGCGGCCTACAGGCGTTATATGGGGAAAATAATCATTTTCATGTTTAAAGCTCTAATCATTATACTACAAACCACAAAGAACAATAAACTTTCAATGAACCTTTTGTCATCACTAGTTTTTCTATCATGATACATTGTATGGACACTGGCTAGTTGTACCATATAGTAACGTTACCTTTGTTTGTGAAATGTGGTGACTAATTAGATAATATTTAGAAATCATTTAAGTATGTGATAATAAAAAACCTGAAGGTGAAAACAGAGGTTTTGTTTATCCACTGTATAGTAAAATGTGATAATTTAGAATTATACATTATATGCCCATAGTATACATTACTATAAATGTGGCATGGCATTCCTTGATTTAAAAAAACAACAACAATAATTAAATCCTTACCCGGACTTTTGTGTGATACCTCAGCTATTTCGTCCTCATGTGGGATTCGAACCTACGACCACTGGGTTGAGATGATAGCTGGGGCTTACATAGACAACGGTTCGGCCGTGTAACCTTTTAACAGCTCACTGCTTGGGATGAGGGTATCATTATGATATCATAACCTTGGGGCCGTGACTTCGAGTCCCGCCTTGATATAGTCAAATGGAAGCTTAGGGCTGTAAAGACGTGTGTGAGAGGAAGAGAAGTTTGAAAACGTTTTGGAAATTTGACACCGAGAAGGGCAAGGTTTGGTTTAATATAATTTATTTAAAAAAAAACTGAAGAAGGATTCGGCGTAACAAAATGCGACTTGAGTCGTCTCCATTGAGGGTAGGGGTTGTTAATGGAGATTCAACCAGACGCTAAGTGAGGTAAAAAGGTCTGAAAAGTGTTTGATGTTGATTATGAACTGTCCCGAATTAAATATTCTATATTTTTGTTTATTTCACTTATGACTGTAGTTTTCATAGTTGTAATGAAATATAGACCTAAACCTTATTTCCAAGCTCACGAGACATTTTATTATTTTAAAACTAAAACCCCAAATGAAAATCATTTATGTATGAAGCATGAGCTGAAAATGTTAAATGAATTATAAATTTTGAATCTCTATTTGTGAAAGTATAAAATTACAACCAGCAGACTAATAACGAGATCTAATGTGCTGACAGCAAGTTGATGGAGTTACAATATCTATCTAACTATGAAATGGTACTGAATATCAACATGAAACGTATAGGACAAAAAGGTCGACCTCTCGTGCAGAGTGTAGAAACTATTATCCAATGTAAATTTAAAAGTATGAAGGATACATAAATAATTAATTGATCCATTAATTGCTAGTTATAAGCGCAACCATATCAAAACACAATTATTGAGATTAATGTATTTCGCAGAGAACTTACTGGCATAAATGGACATAACATCCAATAGTTTTATATTTTTATTTGCGTTTCTGAATTTCATATGGCTATTTTCAATGATCAAGAACATATTTTGTATTTATTGTAAAGCTAGAAGACCATTCATTTATATGGCGGTTGTAAAAACATAATTTTTTACTTGAGTGTATGTTGTCATCACAACAAACGAAATAATGTCACCTTTACGAGAAATCAATGTAATCTAAGATGTTCACAACTTAGCCAAGAACTATCATATGTATGCATATACAATGTCAAAATATATGCGTTTCAGTCGCTGAACACATTTTCGTCGACCCCAATATCATATATATTGCATCGCTAATTGATAATTCAAGATGGCCGCCAAGATGATCACCAAAATTTAGAATTCCTATATTTCCGTTCATATTTTACATAGAGAGATATGTATTCTATAACAAGTGTCACAGGTTTGCCCAAGGCAGTTCCCAGGTAAAGAAAAGTAGAATACAAAAGAGCTGATTTAATAAAACTAATCAAAAAGTATATACAGGTATTATATAGAACGTATATACATGAATTATATATTCAGTGTAACATTCACCATTTACGAATCCCATCCACACATCCAGTGTCCTCCAGTGTCATATACGCGTTTCCTTCAGTGTCCTCCAATATCAAGAATGCTTTTCCCTTCCAATACTTCCACTTCCAATATCAAATATGCTTTCCCCAGTGTCCTCCAATATCAAGAATGCTTTCCACTTCCAATACTTCCACTTCCAGTATTTCTCTACTTCTTGGTCCTATCGTGGATCTATGTATAATTTATTGTGAACGTTTTATTGTGAACAATGTTTCAGTGTGACCTTCTCTCCCAAAAACAAAAACTGACTAACTAAAAACAGGCCATCAGGAAAATACATTTACAAAAACAAATACTACATTTACATTACAAAATTTACAGTACACCTTGCACCAACTGCCCTGTTTATACTTTGCAAAAACACGATAATACTTTACATAAACTGCCCTGTTTATACTTTGCAAAAACACGATAATACTTTACATATTGTGACAACAAGTTTAAAGCAAATCTAGCATGTTTAGTTGTAGAAGACCAGTTTTAATTTATATTCATTTTTTCAAACACCAACTGGATTAGCTGCAGAGTAATATCCTGATACATTTAGAATTATATTCAAAATTAAGTCTACTCTGCCACCGGTACAGTACCAAGACATATTTTGCATCTAATGAATGATTAGAAAAATCAACACGCTCCACAGTAAGCAATGGAATAACAATATGGGAACTCTCATGAGATGCTCATGAACTTAAACTTAAACCTCGTTGAGGCTTGTTGCATTTCTCTCCCTTTTATAATAAACACGCAAGGTGGGTGCTTTTGTCTCCTCACACTCTGAGGTCAATAAAGTACAGTTTCCTTCGGAATCATGTTCAAAGTGTGTACATCGCTCATGGCGTAGACATTCCTCAGCACATGTGTAGATCGGCATACGCTTTACCGGAGTGACTTTCTCTTCGCAAGTTACCTTCCTTGATATAAAATGGCTGAACGTGGACAAGGGCTCCACAAGCATCCAAGTGAACAGCAGATGTCTTTCCAGTCTGTGCACATTGTACTTGAGTGTACTTAGACCATTGGCTATGTTCAGATCTGGGTTTAGTTGATTCTTCCTGAACGGGTTCACAGGGTTGGCAGCGTCGTGACCGTGTTTGAGAGCTGTGAACCTGGCGATAGCGGAAGGTTGGCGGTGGACTTTGTAGTTGAAGTGGTTCACCCTGCGATAGAAGAAGTCATCCTCTCCTCCCCACCCCCAAAAGTTGTTGGCGAACCCGTCAATGCGGCTTAGAGATCTCTCTCGGCACTGCAGTTACACCGCCAAAGTATGTGGCGTACACTATCTTGTAGTTGTGCTTATCAATGCTGTTAGCCATGTGTCTGGCCTGGCCTTTCATACAGGCGTACAGGTTGCGGTCATCCTCCATAAACATGTCAACGTCATGCAAAATGATACAGTCGAATCGAAAAATGCTCATTGTTTCCAGAAAGCCAATGTTGAAAAGAGCTCCCTTGTTGAAGACGACGGCATTGGCCTGCTCGACTACCACAATCTGGTACTCCATTCTCTGGCGCATCATCACCTTGTGGATGTGGTTGAGGAATATGTGCAGGTCGTATGGACGGTCATGGTATGGAACCACCACTGCTACTCTCTGTCGCGGGATGCAGCCTCTTGGTGTCCAGTGACCGCCCTCTCGCATCCGTCCTGGTATGTCACTGCTGAGAATTGATTTCATAATCACATCCAGCGACTGTGGCTCAAAATCAACAGGCACGTGTCCCTGCTGGCGCTCAGTAAAGCAGGGACAGAGCTTTTCTGGAGTCTCTTCTGCTGAGAATGTCATGTCAGTCACGCATTGATCTTGCAGATGCGGCAAATATCCAAGTATGAACTTATTCCACTCCGGCAGTCTTTTCAATTTTTCTTTTTGATTGATCCAAGCGTTAAGTGGACTAAGCACGGTTTTATTCAACCAATGTCTTGAGGTGAACAAGCTATACTTTTCTCCTTCATGATAAAGTTTGCCGTTTTTGAACAAGCTTAACAAGCACATAACACCAAGAAGTAAAAGCACAATAATCAAAAAGCATCGTTTAAAGCTACAATACATTGTATCAAATTCAGTTGTCCAGTGTTTAAGTTTGTGTGAAGATCGTGAAATGATGATGTTCTTTTTATTTTAGTCACCATATGACGTGATTCCAATTTATGCACTAAACCCTGCTTACAAGTACAAACGGCAATTGACATATGTTGTGCATTGGCGTATTGCTAACGTTGACTCATGCCATTAAAGATGTTTACTACTCAGCATCATGGGAGGGGGTAGGGGGTATATAATGGTCTACAAACACTATGTCACACAGTATACAGTATATATGACTATAGTCATATAGTCATTTATACTGTATACTGTATGGTATAGTGTTTATATAGTATAAACCCCTACCCCATGATGATGAGGTCCATAAACGGGACACATCTTACTATTCCTACCAGGGAGGTAGAATAAGTACGCACATGCTTACCTTCTTGAAAAATCACCATAATTCTTTTTGGACCTGCATTTTTCTGGGAATAGTTTTTTTTTTAAATTGGAAAAAGTCACTCAAATCGTCCATTGCTTCAAACCATTAAACCTAATTATCCCAAGTGCAAGTAACACTTTAACAGTTAAGGCTGATCTTATAGATGATTACCACCCCCAGGCTGAAAGAGGACGTTACCATTCCCTGTTGGAGGCTGGGGGCCACGTTGCGGCTCGCTGGAGCTCGCTGTACGTTGGTCTGTGTTGCGCGAGACTAAAGACACCACCGTAAAACTAGCAAGACTCAAGTCGCCATTCATTGTATCATTATCTCATTCTTGATGGTGCAATCAAGAGAAATGATTAATGCACTTGCTTACCGTTCAATTAGTAGCACAGTGTTCCAGCACAAGAAGGTTGTGATTTTACGACCTGCCTACGCAAAACAAGATGGATGCCTCTCCCAAAAATGTCTATAGGAATCATGATTTTATTCTTATATTTTATTACTCTACTGCCACTACCTACCAAGCATAGAACTAATAAGACAAATTAATAAATGTACATTCTAGATAATGTTTCCAACCATGCAGCATGGTTAGGGACTGTGGAAATTTGTAAAATTGAATGAACTTGATTCCTATTTTCAGTGTAGTGTACCGAGTATGAAAATTTATTACTAGAACTGACATGATGCAAAATTATTACAACAACTGCTATTTAAAACTTTAAAAATAATGCGACCATATTCCAAACCAAAATGGCATAAACCTTTCCCAATGATAGTCTGGCAGCCAGCCTTATACCTACCATAGTGAGCCCTGAAATTGTGACTGCTGTAAGGTTTTAGGGTTGATTTGCATTCTATGTGGTCTAGAAATAAAATTTAGCCGACACAAATTTGCATTTGTAACAGTCTTTTTGCACATCTTCATCTTCAATATGCTCTTGTAAGGGTAGATTTACGAAAGTGGTACATACCCCCCCCCCCCCTAAACGTCTCAAAGGAAGGTCCCATCAACATAGCTATAAACATAGTTCAAGCATAATAATTTCGAAGGGCAAACGGGTATGAAATGATTTGATGCAGTGAATATTACGTGAGTATCTAAAAATGAAGACGAGCTTTCAGAAGAATTGAAAGTTAGAATTAAAATAAGTTGAAAGAGGTTTTTTTTAACTTTTGAATACTATTAACACTTTCAAGTCAATTTCACACATGGCAGCGCTACTCAATATATGCATTGGGCAATTAAATGTTACACTGACATATGCTACCAATTGTCCATAGGCACATGAAAATGTCTTCTGCTGATATGATCAAACATAAACTGACAACTAAAGGTTTGATTAAACAACCTAGATTGGTATTTTTAACCGCGTACGAGCAATTACATGTGTATAATTCAGTTAAATTCATGAATAAGCATACTTCAAGTAGGGTACCACATGGTGAACGTAGCCGTTATCATATGCTATGCGTTAAGCGAAGGGCAAATTTGCACTTGCGGGCATGTTCGCTGCAAGGCGTCTTGAAGTCTAAGGCATCTACGGCGTTTTTCGCATGCAGTGAGAAACGTAGGCCTACAGCTGTGGGCACATACGCACGGGCTCCGTACGTTATGAGTGCGTCGGCACTAGGGATTATTTCATTGGCGTGGCCTTGAGATCACCATGCATCGAACGTAAGTTGCTCTCACATTACATATAACTTACATTCTACGCAGGGTCTGATTACTAAAGCACGGTGTTCGTACGTTCATGATACAGGGAGGCATTGTGCCGGTACTGTATCTGTACCAACAAGGTGCGGTTAAATTTCTTGTATATATACGACATTTAAGCGAGGGGCACATTCCACCTTGCGGGCGTGTTCGCCGCAAGGCGTGCTGAGGAGTGTGGCGTCTACGGTGTTTTCCGCATGCATGGACAAAAGTACAGTTGTGGGCACATACGCACGGGCTCCGTGCGTTACGAGTGCGTTGGCACTGGGAATGGTTTTGATGAGGTGGCCGTCAGATCAACATGCATCAAACGTGCGTTGTACTCGCGTATAACTTACGCGGGATTACTAAAGAAGGCCTACGGCAGTCGCACGTTCATGGTACATAGAACGCGTAAATCATCTGTGTTTAATGTAAGGTCTCGCACTGCCTCCTTACGGTAAGACCATGATGTAGGGTGGTCGTAGAGGAAGTTTTGCATGTCAAACTTCTTCTGCGGCCACCGTACGGCCTTGAAAAAAATTTTACTTTTGCCACACAATTTCACGGATCCTCACTATTTGTATGCTTTTTTGGCAGTATACTTGCAGTAGACTTACCTTGCGGTGTAATGTGCCCTATGCGCTATGTTCCTTAGTTTAATAGAGCCTGTATGTAATCTCCAAACCACATGTATCTGAGGTGTCCATTTGTGCCCTGTCTTACTTCTATAACACTCTACACTCTAAACAATATCGGCTCGGCACGAGCCAAAAGCAAGTTGTGTGCAATATAGTGTGCCCTTGATATTCAGGGTGTTGTATAAGGATTCCGGTCAGAATATCTTTTAAATCCTTATAGATTTACCTGGGGTAAAAGGAATCACAATTGTGAATTCCTTGCCTACCAAGCAGAATTATGCAAAATAGAACAATTGACCAAGTTGCAAATTTGGGCAACGCGGCTAAATTTCATCTCTTGATCATATACAAATCAGCTATAAAATCTTACAGTAGTCATAATTTTTGTGTATAACCTAGCCTCGCTACTAGACTAAGAACACATTACATTGTACAAATAGAAAACACAACTGACACAACCCTCAGCAATACCATCATTTTGAATAGTTTTTAAAACGAACATTTACATCCACAGACAAGGTTGACCAAGGACTTTCGGCGTTATTTAATTATCTCCCCCAACTGATGCTATCACGGTGATGGTTAACCACCAACCTGGAAAAATCAGCAGTGTGGAATGAGGCTAGAGGCGGCTATATTGACGTAAGAGTCATTTTGAAAATTAATCATCCCCAACTCATCCATACAGTGGCAGACGGAGGATACGAGTGGATGACAGATATATATTGATTCCATTTTGGGCTTTACTTAATCATCGTACATGACGATTCGATTTCCTGTGAGCTATCACCGTAAATGGGCGAGGATTAATAACTGAACGCTTGAACGACTCGCATGGCGCAAATTTCACAACGTCCTCGTCAGGTGACATCTGGACAGTGAAGGAGTGAAAGGTGAATTTTTGTATTGTTTGTTTAAAACTCATTTATGACTCAATCTTTCATTCGAACACTCACCCAGCATATCAAGATGAAAAAAACAATACAATGATGCAAAAGTACAATAGTATTCCACATTTTGCATAGAACCATCCCGGTGTACATTGATTTTTTAAGTAGCAGTGCACTGCCCCTAGTTTTGCTGGGTGCTAAGAAAAGTAACTCCGTACAATATTGAAATCGTTCACCAGCAATGAACTTCACTTAAAATCAAAACTACAAACAATGGACGAATACACGGTACACAGAACAGTACGGTTATACTGATAGGTACAAAATGAGAATAATTTGCGTGGTGTGGGACAGTTATTGGTACTTTGTTGCTAGGATATTTTCTAGTTTTATTCCATTACACATATTTGTAAAATTTTGAAATTGTTTTGAAATCTGAATATTGTTTATTTGATTTTGTGAACATGAATTATATTGATTGTAAGGTTGCTTCTTCACTGCTGAGCATCAGGACATCTCTATGATGGGATGTACCTTAATATTGGGGTGATTTTGTCAGGGCAAATATGTTTGCATGTGTACCATTTTTGTAAAGCATATGTTTCCCATGTTGTGGGATACTAGCAAATATGGACTTTGCATTATAAAATAAAAGTATGTGACTTACCCCCAAATTTCACATAGCCGATGCTAGCTCTAACCTCCATATGCTCAAGAAGACACCAGAAACTTAGTGCCATTTGGAGATGGACGTGGGTGTTCTGGCCTCAACTTTGGTGTGATCTGGCTGGTTCGGTTCTCTGGAGAAGTGATTTAAACTTTTTTCGGCTTGTGGTTTCCGGTTTTGGATTATTGGGTTCTTGATTTGGATCATGTTTTTGCTTTTCGCGGTCGTCTAGCTATAGAGGGCTCGCTTGATCATCGCAATGGTCTTTCTGCATAAGTGTGCCATTGCTGGCGATGTTCTGAAAGATGTTTCCTTATTATGGTGAGCTATTTTCAAGTGGTCCCATGAACCTGCTTTTTCATGCAGTCCATTAGAAAGGTCACAGAACGTTATTCCAGACGATCCCGTACGTCCTGAGACAATAAACAGGCTGACAATATTGTTGTCTCATTTCTGGCGCCTTTTCGAGCAACTGGATGTAGCATCGGCATCGCGGGTTAACAGAAAGTGTGTGCAGAAAAACACACATCAAAGGACAAACATGTAGTAGAACCACGTGAAAAAACCTCGTTGGGGTGGGGCGTACTTCAGTGGTGAATGAGTAGGGAGTGTCACTGAAGGTCCAAAATCATACCCCTTGGTGAAACCAGTGGAACTATGAAAATGATACCTCTAGTGAAACCACCGGATGAAAACAATGGGGTATTATCCCAAGGGGTATTATTCTATGTTATACTGTAATGAAAGCAAGATTTTCTACAACTTATATTTACCTTTAAAGTTTTTTTATGGCTCAATAATGCATAATCACATGAAAAGAGAGCTAGATATGAAACCTCGAGATTGAACATCCCTTAGTGAAACTGGCTGGAATGTTGAAATCATGACCGCTAGTGAAACTGAGTGGTGGAAAAGGTGACCCCTAGTGAAACGGGGGGGTTGAAAAAGATGACCCCTAGTGAAACTGCGGGGTTGACCCCTATCAGTGGCACATGCCGTATAGGGCGACTATGGAACTACCCCCCACACACACACACACCCCGAGTGAAAAACACCTATGAATGAATAAACTGCAAGCTACCTGTGCAGTTGCTTCTCATGAGCTCACCACCAATTAGTCAGGTATCTGCGATGTTCACTGTCTATTGCTCATAATAGTTAATAAAAGTTATGTGGTAGAGTTAGACTGTGTATCGCGGTGGAGGTAGCCCTCGTTACTGAGCGCCACTCGGAACTACTCGGATTGTTTTGGAGCTCAATAGTTTGTTGTGAGAGTAGCGGAAACATCCGAGGATTGCCGATTGACTGAGCGCTGCCCGCCGCGCATGCGCACTTGTGTGTGACGTCACAATGACGTCATCAGCAGCCGCTCCCTGAGCAGACAGGCCGGCACAACAGGTTGCGGTCCCGCAGAGCATGACACAATGATGTTTGGTTAGGATTAAAACTGTGCATGTCATTCATTGGATTACACGTTTAGATACTTTTCCAATAGAAAACAAAACTCATTTTTTGTGTGAAATAGTCATTGTGCTGATATGTGTGACATTAAAGGTAATTAACCAATGAATCATGAGATTTGACAGGAGAACTTTCCAACTGATAGTCTCGCGCGTCATGTGGGATACGCTGAGGATGCACAGTTTGCTCGGGCTCGTCTGTGTGCTGTGTGTTGGGCTCATCGCGGCACAAGACGCTACTGGTAAGACCGCTATATGTGTAGATGGAATCTCTGACACTTCATGTTTTACTGGCGTGCATGTGTGCGTGCTTGCGTGCGTGCATATGTGTAGTGGAGTGGTTACAGTCTTTCACCACAGTCAACATGCCCATATCATTTTCAACTGTTATTAGGTTCATGTGTACTTGATTGCAACTTTTACTCTTAGGTAAGTAGCAAGTAGCGACTTTCAAAGTGGGAGTAGCAAGTTACAGAAGGGGAGTAGGAAGTTACAATTAACTTGCTACTTCCCTTTTGTGACTCGCTACTCCCCAAAAAGAAATACTCCGCGATTGCACATAATGACAGACATTGTATGCGGTGATCTTGTCTTATTAAAGCTTAAAATAGTTATATAATTCTATTGCACCGTTTGCTGTTTGAGACGACTCGTGTTGCATATTTGACTCTCCCAATCCAATTTCGTTTTCTTTAAATAAAACACAAACTTTAAATTTGAAGTACATAAGCTGATATGAGGATATGCACATGGTAATGATCTATGTGAAGGACAATTGTTGGTAGATTATAATGCAATTTACAGTGCAACTCTACGTTATTTGAATAGAAAACAAATATATTTTCCACTACAACGGCCTAAAGCGAGGGGCACATTCCACCGCAAGGTGGGTCTACAGCCTGTCTACTGCCAAAACGCATAGAAAACGTGAGTATCTGTGAGTGTGCAGTGCGGCAAACGTACGTTTTTTCAAGGCCGTACAGTGGCCGTAGAAGAAGTTTGGCTTGCCACATTTCTTCTACGACCACCCTACGTCATGGTCTGACCGTAAGGAGGCAGTGCGGTGACCTTACGTTAAACGTAGATGATTTACCCGCACGTTGTCGGCACAGACACAGTACTGGGACCGTGCGTCCCTGTACCATGAACGTGCGGATCCCGTACTTTTGTAATCACACGGTGCGTAGGACGTAGGTTATACGCGAGTACATCGCACGTTCTATGCAAGTTGACGCACGGCCACCTCAATAAAAACCATTCCCTTTGATGACGTACTCATAACGCACGGAGCCCGTGCGTATGTGCCCACAACTGGGCTTTTGTCAAGCTTGGTAAACGCCGTAGATGCCGCAGACCTAAACACGCCTTGCGGCGACCACCGCCGCAAGGTGGAATGTGCCCCTCGCTTTAGAGGGCCGAAAACTGGGCCTTGTGGCATAAAACTATGGCGCGGTCGTTACCGTAGAATTAAACACGATTACAGTAGGCCCTACCTTCTCTCGTCTGGGGCCTGTTTCACTAAGCTGTTTACGTTTACGGGCATACTGAAACGATATCGTTACAATACCAAAACGTAATTTTTCAGTTTCACTAAACTTTTCTACGTTTTCTGGAAACGAACTACGATATCGTTAAAATCTGACAATCCTTGTTGATTTTTCTCACTCGTAAATGGCTGTGAGAACCGTAATACAGGGCCCTGTTTCACTATCATTTTTACGTCAACGAGTACGAGTAACGATTACGGATGTGATTACGTGTACGATCTGATTGTATTTACGGGTGTTTCACGAACCACCTTTTTGATGTCCGTAAGAACAGTAAACCCCATAGGCGTTACGGCTACAATATACAGTACTTTTAACGATATTAGACCCTGGATATCACACGAACATACCACTCTTGACTTCCAAACCATTGTCAGTGTATGGGAATCTCTTTCACACTGCACACATATTTGATGTTACTCCCCTAGGTTGAGTTTTGCCTTTTAACTAAAATACTTGTGATTAAAAGATGTTTGAAAACGGGATTGGTTCTGGGTGGGTATTATATGTGGTGGTTGTGGGTGAGAAGGGGTGGGGGGTGGGTGGGTGTTGAGGGCTGTATGAATTGCCTATAATTCTATAAAGCCATGTCAGAGCTAGACTTCCGTCCTTTCAGAATTTGCCAAGATCTATGTGCCTGACACACATTTCATGTGATTTGAGTCATGCATAGGGCACATTAGGCTGCACGGCTAGTCTACCGCTAGTCTACTGCCAAATCTCACAGATATCTTGACGATCAGTGAGTGTTCAGTGAGGCGAATGGGGGTCCAGAGTTCCCTAGCATGCCGATGTAAGCGACGCTGCTAGCATAGTACCCATTTATATGGGTAGTAGTAATGACTAATACGGGGAAGGGGGGGGGGAGGGAGTAATGACGCAAATGACCGGATGGGTCGGGGTGTCAGAAATGCCCCAAAAATACAATGACGTGATTTGTGTACGATCCGTTGTCACTCTGTTGTCACTCCATGCATAAATCAACTAGCCACTATAGAGCTGAAACAAAGGGTGCGCCCAAACTGTCCACAAGTCCTGTTGTGCCGTATAAGCATGAGATCGAGCGTTGGTCATGTTTTGCGTCCTCTACGTGAGTCTGGCATGAAAAACAAACAAGCAGGACAGACGTGCACCGCACACGAGAGAGAGGTTTTTATTATTTTTGATCATGCAGTGTAGTTGATCACACGGGATGTACACACATAGGCTCCTACGAAGTGACCATGGATCAATGTAATGTTGATGATTTGCGCATGTACATGTAGTGAACACAAATACATCAGCAATGGATGCGATGTTCTCCTCATATAATGGTCATGTTGATCACCCACCTTCCTTATAAACCCTCTTATCTTCGTTTCAGCCACATTATGTAGCGAATTTATATACTTACGGCGCTTGTTTTACGGTTCTCACAGCCATTTACGAGTGAGAACAATCAACGAGGACCGTCAGATTTTAACGATATGTGTCACCGTAGTTCGTTTACAGAAAACGTAGAAATGTTTAGTAAAACTGAAAAATTACGTTTTGATACTGTAACGATATCCTTTCAGTATATCCGTAGACGTAAATAGCTTTGTGAAACAGGCCCCAGGCGCCGTAAGTACATAAACTCATTACAAAATGTGGTTGAAACGAAGAGGAGAGGATTTATAAGGAAGGTGGATGATCAATATGAGCATTATATGAGGTGATATGGAGTACATCGCATCCATTGCTCATGTCTTTGTGTTGACTACATGCATGTATTCATCAACATTATCATCCATGGTCACTTCGGTAGGAACCCTTCTGTGTACATCCCGTGTGATCAACTACACTGATCAAAACTAGTAATAACCTCTCCCGTGTGCAGTGCACGTCTGTCCTGCATGTTTGTTTTTCATGCTAGAGGACACACCTTAGATGGCATAGAACATGACCAACGCTCAAGCTTATGCCTATGGCACAACGGGTCTTGCAGACAGTTTGGCCGCATGTTTTTTTCAGCTCTGTGGTGACTAGCTGATTTACGCATGGAGTGACAAGGGATCTTTCACAAATCACGTCATCGTATTTTGGGGCATTTCTGACACCCCACCCCCCTCCGATCATTATGCGTCATTACTCTTGCCCCCCCCCCGCCCCCAACTATGAGGCGTCATTTTAACTCCCTCCCCCCGGTCATTACTACTACCCATATAAATAGAAACTATGCAAGCAGCATCGCATACATTAACATGCTACGGAACAAAAAAAAAAAACATTCACACAATTTCTCACTCTTGATGTCTGCACCCCTCCCCCTCCAGTCCACGATGACATCATTTTACTCTGCCCCCCCCAAATCCCCTCCCATTTTACGCACTGAACACTCACTGATCATCAAGATCTCCGTGAATGTTGTCAGTAGACTGGCGGTAGACTATAGCCGTGCAGCGTGATGTGTCCTAGGCATTATTCAGTGGGTGCAGTGGGTGCTTCCGTGGCCGAGTGGACAGGGAGTTGGACTCGTGACCAGAAGGTCGTGGGTTCGATTCCCAGTCCGGTCTGGTGGTAAGTGTTGAGCAAACTTACCTCTAACAGGTTGCACACTGCTCCATGGTACCTACACGTTAAATAGGTACAGGTCTGGCAAGTAAATAGCACGTAAGTGCTCCAATAGCTGCGACGTGCTGTATGCTCCCCGGTGAGTTGAAAAGGATATATAGGGTGTGAAAAGGATGCAAATGACCTGGAGTGGTTGTAGTCCTCTGAATACTATGTAAATACTATGTATATGTTCAACTGAGTGTATGGTTGCAGATGAATACCAAATTATAAATTAATTATTATAATTATTACATCACATGAAATGTGCGTCACACACAGATCTTGGTAACTTCTAAAAGGACGTCGATGGCGCACATTTAGTGCAGAGCGCAAGTCTAGTTTTCAGATTGCTTTATAGGATTATAGGCAATTCATACAGACCTCACCACCCACCCACCCCACCCCCTCTCACCCACTACCACCACCTATATAATGCCCACGCAAAACCAATCCCGTTTTCAAACATCTTTTAGTCACAAGTTTTTGAGTCGAAAAAGCAAAACTCAACCTATGGCGACTAAGATCGAACATGTGTGCAGTGTGAAAGAGATTCCCATACACCGACAATCGTTTGGGAGTGAAGAATGGTAGGCCTATGTTCGTGAGATATCCAGGGTCTAATATCGTTACAAGTACTGTATATTGTAGCCGTAATACGGGGTTTACTGTTCTTACGGACGTCAAAAAGGGGGTTTGTGAAACACCCGTAAATACAATTAGATTGTACACGTAATCACATCCGTAATCGTTACTCGTACTCGTTGACGTAAAAATGATAGTGAAACAGGCCCCTGTCGTGTTGTTTGATTAATTTTGCAAGAACGACAGAGATCATATTCCCACAATGAACAATGTACGATTTGGAGGGAAAATTTCCTACCTCTGAATCGTGACGATGGACCTTTATCATTACTTATATGATGTAAAATATAAGATTTGACAGTTTCAGGTGTTCTTGTGGCTTTACACGACATATCATATGAATGGAAGCACCGTCAGAAAACATGCACCTATATGTTAGTAATATATGATTCAGATTTGATATCTATATAAGCGTATATCATTGTAAAATAACAAAACTATGCATACATTTGCCAGTTATTTAAAGAAATTCTAACTTATCAGACAAATTTTAACCTGGAGTTATTGCAATGGTTGTTGGTGACAACAGTGGATTGACAAAAAAAGCATTGACATCCACGCAATGGTCCGATGAAACGGTATACCATATCGCACAAAAGGACTCAGCAAATCATTAGAAGAGTCTTTGGGTATTTCAGTTCGAACAAGGGAGGCAAAAATGGGTACTGCTTTGGCGATTTGCTTTATGCAACGGGTTAGAACAAACGTAACCGTACATCGTATCGTACATCGTTATCGTAAAACTAATACCGTTATCGTGGGATCTTTTTTGCAACAGGGTGGTTACGTTACCCTAATTGTATACGTCATATTCATTTGTAGGATTTTACATCGAGATTGGAGTGGCAAAGTTGTGCATGCTGATGGGTTATTTACACGAACAAAGAACATACGATTACAGTTCAGTAAAACTCAACAAAGCACAAACTTTCTTATCATGATAAACCCTGCCTCCAAATAAACCACAAACTCTGGACGAGAGGTGAATGATTTCATTTAATCCCCATTCTATCCCCTGTCAACAACGCAAATCAAGAAAGTAGGCCTGCCAATTGAAAATTCAATTTCACCAAAATCGTCGCATCGAATATTGATAGCGATGCGTTTTAACGCATACTTATTTATGCGACGATCGCAAACGTGTTTTATTGTCGGTTTCACCACTACGTCGCTGATTACGTGAATGTTATCAGGAACACAGAGGGCCGTTCAACCACAAATATAAAAAGACCCTGCCACAAAAAAACGTTATTGGCGTTTAAAGATTTATTACGAGAATTGGCATTACTATCGCTATATGGCTAATTATGCATAAGTGTAGCAAAAGTCATTAATATGTCGATTATATACTATAGAATGATCATGTCTTTGGCAGAAACTCAGCTGGGGATTGATTGTTGTTTAAAACCCAATAATTGCATTCAAATCGAATCTATGACAAGTTCATGAATCGTTTTGGGCAGGTTTTCTACGTGGACGTATTGGGGCGGCATTGCACGCGCTAAAAATGCGTGTTACACTGGGTTGATGAGACAAACGAAGTGTTACTTATATGTTCTACGACCCACAGACGTAGCATAACTATTTGAAACGAACCTAAAAACTAACCAGTATATTCGTCAACAAATTTTGAACATGTTTAAAATTTCCTGATGAATTTGCCAATTTGCCAGTGCACATAGAGCTACGTAGGTGGAATTCGCTATAGTGTAAAAGCGGGTTTAAGGAACCGTCTTTCCCTAACAGGTAATGTTTTGAAACAGCATGTTGTCACTTGTGTCAATGATGACACAACATGCTTGTGATATAGATAAATGGAAGCTTAGGATTGTAAAAACCTGTATTCAGCTGTGTCTATCGTGGTAGTATATGCTTGCTAAAAAAGATGTGGAAGAGTATGTAGAAAATGAATTTCACAAGCATTTGGAAACACATATAGCATCGACTCTTAACTAAATGCTACCAAATGTGAGACACAGATACACGCATGAAAATTTACCCTGTAGACATCTAGAGGTTGTGTGCTGTTGTGAAAAAATCATTACATTTCATATGCTGTTAAGCCTTTTGATGATTGTGGGCACTGGTGCGAATGTCTAAGTTTTTATTATGACAGACACTATTACACGAATACTATTATACACGTGAAAGGATAACTTAACCCCAACTGCACTAATTGCATGTATATGATGGAAAGTATCGTCTGCGACGCTGTTTGCGACAACATTTTTTCCTCGCACCTATGCGAGGCATTTTGCGACAGAACTGGTGCGATTATGAATTGTGAAAGTGAAATATGCGAAGAGCTAGAGATTAGTTTGCGTGCGATTTAAAGCGTTTGCGATACAAAATCGATCGCATATTGGTTGGTGAAAGTGGGCCCATTAACATACAGGTACATACAGATACCTGTAGGGGGAATATTAGATATATTATATCATAAGAAGAGTATGATAATGATGAGAAAATGAGAAGTGGTAGACATGGTAGAATCTCAGACTTTCAATCTGAATTAGAATCTGAAATAGAGTTACAGTCATTCCAAAATTCATATTTATGAATCCCAAGAAAATTCAATGACTTTTCAAGACTTTATTTCAGATTTTATTTTTTTTTCACTAAAATTTTCTACCTGTAGATACCTAGTTTCATCATCAATTGGGACTATGTAAAGATCAAAGATGAAAATAGTATGTAAATAATTGAGGTCTATTCTTCTTTTGCACACACCTACAGAAATAGAAATTTTACCATACTATTTCTGTGTGGGTGTCTCTCAAAGCGCCCAAAAATTAGACTTTGGAAGATATCAAGATGCCAAATATAACAGAATTTTTTTTCTAGTCAAACAGCATAAAATCATCAGTTTAACCAAAATTCAATGACTTTTTACTAAATTTCATTAGTTTCATTGCAAATAGACAAACATACAAAGTGCATATGGTGGTTGTGAGGGGGCATTGTGATGGAGAGATGATCAGCCAATGAGGGATAGCGACAATTAATGCAGTGGCGCTTTCGCTACGTGGTGATGCAGCCCCATCAAGCAGTGTCGGTTAGGGCGCAGTGGGCTGGGAGGCGGCGGCCTGACAGACACAGTAGTTGTGTCAGAATGGCCGAGTGGTCTAATGCGCCTGCCCTAAGTGCTTGGTGGATACGTGCCACAGTGGTAGTGTTCCAGGGTTCGAGTCCCGGCAGAGGCTATGTGACTATAGAGGCCCTATATGATAGCTAAAGAATCCTCTAATAATAATAGTTAAAGATATTGCTCAGTCAAAAATATATGTGTTCTGTAAAGTCCAGGATCAATAAACGATGTCTTTTCCATTGGAAGTATAAGGGCACTAAGAATATTTTTCACAAGTAGTTTTTAGGGCCATGGGGGGGGATATTGCACAAATTAACAGATATACCACTACTAAACACGGTATATTATCTTTATACCACGACAAACCATAAAATATGTAATTTAAAACTTAAATGCGCGATATTCCGTGCAATACGTACCTATCGCTACAGCAGTAACTACTTTATACTAGTCCAACAGTGCGCCGGTTCTATCACTTCAGTAGTAGTACTTTATACTACGAAAATCATTTGGTTTACATGACTTACATATTTTGCTTACACATGTTTTGATGGGTTTTTAGCTGCTTGTTTAAGGTGTGGGTTTAAATTGCTCTAAATAATCTAAAATGCTGTTTAAATGAAAAAAACTTTCAGAATGCACAGAACAATTGATATTGTTTCTGTGCAAGCATTCTTGTTCGGCCACTGAGCATTACCTTTAATAACCCAGTTAATTAGTTCCAATATACAATGCATACATTGCAGTGTTAAGTCAATAATTGTGCTCTTATGTTTCATTCATACTCTATGAATCATGAATCAATGTCTGTTTACAGAGGAGCACGTGTGTGAGTGGAAGAGCACGCCTACTGGACCCGATGTCTGCTTCGTCACTCTCACGGAGACCACTGTGGACGTAATGACGCCGCTGCCGCCTGTCCCCGCGCACGGCCACCTCGCCTATCTCGCTCGATTCCCCGATAGGACAAGTTTTGATGAAGCGATGAGTTTGAACCTCGCCAGGTGGGTAGCTTGTGTTTTTACTATGCCCACTTTCAATGGTCTAAATGAACAGGCAATAATGCTGTGATTGTTGGACTACATATAAAATTTGTTTATTCTTATCTTGCATTATGTGTTTTTCCGTTTGAGATTCCCCGTTGATTATAATAATATATAACTGCATCAAGTTCTAACTGAAGACATTGTTATTCAGATTCTTGCCTTGTATATGGTAGTGTGATATTTTTACAAGATCATTATGATAGCTCTTATGGCAACTTCTCCCATGTATTCAAATCCACATTTGCATGTGAATTTTTTTACACATTTCCAGCACGGCTGCTCAGTACTGGACGTCTCTCTACTATGTTGGTTTTTGGGGATGTGGCTGTGGGGAGACACCTCAGAGGACACATGGACAGGGCTTTCCTCCTGCATATGACAAATGGATATGTCGATGCAAGTGGTGGATTCAATCCCAAGCCTGCAAATATGGACTCACTGGTTACATATGTCAGAGAATGGGTAAGTAGGGGGGGAGATGCATTTCAAATGAAAACCTTATTATGTTGAGATACAAAATATATAGTGTAAGAAAAAACCCATAGCTCTGTTGTGATGTCCAGTGCGCAGTTACGCAGGTAACTGCAGAGTATAAAAGTAGGTCTCTATAGTAAGTTGGACTGGACTAGGTATTAAGATCCCACGTTACGCACACCTGTTAGGCTGTTATGTTCACTATGACCACTCATGTATAGGATTAGGGATAGTGCACTACCACCATTACTGAGAAAGCCATTAGGTCTTTAGACTTGGAGCTTGCTGGTTCTAAATGCAAAGGCAGGGGGTCGACAACCTATTCTACCGTGGAGAATAGGCCCCATTCAACCACCTTCGAGGCTTAGCGGGTGGCTACCTCATCTCTCTCTCTGCGTGGACCTTGTGACCCGCGTAGCATGCTCAGGGAGGACCCGTCACGCGTGTCAGCACGGGTGCGAAGTCCTCCTGCGGGAGGTCTTGAGTGAGACCAGGATCACACCACCCACACAGCACGTGGTAGGAACCGGGTGTGAGGTGTACGTGTCCGTCATCACATACACAACGGGGAAGGTCACCCCGTGGCGTCCTGAGCCATCAGGCTGCGCCTGCCGCGCGGCGCGCACGGCGCACGCCGCAGAACCATCCTGCCGCCAGTGTGAAAGGTCGCGTAGTTTCACGTGGGTAGTGGAACACACTTTGTTCACAATAGCTGTCCTGACAGTATAAGTAATTAATTATAAGTCAATGTAAACTTTGACCCCCACGTAGCTAACATAGCCCCCCCCCCCACCTCGTCAGTCTTTGCAGGTGAATTGAATGTAGCGAGTGGCAGGGGGTCTGAGGCTTAAAATTGTGGATGATGCGATCAGCGGTAGCTCGTGTTCAAAGTCGTTGCATAAAGCATATCATCAACATAGTATCTATTGTCTCAGTTAACCACTTAACCGTACTGAGCTACCGTATGTTACGTTTGGTAACCATAAGGGATTGTTCACAAATGACGTCATCTGATTTTTGACCTTTTTTTTGACCCCCCTTGTCACCTTTCGTCAAACTTTGCAGCATCCCCTCCTAATAAGTTTACGTTTTCTTTGCCCCACGATGCCCCCCCAACCCCCACATTGCTTCGAAATGGCAGGCTGCTCAAGTAACATTGATTTAACTGTGCCCTTATATAAATACATTTGAATATATTAGTCCATAATTTAGACATCATTTTACAAATGTACTTAGGACATAAAGCAAACATGGCAATGTGATTTTAACTAGTAGATATATTTTAACAGGTAACGTCCCCCAAGTGCTAGACCCCTGCTCCCTGTCAACTTATGTTATCTTTCGCTACTATACACCCTCTTTGCCAGGATACGTTATTTGTGAACGATCCCTAAACATTGAGGATACGTGCACTAAGCCCTCACTCCAAGCTGTGATCGGCACACCGTCGTCATAGTTGGCCATAGGTACGAACCTGAAGTGTGCTCATGTCGGCAGTACGTTTTATATCCGATCTGCGTGTCTTGGAGGCTTGCTGACTGTATCACCTACTACGTACTGGCTCCTTACTGCCTACCCAATGGCAGGAAAGTGTGCAATCGGCGGTAGAAGTTTGGCATGTCAAACTAACACTGCCGTCCAGTACGTCTGCTATATAAATGTACATTCTGCATACTTTCTCCGTACTTTCACTGCACTGATTCCAACAGTCTAGATCTAAATGTTTGGCAGTCGAGAGGCAGTAGAGAAACAGTACTGATGGTTGTGGTCTAGGCTTACATTAGGTCTAACTCGCGGGAACCATATCAGAATATCCGCTGTTATAATTCCAGCTTGTTCCTGGATCACCGCTGGTGGAGATGATTACTGCGCGGTGGTGGAATCAGCAAGTAGCTACTACGAAGCCAACTCAGCCTGTGTGGGACGCGGTGGATTCCTGGCACGCTTCCAAACCGCGGCAGAGCGCACGGCCGTCATAGATCAATTGAAGTTAGTGTTTTTATTGCAATAATTTTGTATTACTTTAGGCCAAAAAATCAATGTCTTGCTTCCTGCTTCATGGAATTCGAAACACACTTCGGGGCTAGGAAAAAAACTTTTTTTTTATCTGAACTTTATACAGAAAGATATCCAGTGTGGAAATTTAAGTTGATGAATTTTATTTCGATGACATGGAACTCAGGGGGAAATCAAGCAAAAAATTTATCTTTTTACAGCTTCGTTACAATAGAAATGGATTATACATTAATTTTGAAGTGGTATTGATAATGATAGTCCAATGAACTATTTTCGTATGTATATATTAGTAGTAATATGTATGGTATAAAGTTGCTTGTTAATCATAGTAGTATACATATCACACACCGTCCCATTATGCTGGGTCTCATGTCATAGCAGTAATGCGTACGGTATAGTATCTGTAAACCCTCGCCCACACCTGTAGAAAAGGTGTTAATTTAGCCCACGGGTGCGGGTGCAGATACGGGACACAAGGGCTGGGGTACCCGTGCAGGGAGATGGCCTGAATGTAGTAGGTCATATATTGATAAATTCTGTTCATGGCTTCATGTGAATCATTTTAACAAGAAGTATTACATTCTGTATTAGGACAACGCAAGACATAAAATATGGCATGTAATATAAGCATGTGTATCTGGTGATAGAAGCACACATAGTTATAACATAAATAATGTATCAAAGCTTTCAAGATGACAATTATTATGTCATATCTTTATCATCTACGTCTACATCAGTTATAACAGATCAATTCCATACAATCATTACAATTGGCAATTTCTTGACTCCACTCATTTGATATTCCTGTCTGATTGTACATGTACAATGTAATACGCATGGTTTGAAATTAGCTGTAATTGAAATGCTGTATAACTGATGTAATCAACGCATTAGCAATGACAGTAATTATGGTAATGGAATATGCATAAAAAGGATATCTTTATGTGCACAAATAAGAGCCAAAAATAGATGGATGAACTCTATTGATAAAGGATGTACGCACATGTAGGTATTAATTATTTACAATCCTGAAAGCCTAAAAATGTCAGGTGTTGATAACGCCAGTGGTCGATTCATGGGAATCTCTTTTGTATTGTACATCAATGGCAGATCCAGGTTTTTGGAAATAAGAGGGTGGGGGGTGCACTGACGTCCAGTTTGTGATAAATTATGTGTGAAAAAATATGCAAGCTCTCTAAAATATATGACCTCATTTAGAATTAGAATTGAAATCATAGACATGGACCAAAAGTATATCCAGGAGTTGTCGGCTGCGGGGGCATGCACCCCATACATTCCATGACACCAAAATGTCATTATGGGTTTTTTGGTTTTTCCACCAACCTTTGCATGTATGAACCACTTATAAGTCGCCCCTCTTCAGAAAACCTGGATCTGCTAGTGGCATGGATGAAGCAAACACAGTGCAAACCTATCTCTATTGCTGGGGTGGTAACGCAACCTTAATATCTATTCATTACTTAGTTACTTAATACTTATCCTTTTCCCCTTTATAACAAGACCTAATGAATTAACTAATTGTTATTGACAGGCATGAGCAGTGAGTAGTCTGTATCATCATTCACTGCACTATGCATTTTCTAACAGTTTTGCAGGCAAACTCTGGACGTCATTGAATTTCTACAATGGGCAATGGAGATGGGGAGACGGATCGGAATGTACCGATGAATGCGCCTCACTCCCAAACCCGGCATATGGACTCTGCGGATACGTGGATGAAAGTGGAGCGTATGGTGCTCAAGATTGCGGCTTGCTAGTGACCGGCTACATCTGCCAGAGAACAGGTGGGTGACGACACTGACGAGTATCTACAGGGGTCTTTATTGGTGGGCATCAAGAACATGTATCATAATGGTGGTGCCCTTTTTATAATTCTGGTGAATTACTGAGCTTATTAGTAAAAAACAACATTACGAACAAGGGCGGAAGCTGTGGCGGTGGCGGGGGGGGGCGGTGGCGGCAGCACCAGCAGCAAAAAAAATAAAAAAAAATACGTATTTGCAAAGGGATCTCTCGGGCACAATAAATTCAAAATCGTTTAGACATCCCATAGATTGTCCAAATTATGTTTCTTATCGGTGTGGTCGCAGCAGTATACAATGTACAGGACATCGTGTGGTCGTTCCTGTCTCCCTTCTTTGATCATTGCCCACATGGGTTGCCTTTGAAATGCAGTTCTTGTCATCCGCCAGATCTTTTGTATACATTTGTTTAACATGCACATAATATCTAGTTTCATATCTCAGTTCGTCTGGATTATTCTTTTTCAAGATCTTTTGTATACGGATTTTAATATTATTTATGCACATAATATTTGGTCTGATATACCTATTCGTCTAGGTTATTCTCGTCCAAGTTTAGAATGTCAAAAGATGGTGGATGTTTAATTATTGTCATTTGTTGCACCAGACCTTCTGGCCATCACGGTGTACGGCGCTTACAACCTCTATGTGGACGGGAACCTGGCAGGAACAGACAGCAACACGGGCACTGTGGAGACCTACCCGCTGTACCAGCCTCCCACAGTGATAGCTGTGTATGCGTATAATCCGGTAAGTGTCCCCTGAAAACAGTGTGAAAATTACATTTTTCTCCATTAAATGATTTTAAATGGTTATGAAATTTAAATGCTTTTACATGATTATGAAATTTAAATGATTTTAAATGATTATGAAATGTATGATTTGTAGTAGCCGTATGTCATTAAACTCCGGGGTGCATACAGGCAGATTGATAATTGTGAACAGAGACGAGGGGTGAATATAGAGATACACACTAGTGAAAAAACAGCATGTTGCAATGTGTGGGTGTGTGGCGGGGGTGGAGGGCGGTAGTGGTGGGGCAGTGCAGACTTCTCAACCTCCCTTTCATCGGGCATTGCATTATTACTAATGAATCTATGGTTTTAACAGGACTATCAATACGGCATCATCCTGTCCACGACGTCTGGCATCGTCTCGGACCATTCCTGGAAATGCTTGGACGGCTTCAGCGAGGAGTGGATGCAGCCTGGCTTTGACGACTCGGGGTGGCCGTACGCCAGAGTAAGACTATTCTAAATAAATCACTTTACTTATAAGGTATTGATAATGGCGTCGCTTGTATGAATTTAACTAGTTTTGTAACATTCATTCTTACTTTGTAACTATTATAACTACAAAGATTTGCATGCATTATTTTCACAGTTCAAGTTATACATGTGTCTGGGGAGCCTATGAGCCTTAGGCTTTGTAAATGTGGAGGTCTTTATTATTGTAGGTTGTAGCCAATGCTATTGATGCAACTTTGGAAGCAAATAAAATAGATGCGAGTGCCAACTGGATTCGGACAGAGTCGTACACCGACTGTATTGTATGCAGGAAGGATTTTAGTAAGTCACATATGACGTTTACAAGTTGACTTGAGTATAGATAATAATTGCACAGACGATTAGAGGTCCTCACACGGTGGCTGTCCTCTTCTTTTGAATATTTTAGAAATATACCAGTTATCAACGAATATCAGGAATATGTAAATAGCATACCAGTCAACCAATGGCTGATAAGCCGTTGCATAACTGGCGTAGTCTGATTTAGAAGTATAAGATTACTGGTTCAGCTACTACACGGTACATAATACAAGAAACTGAGATATTAGATTTCGCTGATAACTTCTAAAACTTGTATATATTTTTAAGAAACAACTATTAACTTCAAATTGTCATAACGGAAAATTATCGACCACACCGCACTGTCGAATGCCACTGAGCCCCAATACAATAATACTCTATTGTAAGTATTTGCAATTTCAGCTGCAACCACGATGGTCCATGAGCTTACCACCTCCACAGCACTCGGCAAAGAAACAACCTCTCCAGATCCGACTACAGAAATCACAACAGGTACTCATAAAAAATATTACCATGTAGGTCAATATTTCGTAATTGAAAATGTTATAAACTTACTATGAAATCATGCATTCATGTCATATGAAATTAACAACCCCCACTGGGTTCAAATTACTCGTACTTTTAAAAACATTTATCATTCTTTTTCATGTAATTTCATTGGTTATCATGATCCAGAAGTACCCGATAACCCGGAGAAGGTTATCACCTGTCTTCGAAGAGGGGAGATACCATGGTTATCATGCTTGTTCTCTGCCGGACTACTTTTTCAAATTTTTTTAAAACAGTGTTGTAATTGTTTAGAAAAGAATGATAAATACAAAACCGGGTTCGTTGTGTAACATGAATTATTTTATCAGGGTTCGTTCTTGTGGCGCATCAGGCTCGCCCTTCCGGCTCGCCATGATACGCCCCAAGAACACACCTGATAACGTAATTCATATTACAAACTCACCCGGTTTTGTCTATATACCATGGTACTTTTAGTTCCCAATTATTTACGATTTTTGCAGCACCTCCGACAACATATGAAACGACCACCGCCACAACACCGGATAAAGAAACAACAACACACGGCCTGACTACAGAACTCACAACAGGTAGACATCAATTATATCATGTATATATAAGTTGATACTGCTAACATTAAGTGTTTGTTTATGAAGTGTAAGATTACTAGTTCAACTGCTACACGTGAAAATACAAGATACCGAGACATTTAGTTTGGCAGGTAACTTCTAAAATTTGTATACATTGCAAAGAAGCGACTGTTAACTACAAATTACCAACGCCACTGCAATGCCACTAAAGAGCAATGCAATAATATCCTCATGTTGTAAGTATTTGCAATTTCAGCTTCAACCCCGACAGCCCATGATGCCACCACCTCCACAACACCAGTTGAAGAAACAACAACCTTACGGGACCCGACTACAGAACTCAAAACATGTAAACATAATGAATATTACCTTGCTTAGTCACCGGTCAATGTTTCGTAATTCAAAATGTTATAAACTTGCTATAACTATCATGCATTCATGTCATATGAAATTAACAACCCACATTGGATTTTGATTACTAGTACCTTAGAAAAGCTATACATTGGCACTTTACTTCACAATCATTTCTATTACAATTTTAGCAACAACATCTATGACATATGAAACTACCTCCGCCACAACACCGGGTAAAGAAACAACAACCAACGATCTGACTACAGAAGTCACAACAGGTAGGCATCGATAATGTCAGTTATTATTGTATACATTAAGTGTTTGTTTATGAAGTGTAAGATTACTAGTTCAACTGCTACACCCGACAATACAAGATACCGAGACATTTAGTTTGAACGATAACTTCTAAAATTTGTATATGTTGCAAAGAAATGACTGTTAACTACAAATTACCATCCACACTATCTGTGGAACCAGTGATTTAAATATCAACACTTGGCTTTCAGTGGTCAATATGCAGCTCACACAATGCAGGGTAAAACTTAACATAACAACCAGAAACATGCGTTCAGTTTATGCCGTTGTGTTGAGTTATGCCTTTTCTACTTGATAGCACCTGCTCTAAATGACTAATCCTGAATATCATCTAGTCATGATTTTACGTCATTCACTTTTGAAAAGTACTCCCATCACTTAAAAAATCTTTTTGATATTCTAAACACAAAATATTCATGAATATCGGCATATCTTTTAGGTACATAGACAAAACCGGCTGAGTTTGTCACATGAATTATTTTATCGGGTGCGTTCTTGTGACGTATCAAGATACGTCACAAGAACAAAATCTGATAGTTACTCCTCTCTGAGTGGGGTATTTCTGTGGAGTGGCCCACCCATTATAGGCGCCACGGGATATCGATGTGCGGGGATTGTAGTACTACTCTTGTTCACGTAGTCATCACGTTCTACTGTGGGGCCCATAGCAGGTGGTCTCTGACAACAGTGCCTCCCGGCAGTAACGCTTACTCCACCCCATCCCCGAATTGACCAGCTCTCAGTTGCTTCTGTATAGGTTTCTGGGGTGCGCGTTGGTACTGCTTTTGCTTGGCTTGGCCGGCTCTGCTTGATCCCATGGTACTTTTAGATATCATTTTTAATTATTTCAGCAACAACCCCGACGACTACCTCCACCACAACACCCGGTAAAGAAAGAACAATCTCTCAGGAGTCGACTAAAGAAGTCAAAACGGGTAGGCATTGCTAATGTCGGTTATTATTGATAACATTTAGTGTTTGAAGACTGAGAACTGCATATGCGTACATTCTCATGGCATCTAGATAAAAGCCATTTGTGCAATA
>CM032662.1:4926965-4956580 GCA_019095985.1 Streblospio benedicti
TCAAGATTCAAGTGGTTTGTTCATTTTTTAGTAAAAGCATGAAACTTTCCATGAATGAAGGATGGTATGTGGGGAGTATTTTAAGATGCAGACCCCAGCTGACCAGTGGTCATTAGGGGGTCAAAAAGTAAGCCAAAGTTCAAAATTCTTGAAAAAATGCCATAATGTTGAATTTAATGCCTAGCTTAGTAAAATATTATTTCATTTGGATAGAAGAGAGTGTTTTTCACCAAAACTAAACAAATTATATATACATATGTAGGACAAAGTACAAAATTTAGCCTAAAATCTATCACCAACTTTTGTACTGGGCATCATGTTGGTCATTTTAAGTGTAAAATTCTGGCTTTTCTTGTGCATATTGTGCTCACATATGGAGTACATTACACAAAGACTCTCGCCAACTCTTATTTCTACAAAATTCTGACTAAAAAAAAACAGTTTTAAGATAAATATTTCGGCGTAAGCATCCTTTGCCACTTACGTACACATTATGATATGATGTGTAACAAAGCTTTGTGGATTAATAACAAAATAAATAAGTAGACCAAAGTTCAGAAATACAAACAATGCTGTTTATTTGTAACTAATTACACACTCCGTTGCATTTGAACAGTGCTGTGCATGAAAGCGAGGTTTTTCTACATTTGCACCTCTTTGTCTGACAGCCTGTTTTACAACCAAATGAAGTCAACATCAACAAAGATTTCATAGCTTCTGCTTTCTGACTCCACAGGGGACTCCAAATACCATTTACATCTTGTTGTTGTTTTTTACTACTTATTCTGTGTATATGGAGACAATGAAATTTTGTTTAATTTAGTTAATTCCGACGTTTCAACACGTAAGTCTCCTCTTCAGGGAATGTTTTTTTTTTAATTAACAATTTATAAAAACGTAAAGATCAAGAAATAGCCTAAAACAATGACTAAACATTAAAAATACAATATTACGAATAAAATGCACATTAATTGGTTCTAAGATGGCTAAAATGGTTGTCTGATAACATTTAGTTACTAATAATAAATATATATACATTGTATCTATTTTACCTTACCTTTGACAAATAGATACAATGTATATATATTTATTATTAGTAACTAAATGTTATCAGACAACCATTTTAGCCATCTTAGAACCAATTAATGTGCATTTTATTCTTAATATTGTATTTTTAATGTTTAGTCATTGTTTTAGGCTATTTCTTGATCTTTACGTTTTTATAAATTGTTAATTAAAAAAAATATTCCCTGAGGAGGACACTTACGTATTGAAACGTCGGAATAAACTAAATCAAACAAAATTTTATTGTCTCCATATACACAGAATAAGTAGTAAAAAACAACAACAATGAGACCATCTGTGTCGTCTAAAATTAAACAAATTGCAAATGCATTTACATCTTGCCATCCCGGGATCCCCATTCAGAAGAAGAAGGAAGATTTTGCATGGGTTCCAGACACTGACCCCAACATTTGCCACCTTGAGAAACTGCCCGCTTAACATGTTCTTCAAGTGGCGTCTTCGTTGGTGGGATCCGTTCCATATTCCGCCCAGCACTAAAAAGCCTTTTTCTTACCATATTGACAAGCCCGCACCCGCATATTTCATAAAAATTAAGCCCCCACCCACACCCGCACCCGCAGGTACAGAAGTAAAACCCGCTGAAAACCCGCAAAAGCCCGCACTTAAGCCTGCATTTATTTTCAAAAAATCAAAGTTATTTATCCAAAAACAGACAACAGATTTGTTATTTTGACAATTTATTTATAACCATGCTAATCAACCTTGATATGTTTGCATATTTAAAGGTGCAGTTCAAACAACATATCATGATTAACCTGATTAACAGAGTATTAAAAAATATCATTATACTTGACAATCCCAATTATCTATACATATTGATACAGTATGATTCATCAAAACACTCAGAAATAAATGCAAGTGAAGCTTACATTCCTACCCCTATGTTTTAGTGCAATTTTAATGCTGAGTTCATGAACAGAATATCATCGATATTTGATGATCCCAAACAGGATCTTCTGTCCGCAAGTAGTTGCCCTGCAACGCTGAAGTTCCTTTCACTTGGTGCAAATGTTGCCATAATGCACAATACGTTTTTAGCAATTCTGGCTAGTGCAGGAAGATCACTACTGTTAAAGCTCCACCATTCCAATATTGACTGGTTACTACCAACAATGTTCATGTTTTTATACATGTCTAACTCAGAGCTGTACTGTTGCTCCGGAGTGTCTGGCTCATCATCAAAATCACAAACGGATAATATTTTTTGTTTTTTTGTATGTGGTTCTTCGTTTTCAACTTTACTTTGGTGATTTGGGCAGATCCTCCAATTGATCATTTATGAACTATAATAAACTTGCTCCCTTTCTGAGGTTTTCAATGCTTTCATGCTTTTTTGTCTTGGGTTCAGAAAGACAGCCACCATTTGAAGCAGATGCGGTGTAAACTTTTCTTTCAAGAATTGTGTACATTTTGTTTTGATAGTGTTAATGTCTGTTGAATCCCCATCCCCAGTATTGCAGTGAGCTTCCAGTTTTTTTACCCATGGAATGATTAGATGTAATGTAGGTTCCTTGTTGCCCTCACATGTCTTTGTGGCCTCCTCAAATGGTGCCAAAAAGCTATTAATTCGTCAACTAATTTTCTATCTAGCACACTCACCCTACCAAGTTCCCGTGGGCACATTTTTGTCATCACATTCACAATGTCATCATATGATTCTTGAATTGATTGCAACATGTTCAAAGTTGAATTCCATCTGGTATCATTGCTCTGCTTTACAGATTTATGTAACAAATTTTGTACAGCAGATCGTTTGATGAACTGTACCAAAGATTTGGCTTGCTTCAATAGTTCTTTTACTTTAGGGGGGCAATGTTTCTCATCAAGGGCATTTTGGATTACTCTGTTAAGGATGTGATTTATGCAATCAAGCCTTTTTTCTTCTTTCAAGGCCATTACAATGTTGGTACCTTTATCCGTTGTGAAGACTGCTTTTTTAAGCAGATTTGTGTCTATAGCATAATCACTTAGGCAATCCAAATGAGCTGTCTTGACATTTACCCCAGTTTTCTTCTGTGAAGAATCAAATTCTTTTGTACACAAGACTTTACTAACTAATGTCCTTCTAATACTAACTAATGATCTTCTTTGATATAATGCACTGCTATTGTGGTGTAGGATTTAATTTGTGTTTGTCTGACCACATGTCTGTGGTGAAGGCAACTATGCCTCGTGAAAATGCAGCTTGCAGTTCGTCCTTGAGATCCCCTCTCAAAGGAACAGCTTGTATCCTGATGTTTCTGCTAATTGTGGTTGGATGTGGTAGTAATTTCTCAACATCAATAAGGGCTGTATGTTTTTGCTGGACTTTACACACCTACAACAAAGATGCATGGGATATTTAAGTGAAAATTTAACCTTCAAAATATGTAACGTTGTGCTACTGCTGTACAGATATGTTTAATGTGATGTTTTATGAAACATGCGTAATGAATTTTGTCAATATTTTCATGTTTGAAACTAAAACAAGGTCATAAATTTTTATTTTCAGTGTGACAATGATACAAGAGATCATGGCAAACTGCCTTATAGGTGCAATACATTGTCTATTATTAGTACACTATCTCCATCTTTTGACCCTGCATAAGTCTTTTATGACCCTGTATAGATATCGTAATAAGTATTTGTTCAGTCAACTCAATATTTCATCTGATAATTACCAAAAGAAAGCTTATGGATAAATCATAAAGATTTCTAAAAGTCTCGGTCATACAACAGTTTTCAAAAAAGATTCTTCAGTGCCATTGAGGGTTAATAACTAAATCACCAGATTAATATATGATTTGATGTTCAGACTATAATCCAATTATAGCAAGTGGATTTTGATCACTGTGCAATAAAAGTACATACCTCTTCAATGAAGTCTTTGAAGCCCTCTCCTGCGAGTGTGTCAAATGGGCGAATGTCTTTGCACACCATTTTCACTGCTGCTGTTGTAATTCGTTCTTTTTCTTGTTTTGTTGGTTCATCCTGGGTTTTTACTAGTACAGCAGTGTCTAAGGTTGTCTGATTCTTTGGCAAGAAGCACTTATGCCTTCTCAATTGCGACACTCCTGAGCTTCTACCTCTATACACCAGGGCATGTTTGCAATTTTTACATGCAGCAAATGGTATTTCTTCATTTTTGTCATTTGTGACTTGTCCAAAATTGTCCCACACTTCCGATTTTCCATTAACATTGTTTATAAAATATTTTCCTACTTTTATTTTGTTTGTAACAGAATTTGCTGTCTCCATGATTTAAAGACTAATTCAATGTTTCTACTCTGTAGCAAAATTCCAACTGATATATCTGCTGAAAAGATATTGGACTTTTATATGGGACCTAACACCAAATAAGTGTATGCCAAACCATCTCATGATATTTCTTAAATTTGCAAATGTATATTCCAGATAAACATTACAGATGAAACATAATGGGGGAAAACAATGCCTACTAAACTTTTCCTACAATCACTTCTCTTTGAAGTTACATGTCTAAAGCAATACTCTTAATGGGTAAACAACGGAACAACACAGACCCTGTGTCTTGAGGAAATAAAATTCTTTGTATGGGGGTCTGCAAGCACTGGAAAGTATATGCTTCACCATCCCATGTACATGTTTCACCATCCCATGATATTTCTGAAAGGAGCATATTACACTAACTGTTCTCTTTGAAAGGACATACACAAAGGAATTATCTTAACAGGCAAACAAACACTGCCACTTCTAGTGTTATTTGGTAGTCCACTGTCCTATTGTTCAACATAGCAGTATCTCATTAGCAGGCTAGCCTTAAAATAGAAAGCAAATATATGATTCCTAGAAGATTGCCACAGAGAAACTTTCAATCACAAATTTTGCATAACAATGTTTTGCATCTTGTAGAAGCTTTTAATTTCTGTATTTATATTACAATTTTATATAAGCTACTTACATGTTTACGCTTAAATTAATTCACAAATTGTTTTACATTTTTTGGTGGTATGTATATAATTAGGTCGTTCTGTGTACAATATTGTATTTTAACTTGTAAAATGGATGGTATCAGTAGTATGAAATACGTAGTAAATTCAGCTATTGGGTCAATATCAGTTTGACCATTCACGTTTTCTAATAGAGATAATTCAATCATATCTGAATGTGACAATTATCTATAAATATGGATATGGCGATATTGAAACAAGAATATGTTAAGTTTTGGACCTTTTAACTTTAGTTTTAAGTTTTATTCAGATGTTTTCTACAAAAGTACATGTATCACCTATAGGCAATGAAGTCCTAAAAAAAGTAAAATCTTGACTTGAGCACTAAGTCTTATAAACCATTTAAAATTTGCAAAATATGTTTTATTCAAATAGATTCACTTCTGGAGATATTTCTGCTACTTTCTGATCCTTATAGGAAGTTAAGAACCAACAATAATGTGCACATGTTTGCCTATGAACTTGTTTGGATTATATAAGTGTTTGCAACCTTATCTCTCTCGCTCTCATCGTTTTAGCAAGCATATTTCTTACCATGAAAGATATTGTTGGAGACAGGTTTTGACAACCGTAAGGTTGTGAGACCAGAATGATACCACCAGCCCAAACAGTGACCATTTTGACTATATCAAGTGGCCCTGACGAGACTCGAACTCACGACCCCAAGGTTGTGAGACCAGAATGATACCATCATTCCAAGCAGCGGGCTGTTATGTTATGAAGTAGTTCAGCTAGAATACATTATGACATAATCACATTCATAACACAATAGTAATAAAAGTGATATGCACTTTAGAAAAGACACTTCGTAAATATGGTTCATTTAGAGGCCGTTATGACAAAAAATGAAAAAAGGTTTTTTCAATGTTACGCCATCACAATTAGCCATTTATATTAAATGAACATAATAAGCAACACAAATAATATGTCGAAGAAACATTGTTTGAATAATTGCTAATTTTGAATAAAGTGTACGGTTTATTTTAGTCGAATAACAAGCGCATTTTGATTTCTGAGCTTACAACAGTTCAAGTGAGAAGTAGTGTAGACATATTCCTGGGTGACTTGGTTATCATTTAGAACAATGGCTGATTCAAGTCAGAGTAAGAAAGATGACACCAGCAAATCTAATCAACGTATGGATATCACCGGTAGAAGCTTGCATCAGTGCACAGTGTGTGAGAAATCATTCAGTCGTAAGAATCATCTGACTCAACACATAAAAACTCACACAGGTGAGAAACCGTATGAGTGCAGTCAATGTGGAAAGTGTTTTATTGGAAGGAAAGACTTGACCATCCACATGAGAGTCCACACTAGTGAGAAACCCTATCAGTGTAAATTGTGTGAGAAATCATTCACGCAAAGTGGACATCTCACACGTCATATGAGAACTCACACTGGGGAGAAACCTTATGAGTGTAGTCAATGTGGCAAGTGTTTCAGTAAAAGGAACGACTTGACCATCCATATGAGAGTCCACACTGGTGAGAAACCCTATCAGTGTACAGTGTGTGAGAAATCATTTTCCGTGAAAGGAAGTTTGATGGCACACATGCCATTGCATAGTGGTGAGAAACCTTTTCAGTGTTGTGAATGTGGGAAATGTTTTAGCCAAAACAGTGGCCTGATTCAGCACATGAAAATGCATGGGGTGAAACCACATGAGTGTCCAGTCTGTGGGAAATCCTTCAATCTGAAGGAGCATCTGACTGTACATATGAGAACACATAGTGGTGAAAAACCATATATGTGTAGTGAATGTGGGAAGCATTTTAGCCAAAAAACCGGCTTGACCATGCACATGAGAATCCACACTGGGGAGAAACCATATCAGTGTACAGTGTGTGAGAAATCATTCACCTATAAGTGCAATCTGACTGTGCATATGAGATCTCATACTGCTGAAAAACCTTACGAGTGCAGTGAATGTGGGAAGTGTTTTAGTCATGGAAGAGAATTGACTAATCACGTAAGAATCCACACTGGGGAGAAGAATTACACACAGTGTGTGAAAAGTCATTCAGTCTAAGTGGAATTCTGAAAATCCACGTGAGAACTCATAGTTGTGAGAAACAATATGTGTGTGATCAATGTGGAAAAGCTTTCTCCGTCAGGTCTAATGTAGTAGTTCACATGTGTACACACTCAGACGAGAAACCTTATGAATGTGCTGAATGTGGGAAATGTTTTGGTGAAAGTTCTTCTCTCATAAACACAAACTTATTCACTGTGGAGAGAAATTATTTAGGTGCCACATTTGTCACAAACCGTTTAGATTTAACAGTGACCTTAAACGGCACCTTAAAACTGTACATGCCACGAAGGGAGATTCGCCATTTCCAGATTGTTAATGAACCCAGGATAGAAGATCTTGATCCATTAAGATGTGATTGTCTTCTTTACATTGTTATTGTGGACTTATGACATTTAATATTTGATTGTTTTGTTATTGTGGATCTATGACTTTCATGTCTTAGGGAATTTGTTTGTGCTAGAAAACCGGATGGTGTATGGAATAATTACAATTATTTGTACATTACGTCAAATTTGACCATCATATGGACACTTTGTACATTGGCGTGTAAGATTGGTTTTGTGAATGTTTGCCAATGGCATATAACAACACAATATTAACTTGTCACTGTATTAACCTTCCACTGAACAAGTGTCCTTGGGTCCTTTTTTGTTTTTCTCTTGCGCTTTTTGTTTATGACAAATAGACACTATGTTATGTAAATAAGAATTTAGAAAATGTCTTATTGGTGGTTAGTTCAAACTTAAAAACAATATTCACCATGATGTACATGACATTGATTTTTCTGTGCTCCTGTTTGCTTTTTGTTGCGGCGATGTCTGATCTCAGATGAATTCAGCTGGATTGTTGTATAATCTTGTATGTCTCATTTCTGATGTTCAAGTTTATTAATAAATGAATTCATTTCAAACATGTTTTTTTAGCAACATAACAGTGATAAAAGAAACAAAACAATGACTTTATTATGAAACAAATTACTGTACATTAAATGTATATCATCTAGGAATGTAGCTAATTCTTGGATAACTCATATTTTCATCTTTTGTCAGAACATTGTGTGTCCCATTTCTGATTTTTATGTTTATTAAAATATGAATGAATACATTTCAAACGTTTTTTTAAAGCAACATAACAGAAATATAGGAAACGAAACAATAACATTTATATAAAGCAAACTACAAATAAACAGTATTTTGGAAAGTAGCTAATTCTTGAAAACTCTGATGCAGTTATTTTTGTGCATATAGTCAATCTAGAGCAGAATAGAATAGTTCAAAGAGTAAAATACCTATTGAACCCTACAATGTGCTCTATGACGAAGCTTTCACTGTTTTCTTAACCACCACCATGGTGGTCAAGTGACCAACTGATGTGGTTCATTTGGCCCGAAGAAGCTGTTGAGAAAAGTCTTGCCCTAGAGGACAAGGTAGGTTCCAGTATGTTTCTTAAATAATTATTTGAATCATTAATAATGGAATCCAGGATGAACGGAATATGGATTCATTGCGAATAGAATAGATACAAAATAGGGTAAAACACGGTGCAATAAATACAACACATAGCTCAGTGTAAACTTGGGATCTGGCACAAATGTGCTGCACTTTCACATGCATAAAATCTAAAACTCCTCATCATTTGATTGTTAAATCACATAAACTGTAGTCTCCATCATGCCGAGTATTCACCGCTAGCGGGCAGCCATTTAGCTAGCGGTATTAGGACTGTTCCACACAACATAAACTGTTGCTTTTCCATGTTTCAATTCAGTGAGAATTAACTGAGCGATAGCTGTTGAATAAGTTATATTTCTCCCCATCAATATGATTTTTCCCTCATAAAAATGCCATTTGTCCTTCACTTGCACTAATATTTCCCCTCGAACATGTAGAGCCAGTAGCAGTGATACCATCATCTGCGACGACCACCGGCTGAGATGACACCAGATGCAGTCCAGGAGATGCAGCAGATTCCACGTATTTTTTCTATGTATTTTAATGGCTGTAGTGTATACGTATTATATGCTATATTTTCGCTTTAAGGAATCGTTCACAAATGACGTCACCTGACATTTGGCCTTTCTTACCCAGCCCCCTCCCTTGTCACCTTTCATCGACTTTGCAGACCCCCCTCCTTTAACATCTGTTTCACTGTGCCGTTATATAAGAACATTTGAATCGCGTGAAAAGAAACATGGCAGTGTTTTTTCAACTACTGTAGTAGATATATCACAAATCACTTAACATGTCAGATAGTAAGTTCAAATACCAGGAGATAACTACAACTTTTTATCCGAAAAGGTGACATCACCAAAGTGGTAGACAGCCCTCCGTCCCTGTCAACTTTCATCATCTTTCGCTGCATCGCCACCCTCCCACCTTCCACCATGCCGGGCGATGTCATTTGTGAATGATCCCTAAGGCGGGACATATTTCAAGGAATGCAAATGTAACTAAAATTATGTATTCTACCAAACTAAGCAACTTTTGAGTCGTCAAATTATTTTTTGGTTTGACAATGCCAGTATGTAAAGAAGAATTTTTAAAACAATAATCCATCATAATTTTTACTCAAATAACCTTGGTTAAGTAGCAATATTGAAAAGAATAAATTTGAATTAATTTGTTTACATGGAGGCTTTTTCTCAAATTTTAATTTATAGTAAATATTTGGCTGTGTAGCTATAATAAACCATTTAAAATTCTTTAAATAGGTTTTCTTTATTTGTCAATTAAAAATATATAGACACAATATCAATTGCAATATCAAATTCATCCTATGCAATTGCCATTTCTACAAAAATTTATTAGCAATTACAACAGCTTAAATTTACTCAGTTTTGAGGAGTCACTAATCATGGCCGCCAATACAGCTACAGTCTGTCCAGAAATTATCATTTTCACTCTCATTTATACAATTCAGTATCCATATATGCAGTCTATCTCTATACAAGCTATTTTCCTTCCACAGCTATAAAATTAACTTTATCTTCATGAATTTGTTTACCTGCTGCAACACGGCAACAGCACTGCAGACACTGACATACCAAAACTGTAGTGCATGGATTAATATTGCAGTCAGATTATAGTATCATATAGCATTTCATAAATGTTCCAGTTGAGTGGGTTTGGGGTTTGCTTGCTACTAGGCCAGCTCACAAGACAGGGGGGGGGGTGCAATGGGTGCGAATTCACACACCACCACCCTTTTTTTACCCAAAGCAACAAACTACCTAGACTAAACCTATCAGTCTTTTTAGAATCATGGGGTTTCACTCTAACACAGAAGCCAATTAAGATCATGCTACCAAGTCCTTTATTAGCTATATACAGTGTGTAGAAATGAAGAGCTTCCTTTAATGTCATTTATTTGATTCATAAAAATACATAAATTTTATTCTAAATTACACGTTTAGAATGCATTTTTGGCTCGCACTAGCTTAATTAATCAAGACTAATGGCTGATGGCTTTGCCCATAAATATCATATGTCTTCATACTAACTTATATTGCGCATAACAAAAATACATCGTTTGTTTGCACTAACTTGTATTGAAACAATATATATATACATTACAAGTATTTAAAAACAGTAATGTTGATTAACATATGAATATATAGGGATACTAGATAAAAAATCTCTAAACAACAAATAATTATTACAGCAATATTTAATTATATTATATAGATTAAATATTATGGAAATCAAAACATTTTCTGACCTGCTACTCATATAGTGAAAGATATACATAATGCACAATGTATTCATAGTTTTCTAAAGACATCAAAAAATCAAAATGAGCTTTTTTTCAATTTCGGGTTAAATTGCCGAATAAACACAATTTCCTTTATAAATTCCTCTGTCTTAGATTCACTTAATTTCAAAAAGGAATGCCATTGAATTTAACTGAATTATTGATACATTCTGCAATATGTTTGCTAACTTACAATATGTGGGTGTCTTGATACGTTGCTTCCTGCTGTTAACGTGTCATTTGTCATACCAACATATTGTTCATATGTTGTTATATATATGTTTATTAGGTAGATAATATAACGGTTCATTATGTATATTCTATATTTACTAATATTTAATAATAAAAAAAATCATTTTACATATTTCTTGCAGAGGGTGTTTTTTCAATTCAAACTGCATGAAAACCCCCCATTGAATCCTTATATAGCAGAACTTACGTTGTATGAAAATCAGCTCTAGCATGGTTTGCATTGGTAACATGAAATTTAGTGGAGAACTCATATTCTCAATAGAAAAAAGAGTGTCAAGTATCACTTGTAGTAAACAAACAGCAATACAATCACCACACGAGGTAAAACAACTGCAACAATCTACACATCTACGAGTACTTACAATGACGAAAATTTAAAGGGTCTACTTTACTTAGCATTTCATAATTAGGCCTAGAAAAATATGATTGTTTGGTTCCGGTAACATGATTTTGAAAAATAGGTTAGTAAGGTAGGTAATTTTTTTTCTTCATGTTTTTTACCGCAAAAAATTAGGTTAGGTAGGGGCCACTTCTTTTTTTTTTTTACTCCACATAGAAAACGAAAGTGACTGCACACCCAACGTGAAGGTAGAATTAAACAAAAATGATGAATTACATATGATTTTTTGTTGGATCGCTAAAATTAGTATATTATTTTATGTCTGAATCCATAGGTTCGAAATTTTTATTAAAAAAAACTCAATAAAAAGATTAGGTTAGGGGGGTTAAAATGGGTTAGCTAGGGTTACCGGAACCACAGGATCATTTTTTCTAGGCCTTATCTGGGCATGCTATGATCTACCTGGATTTTGTCTAAGCTATTCTGCATTTTCAATTTGAAAAAAGTGGAATAGCTTTGGTAGATTGACACTCACCAGAATAATTTTATCATACAGACCTGTTCTAAAATCATTAAAAGACTAACATTTAATTCATTCAGGAAGGCAAATGTCTTTTCCAATAGCAGGTACTACAAAAATGAACTCAATGATTCTATTTGATAATCCTTCAACAGTTCTTTTCCATTACAATTATTCAATATTTCATTACAATATTTCAATATTGTCTACTACAGTAAAAACATAAATATTCTAATAGCCCTTTTTCTTTCTTTTTTCTAATTACATTCATGAGATCCAATGCTGTCTACCAATCAAATATCAGGCCCGTGCTCACTTCTGGTAAGGGAACGATCATAAATAACGATACCGGGAGGGGAGGGGGGAGTCGTCCATTTTTGGGGGCTCGAACAAAAAGTTAGCCACCCCCCATCAACATTTTAAAAAGTTGAGTGACCCCCCCCCCCCACACACACACACCCCCGCTAAAGAGAACGTCCTCTATGTAGTCATTGCAATGCTAAAAGAAAATATTTGAAAAAATAAACCGTAGCATGATGAAAAATTTCTGCGACCCCCCAAAAGGAATCAGAAAAGTTGGACGACCACCCCACCTTTTTGGACGACCACCCCGGTATCATTATTTATGATCTTTCCCTAAATCAAGGTTCAGTTTTTTGCTCGCGGGCAATAGACCATCAAGTTTTCCCTGCAAATCTCATATCTAATCTTATTAGAAGGAAATATGGCATTTAATGCTGTTCATCTGAATCCCCCGAACTCCACTCCCAATGAGTACAGGCCTGTATATGCACAATAAAACAGCTTATTCATTTAAATAATTAGTAAGAACAGATGTGGCACACTGATTCGAATTACACGAAATACAAGCTTCATTTGTAGAAGAATAATATTGCTCAGTCTCTCACAATGACGTTCCAAAGTTTTTTGACGCACCACGCCGTAACCCGGGGTCCAGATAATACCTCGGGGTGCCGTGAAATGCACACCCTGGCATGCTGTGATGCCCCGGTTTCCCCGTGATATCTCTGGGTACTTGATTACATAACAGCTTGTTACACGATCGCCGTATTTCAAGCATAATTATAAACACAACATTGTACTCTCTATACACCCAAACGCAGTTTTGCGTTCATTTTGCGGTGATTTTAACTGTTCTGGTGCAATTTTGATGATACAAACAACATACTAATCATCACGGCAAGCCGGGGTATTGAGGGTGAAAAAGAAATAATTAATTAGCTCAAAAATGATTTTTTTTCTATTATTTTCACGGGCCGGAGTATCACGGTAATCCGGATTACGGTGTGGTGCATCATTTGTTATGTGCAGCAATAATTACAATACAAATACAATCTAAACATAGATGCCTACTTGCAGGCATTCCTAGTATACAGACCTACCCTCATCCAAAATTACTGCATAGTTCCTCTTGCCACATAATGAAACTACAAGTGGAAATCGAGACAATGTGAAGGTAACGTTTCATCAGTGACGGTAGTAAAAATATATGAGGGACTGTGATCATTCTGATAAAATTAGCATCTATTTCTTCTTAGTCTTCGTCATCCTGAGTTTCTTCATGTCAGTGGGTCGGTTCCTCAGGTTGTTGAGACCGAACTTGATGTGGTGTTTGAGGTTGAGGGCATCAAGCGCGATGAGGCCGATCATCATGGCGGAGACGAAGCTGATGGCGACGATGGAGCCCATACAGATGGCGGACGTCCGATAATCAGACCCTGTCCAGCCTGCAAACACAGGGTGCTACGTCAGAGTACGTCATACGTTAATTACAGCATAGTCTATAGAGTAGTCTCGTTCAGCCAGACTGTCCTTACTGCGTTCAAGAGACTTATATAGGCGGAAAGTAAGTGAAGAAGGAAAGGGTCTGGGTTGCCCGAGACTAAGTCAGGGTACAGTACAAGTCACATAATATATAGTCTATGGCTGATTTGGGATTGTATGACTATAGTCTTGATTAACCAGAAGCTTGAGGCCTTCAACTCGAGAAATCGTTCCGGCAACATTGATTGTCATACCCAAATTGTGTCAACAAAGCATGTTGCCAACTTTTACTAAAAAATGCCCGCAGATCCTTAATGGAGGCACTTTTCTGATTTTTCGACCTGCCATGCTCTCATTCCATGCAATACAGAATCTGGTTGAACGAGGCTACTCCGACCCTAGACACTGTGGGTGATGTTGCTATTGGCTGAAGAGTCAATGCCTGTGTATTATTATTATCAGCATGTATAGCAGGAAAAGAGTCAAAGTCAAACACATGGAAATCAATAGGACTAAAACTAACACTTCTAACATTTTCTATAACATTGATCTTAATGAAAATTCTAATATCATTTAAGTGAAATCAATTATAATTACAAAGTTTAATTCAAACATTCGATTTTCCACTTGCCTATCTGAAGATGGAGTTTGTTGGCTTCTGTGATTTTCTCTTTAGGTACAAAAATCTCTACTTTCTGCTCCTTTTCAACTGCCGAAAAAAATATGATACATTTACATCTTAATTAAAGTTAGGGCACTTCGAAAAAACATATGATGCTGAAATATTTGGGTTGTCTTTTGTTGTTTTCTTTAAATATGCGTATTAATCAAAAGCAAAGTATGATGTAAATGTTGACACTTGGTATGTATGTTACTCTGCACGTAAATGCACATTGTGACCTCCATGAGTCAAACATTGATATCCATGATATTTCAAAATAAACGAGTTTTTACTTACAGACCACAATACATGTATAATGACCGTACCTTTGCAGATGACGTCATTCCCTGACCACTGTCCATTCTCCTGACAAACTTTGGCGATGCTTCCCATCAGGGGCGTGAATCCGGGCAAGCATGTGTATCTGCAGAAGGCAGACTGTGTCAAGATAGGGACAAGTTATAATCCATTGAGGGTCCTTCAGAAATCCATTATGGTTCATGTCAGCTTTTTTTAGGCTTTATTCTATGCTGCAATAGTAGGCAACAATTACAACTTTACCTACTAGAGGGTTACGTAAAATAAACGAAGAGTGTCCTTATCAAAGTATTCGTATTTATATGCACTATTTTTCAATGTTATGTGTACAATAATACACCAAAGCACAGTTGGTTTATGGGAATCTCTATCAGCACACGCACTATTTTCCATTGTTTAAATGATCTCTTTTAACTGGAAAAAGTTAATTGAGTTAGACTTACGGTTACTCATAACGTCCAATAAAAAATAAAAATTCTTATCGATCATCATGACATTTTGTGTACTGATAGGTCATACGTTATCTTACTGAGAAATAAAATACCCGTTTTTAGGCTAGAAATCATTATAAAGATGTTTGTGTCAATATTTTAGAGAAATCTTACAATGCAAAATCTTGGAGTCGCTAACCCCCTCTTGAGCTAACCCCTCGCAATTCAATTTGCTATTAAAACATTTGTGTTGATCGCTGTAAAAAAAGTTCACAAGCTTTATAAGCTGGAAATAGGCGTTACCTGACCGTTTCGCCACACGTGGCCATGTACAGGACCGTATTGTGGATCTGAGGTGGCTCTCCGCACGCGCTGCAGAAGTAACGGGTCCGGTTCGCCTTGGGAGGTCGGCAATTGCATGGAGGCGTTGGGGGTTCGTCTACAATGAAGTTGGTGCCAAAGTGGATCACAATTAACACACAATGCATAGGCAGATCCAGGGTGAACGCAGGGTGCGCCCCCCTTCCCACCAAATATATTTCATTTTCGTAGGGTTTTTGATGAAATCCTTAAGTGCGCGCCCCCTTTTCCTTAAGTGCGCCCCCCCCCCACTTTCCAAAAACCTGGATCTGCCTATGCAATGTGCTTCTTTTTGGCACACAATGTGTTTAAATCAACCTTTAAATAAGATTTTGAAGCTATTCTGGCGTAGCCGGTATGAGTGCAACTCGCACTGTACGCTTCCTAGGAATTTGGGAAAGAACATGTGTGCCCCATGTAATGTAAATGATAGTAAATTGGCGAGCAGCCCATAAGACAAGTCTTTATTTTTTAAATTCTAACATTGAAATGAATAAAAATTAATAGATAAAATGTATTTAATTTACTAAATGCACCACCATCGACTTAATTATTGCTAAAATAATTTGCACGTTTTACAATACTACTTTAATGATGACAAATATTCAGTAGGCCTACTTATTTTTTGTTTTTGTTTTAAAGACTGAATTTAATATAAAGCTTGCTCCTATGAAAATAGCTAGAACTCCTACATATCATAAAGATAAGACTGTTTACCGAGCCACGTCTCTGATTTTATAGTCGAAACAGACTTAGGGGTTTTAGTTGAAACAGAACCATGTCTTTGGTGTGTTTTTGTAAGTTTAAAGAGTAACCATTGATTAAGAAAAATGTATTGCGGTGTTTGCTGCACGCGCCTGCCGGGTAGTAGCACGTGTCGTTCACGCAGATTCCCGTCTGGCTGCACGGCGGGGAGCACACATGTGGGGAGACGTTCGGGAACCGGCAGTCTGCACTGGCCGTTCCATTGGGCACGGGTGTGGCTGAAAATGCACAGTTTTGCTGCAGAGGACTGTGTCAGCGTATTCTAATAACATTGAATAATCGTGTATATACCCTGTCCTACAATCCCCCAAGCCACACACATCCACACATGCATGATGTATTGGCCGGTGTTTTGAAAAGATTTTTGCCATGATATGCATAGTATATATGTGCCTATATTGCCTTCAATATGTCTTATAACTAACCTAATAGAGCTAGTATGACATAATACAATGAATTCAAAACATTTACACACAACAACAAAATTTGAACGCTAAACTTAGAAAGCTTTCGTCTTAAACCTCGGACTTATTCACTTCATTTGACACGAGTTGTTCATAACGCACCCGGCTGACAGGTGCTGCCTGAGAAACCATCAGGACAGTCACACTGACTGCTTTTGTATTGCAAACTACACACAGTACAAGGCAAGCTCAGATACTATGAAACCTTCACCACGAGTGTTGATACCAAATTCCGATTCACGAGGCGTAATTAGTAATCATTCCATATTATATATTATTGCTACATATTTGTAAACTATTGCAGAACTCAGAATAATTAATGGCATTGCGATATGAAAAAATGGAAAATTTGGGAGCATGCAACAATCTCACACAACACTCTGAAAAGACTGTCATTGAAATGTACCTGTGATAGGCTCTGCTGTTGTGGCTTGAGATGTCCGGGTTTGTTTCCCTGATGAAGCTGTGACGTCATCAGGGGATCTGGCTTCTGAAAAGCATAGCAACTGTTTGATACAATGGTGAAATTAGGGTTCAATGTTCTTCACACACGTGGTTTTATTTATATTCTTTATCTCAACATATTTAAATAAATACGTTATTTTTTTACGATATAAAAATATAGCATAAAATAGAATTACGATGGCGTAGAAATGTCATTGAATATGACGAATCCAATGGGCTTGTATTTAATTGCAGGATTTTTTTTACTATAAATCATAGTTAAAAAACATTGGGCCTATGTAACTTGCAAGACATAAAACTTTGAGAGAAGCACCATTTACCTGCTGTAAGGTTTGTTGTTGCATCTGCAGATGTCATCATTTCCGTCTCTGTCAGGAGTGTGGCGTCGTCAGAGGAAGGGGCTTCTGGAATAGAGTGCACTTTTAAAGATTCATAGGTTATGAGAAATAGGTCCGATCAATTTACCTCTCTTAAGGAGACTTGCTTGAGATAAAAGAATTTGGAGGGAAAAAAATTCTTAAAATGTTCTTGTTTTTTATTTTAGTATAAAAGTACATTCATTTCCCTTTTTAAAAATGTATAACACTTTAAAGGTTGCGGGAATAGAATTTGGTTTATGGACCATACAAAAGATCATACAAATACAATGAAAAATTCAGTCAATGTTAATTTTAACTGTACCGAAATTGTATACATGATCTTTTGTATGGTCCATAAACCAAAATCTATTCCCGAAACCCCTAAAGTGTTATACATTTTTATAAAGGGAAATGCTTGTACTTTTATCCTAAAATAAAAAAAACAAGCACATTTTAAGAATTTTCTTTATCTCCAGCAAGTCTCGTTAATTGTTTCCTAAAATAAAGCAAATAATACATTCTCGTTGCAAATATATTTTCTTGAAAATTGTAACTTCTAAATTGATTCCTTGCATAGAAGTGAAATGTGTATTATCCACAGGATTTTTGGTATACAAACACTCAATGTATAAGCAATAATAACTGACATAAGACTTGCTTACCAGTTGTCAGGTCCTGAAAGGTTGTTGTTTCTTTACCAGGTCTTGTGGAGGTCGTTGATTCATATGGCATCGTAATTGGAGCTAAAATCGTAAATAAATGCGGACTAAGGGTACTGGGGTAAAGCTTTTCAAAGGTACAAGTAATTTACATCGAATGTAGGTTGTTGATTCTATATAACAATGAATTGATTGTTATTATAATTATATAGCACTTTCAATTTCGAATTTTTGAAATGTTTGCCAATGGCCACTATAAGTAATATCTATGCATACCCGTACTGAGTTCTGTAGTGGGGTCAGGAGAGGTTGTTGTTTCTCTACCAGGTGTTGTGGAGGTGACAGTTCCCAGGACCATCGTGCTTGAAGCTGATATTGCAAATATTTACATGAGAGTATTATTCTATTGGTTTTAGTATCATTTTGGTCTTTGTAATCTAGATCAACGGTGTGGATGGTAACTTCCCGTAAGGACAATCTGTACGTATAGTTGGGTCGTTTCTTTGAAGTCTTAGAAGTCATTAGCCACACCAAATGTCCCAGTCTCTAAACTACCTCTTGTATCATGTCACGTGTAACAGCTGAACCAGTAATTTTACACTTCGTATACAAACACTTAATGGAAGCAACAATAACTGAAATCTGTAGCGCACACCAGTTGTGAGTTCTGTAGTCGAGTGCTGAAAGGTTGTTGTTTCTTTACCCGGTGTTGTGGTCTAGGTAGTGTCATATATCATCGTGGTTGCTGCTAAAATCGTAAATGATTGCAAACAAACGTACACTGGTATACGTTTTTTCAAAGCACAATACAAATAGCAATCTAAGTTCAAATTGGATGTTTGATTTCATATAACGATGCATTAAGGTAGGTAATATTTATGTATACTCGCTGTGATTTGTGTAGTCGGGTCCTGAACTGTTTTTATTTCTTTACCTTGTGTTGTGGAGGTGTTGACATTATTTGTTCGATGACGATTGTTAATTCCATATAAGGATGTATTGTTTGTTATAATTGGGTATATTTTTTTTACAAAACATTTACCTAAGACTGATTAAGGTAATATCTAGTACTTATTGTTACCTGTTGTGAGTTCTGTAGTCAGGCCGTTGGTTGTTGTTTCCTTACCCGGTGTTGTAGAGGTGGTAGTTTCATATGTCGTCGGAGTTGTTGCTGAAATCGTAAATGATTGTGAACTAGAATACAAACTATTTTCAGGGTACTTTACAAATACAAGTAGTAATCTAAATTCAAACTGTGCTAAAGCACAGAAAGACTGCATTTACTAACTGTCCTCACAGAGCAAGATGGATGCCTCACTTCAAGAAAGTTTTGGAATTACACAGGAGCATGACAACAAATTGTGTGAGATAGTCATGTATTACTTAATGCTTCAAATTTATCAATGTGAAATATTTATCAATTATCTGTAAAATAGGTGGATTTATGAAAAATGATTACGGACAGATTGTATGTAAAGTTATTTGTATATGTTCAAATTGCATACAGCATGACCTCTCTATTAGTGACATCTCTGTAGAGACCCCATCAATTATAGGCGTATTTTGTTTCACTTCCAAAACGTAAAAAAGAGACCACTTTAAACCTCCTAAAAAGGACTACATCTCTATTGAGACCACTTTCTCCATATTAGGAGTAGTCTCAATTTGAGATTATATTCTGTCAATTCACTAGCTTCCTGCCCTTTTGCTCAGTGTTCAATGAGAGTTGTCAATTTCATATATATCTATTCATTGTTACAATAAAGTCTATGCATTCACCCATTCACAGTGTTCAAAGATGCTACAGTCATGAAAGGTTGTTGTAGATGCCCGGTGCTTGGAGATGGTTTTCAATACCTAAGCATTGACGCTGAAATACAAATATTACAAACACAAGAGTATTATTTTATTGCTCAGGATGGCATTGTGGACATGCGCATCTAAATCAGCATTGTGGATGGTAACCAAGATTTTGGGCAATCTGTAAACTTTGTTGCGGATCACACATAAGTAAACTATAAAGTTTTAGATAATTGGCCAAACCGAATGTCCCAGTTCATTGAATTCATCCGCGTAGTAGCTGAACAATTAATTTCATCATCCGTATTCAACCGTAAACCAATAATAACGACAGGGTCCGCAGTACCTACATGTGAGTTCTGTCTCGAGTCCTGAAGGGTTGTTGGTTGGCAACCCGAATTGTGGGGGTGGTAGTGTCATATTTCATAATATTTACGTAGTTTTCAATCATGCATAATCCGCAGGTCCGTAAAGTACAATGGTAAGTGGCCGTGTGACTGAAGCATAATCCAAATAATATCTATCCAGTTTGTTCTAAGCTCTGTAATTAGATAACAAAGGTTGTGTTTCCCATCCGGAGCTCCGGTGGTCGTTTCAAGGACTGTTGTGGTTGAAGCTGAATATACAAATGGTTACAACATGAGAGTATTGTATTGTTCTTTAGTGGCATTTTGCTCATGGTAATCTAAATCGTTGGTTTTTATACTTCTTATTATGTGTGTTTAGGGACAATTAATTCCGGGTAATTTAGTTTATTAATATCTATTCCGACGTTTGACACATAAGTGTCCTCTTCAGGGAAGTTTAGAAGTTATTCGCCAAACCGAATGTCTCAGTCTCTTGTATTATATCATGTGTAGTAGCTGAACCAGTGCCTTTTACACTTCTAAATGTTTTCAATATAAGGCAACCAACTGAAATCTGTAGTGCATTCCAATTTTGTGGAGTCGCATCGAGTCCTGAAAGGTTGTTGTTTTACCCAGTGTTGTGGTGTAGGTAGTGTCATATATAATCGTGGTTGCTGCTAAAATCGTAAATAATTGTAAACTAAAACAACTAAAACTAAAAGTACAATGGTATACTCTTTTTCAAGGCACAATCCAAATAGTAATCTAAATCCAGTTTGCGTTTTTAATTTCATATAGCAATGCATTAAGCAAAGTAATATTTATGTATATTCTTTGAGATTTGTGTAGTCGGGCCTTGAAGAATTTTTATTTCTTTACCCTGTGTTGTGGAGGTGGTGAATGTGGGTTGTTAATTCCACATAACGATGTACTGATTGTTATGATTTTAGTATTTTTTTTTAATTTAGGAAACATTGACCTAAGACTGAGCAAAGTAATATACAGTATGTTTACCTATTTTGAATTCCGTAGTCGACTCCTGAAGGGTGGTTGTTTCTTTACCCGTTGTCGTGGAGGAGGTTGTTTCATATGTTGTTGGGGTTGTTGCTAAATTCATAAATAATTGTGAACTAAATTACAAGCTATTTTAGCTTAAGTATTTTAGGTTTTTTACAAATAAAGCAGTAATCTTAATTCGACACAGTGCTAAAACACAGAAAGACTGCATTTACTAACTATCCTCACAGAGCAAGATGGATGCCTCACTTCACGAATGTTTTCTTGGAATTACACACGAGTATGAAAATAAATTTTGTGAGATAATCATGGTGGGCCAGGGCACGGCGACATCCTGTCAGGTTGCAAGTGTACGGGATGTGATAGAGAGATTCAGATACAAAAAGGCTAAAAAAATCAAGGCTATATGAAGGCCAAAAACAGTATCAAGGCGGCAACAGGCCTAATAGGTATTGCGCAATCGAGACTGGCCAAGTATGAACAATTCTATAAGCCGTAGGAGAGGTTAGCACAGTGGACTAATGCGCCTGTTTACATATAATGACTGGTCTGGTGTGATCAGGAGACCATGAGTTCGATTCCACGGCCTTTCAAACAACTTTACAAGCCTGTCTCTGAAATGCCTTACACTATGACTTCTCTAAGAAATATCTATGCATACCCATTGAGTGTTCTGTAGTCGAGTCATGAAAGGTTGTTTCTCTACCCGGTGTTGTGGAGGTGGTAGTTTCAAGGACTGGTGTGTTTGAGGCTGAAATTACAGATATATAAAACACAAGAGTATTATTTTATTGCTCTTTGGTGGCATTGTGGTCATGCTAATCTAAATCAGCAGTGTGGATGGTAACGTCCCATAAGGGCAATCTGTAGTTTTTAAGTATATACAAGTTTTACAAGTGATAAGCCAAACCGAATGTCCCAGTCTCTTGAATTGTGTCGCGTGTAGTAGCTGAACTAGTAATTTTATACTTCGTAACCAACAGTAAGCAATAATAACTGACATCCATGAGCATACCTGTTGTGAGTTCTGTAGTCAACTCCTGAAAGGGTGTTGTTTCTTTGCCCGGTGTTGTGGTGTAGGTAGTGTCATAGCTCATGATGGTTGGTGCTAAAATCGTAAATGATTGCAAACAAAAGTACCATGTTACACGTGTTGTTTTTCAAATCATAATCCAAATAGTAAATCCATTTGGGTATCTAATTTCATATAACGATTACATAAAGCAAGGGCACATTCCACCGCAAGGTGGGTCTTTTTGAGTCTACGACCAAAAACGCAAGGAAATCGTAAAGATCCGTTTAGTGTACAGTGCGGCAAATAATTGTTTTTTCAAAATAGTAGGTGGCCGAAGCTTAAATTTTTTTTCATTACAAATACCACCACCATACGTCGTCATGGTCTGACGGTAACGAGTTAGTGCAGTGACCTTACGTTAAATTCTGATGATTTACCCGCACGTTGCCGGCACAGACACAGTACTGGGGCCGTGCGTTGCCTGTACCATGAACGTGCGGATCTCGTACCTTTGTAATCACATGGTGCGTAGGACGTAGAAGGGTACATTGCACGTTGTATGCAAGTTGAGGGCACGGCCACCTCAATAAAGCAAGGGGCACATTCCACCTTGCGGCGGTGGTCGCTGCAAGGCGTGTTGAGGTCTGCGGCGTATACAGTATTTTCAGCATGCAGTGACAAAAGTACAGTTGTGGGCTCCGTGCACGGGCTCCGTGTGTGTTATGAGTCCAGGCACAGGGAGGGTGGTTTTTGAGGAGGTGGCCCGTGCCCTCGCCGTTTAATTAACGTGCGATGTACTCAAGTATTATCGATGCCTACCACGTTGGGTGTTCTGTAGTCGGGATCCGCAAGTCCATTGTTTCTTCACCCGGTGTTGTGGACGGCCCCAATTCAACGTCTGTGGTGACAACGCGGGTAAATCATCTGCGTTTAACGTAAGAGTCTTATTTTATTGCTTTTGGTCAGATCATGACCTAGGGTAGTCGTAGATGAAGTTTGGCAAGCCAAACTCCTGTAATGGCACCATAGTTAACCTCGTCTTGTAAAAACATACGTTTGCCAGGTTACTGCATACGCACGGATCCTCACGTTTTCTATGCATTTTTGGTCGTAGACTGGTTGTAGACCCACCTAGCGGTGGAATGTGCTACTTGCTTAAAAACCACTCCCTGTGCCGACGCACTCATAACGCACGGAGCCCGTGCGTATGTGCCCACAGCTGTACTTTAGTCAATGCTTGCGGAAAACGCCGTAGACGCCGCAGACCTCAACACGCCTTGTGGCGACCACCGCCGTAAGGTGGAATGTGCTCATCGCTTTAAGCAAGGTAACATTTATTTATACCCTGTGTGAGTTCTGTAGTCGGGTTCTGAATTGTTTTTATTTCTTTACCCGGTGTTGTGGTGGTGGTGACATCATGTGTTCAATGTAGGTTGGTGAGTACATATAACGGGTGTATTGATTATTATAATTTGAGCATATATTTTTTATTTACAAACCATTTGTCTAAGACTGAGCAATAAGACTGGTAATAATGATTATATGTACCCGTTGTGAATTCTGTAGTCAGGTCGTTGGTTGTTGTTTCTTTACCCGGTGTTGTGGCGGTGGTAGTTTCATATGTCATCGGAGGTGTAGCTAAAATCATAAATAACTGCTAACTAAAAGTACCTTGGTATAACGTTTCAAATGTACTAGTAATTTAAATCCAATGTGGGTTTCTAATTTCATATGCCATGAATGCCGGATTGTTGTAGCAAGTTTATAACATTTTCCATTGCGAAACATTGACCATTGACTAAGCAAGGTAATATAAATTATGTGTACCTGTTGTGAGCTCTGTAGTCGGATTTGGAAAGGTTGTTTCTTTGCCCATTATGGTACCATCATGGGCTGCCAGGGTTGGAGCTGAAATTGCAAATACTTACAAGAGAGTATTATTGTGTTGCTTTTTAGTGGCATTAAAATACAGTGAGGATGGCAATTTCCTGATATGGCAATCTGAAGTTAATAGTTATCAGCAAAATATAATATCTCAGTCTCCTGTATTATGTAGTATAGTGTGTAGTAGGTGAGCCAGTAGTTTTATAGTTCTCACTCAGACTGCGCCGTTCATGTCCCCTTGTGACGGCCTATCCGTCATTGAGTGCCTGGTAGGCTATTTATATACTCCTAATATTCATTGATAGAAAATCATATATCACTATTCTAAAAAGTGTGCAATAATTGACCTTAACTGGTATATTTCAAAATTATTCAAAGGAAGAGGACAGCCACCATGTGAGGCCCTCTAATCGCCCGTGCAATTATTATCTATACTCAAGTCAACTTATATACTTCATATGTGACTTACTAAAATCTTTCCTGCACACAACTGTATGCGGCTTTGTTTCGGTCCAAATCCAGTTAGCACTGGCATCTATGCGGTTATTTATCACGTCGGCGTTCAAGCTTGCGTCAATTGCATTGTCTACAACCTAAAATAATTACAGATCTCCACATTTACAATACCTAAGTATTGCTCATAGGCTCCCTACACACATGTATAGACACATGTATAGCTTGAACGATAAAAATTAAAATGCATAATTTTCCTTTATTTACGTGATAGACAATTTGACATTTAATGTGAAAATGTTACATTATTTATACATTTAAGTTATCACTCGCCATCATGAAATTGATCTTAATATTAATGTTAATGACAAATTCAGCATGGTAATTTTATTTCATTACAAACAAAAAGCACACAGTCACAATTGTTAAAAAATGCACCAGAGATACACCGAAGGTGCACACAAAAAAATATTTTTTTTTAATTTGTTGGCTACTCAATATTTTCAATGGAATTATCACCCATCTTGCATCTCTTCATTATTGTCTATGTCACCATCATCAGCACGTTGTTGTTGGAGGTGAGGAGGAATATTAATATGTATCCTGGCAGCCACACGTTCTTCTTGCCACGGCACCGCTCCAGCAGGACTATTGAAGTATGCCACCAAGGTCTGGCGTTGAACCTTGGCTGCTTCCAGTTCTCTCAAACCCTGGTGCCGAGCATCAATAGGTTCAAGATTAGCAGTTGCACGCCATGCTCCCGGTATAACATTGTGTTCTTCGTCCTCGGCATCGGGCTGGACTCCAGGGGCAAGGTCTTGCACATTGTCTCTGACCAACCTGATCCGGATGAAGTTGTGCAGGCAAATTCCAGCATGTACTATTTGCTGGACAATTTCAGGTTTTTGTTGCATGGTAGTTAAAAAACACTGCCAGCGCTGAGCGAGGATACCAAATGCATTTTCAACCACCATCCTGGCACGTGAAATTCTGTAATTGTAGATGCGTTGTTCCTTGGTCAAGTTCCTTTGGCTGAAGGGTTTCATCATGTATTCCCTGAGTGCGAATGCATCGTCCCCTAATATGAAGTAAGGAAAGGGAACATTGTCATTGGGCAAGTTATCTGGTGGTGGTATATCCAGGTCACCCTCATCAAGCCCTTCTTTTTAGAGGGGACGAATTGAAGAGCTGCATATCCGATTGGTGGCCAACCCCACCAACACCAGTGAACATGAATTTATAATCGGCATCCACCAGGGCCATGAGAACAACAGAAAAAAAAACTTGTAATTATGGTATAAACTTCCAGACTTGTTGGGTCTTCTTATGCGTATATGCTTACCATCCAAGGCTCCGAGAGCGTGAGGCATATTCCATTTCTGCTGGAACCTTGCAGCCACTTGTCTCCATTCGTCCTCGTTTTGTGGGAACGTAACCACCTCCTCTGCGAGCTCATCTTGTATAGCTTTACAAACCTCTGGGATAATCACAGCAATGGTGTGGCGGCTAACTCGAAAACCGTAACTTAAACATGGGTAATTCTCACCTGTGGCCATGTACCTCAATGTGATGGCCAACTTCAAGCCAGGTGAGTGTGCTTTCCTCCAATTTGTGTCCTGTTTCTGGATTCTTGGCGACAGACGGGTGAGAAGTTCCTCAAACATTTGTGCAGACATTCGTAGGAAGTTGAAGTAACTGTATGGGTCTTCAACTCTCAGTTCTGCCATGAGGTTGTCGAAGTGTCCAAACAGCAGTCTGCGATCACCAGACCCCCACGGACGAACCCACCACTGCCTCCTCTTCCTGGGGCCTCGCTTCCTGCCTCCTCCTACCTTGAGCTTGAGCCAATAACTTCACGTGCTTCTTCTTCTTCGTCATCAGCATCTGCTTCATCAGCTGGCACGTTAACTTGGAGGTGGCCAACATCTGCTTCAGGTGGCTGGTTTGGTAATAGGTTTGCTTGATAATAAAGTCCAGCATCTTCTGGATGATTAGCAAGGTACAGTATTATTAGATTGTACGTGTTTTTGGTCAGCTCTTTCATTAGTGTCACTGCTAATCTCAGACGCACCACATCATCAAATGCAAGCATAGACATATTCCGAAATTATTATTCAATTGTTTAAAAATATACATATATATGTCCACTACACTGATAGTTGTACCAAATGAAAAGGAATCTTCTCGATTTGGTCATTTATATATGGTTTCGAACGGTCACCATGGGCCCTCTGTCCAGCGCCACTGACAGCGAAGGACGTCCTCACAAACGCTGCCCACGTCGTACGTAGACTACGGACAAAACGCACCGCTTCGTTGTATCATCGCAAACGGAGGGCATATATTGCCCACACCAACGGCGGACGCAGCCAAATAACGACGTCCGTCGAGAACACCAATTGAAATTGATAGTAAAACCAACCCCGCCCGGCGCCTCTGGACGTTGCGAAATGCTCTGCCCTTCACGCAAAACAGAGCCAAATGACTACGGTCTTGATATATCAAGAGTATCAAACGACGTCCTGCCACGCCTGGCAGAGCCCATACGGAGCCCACACGGAGCCTGAACGGAGCCAATTTACGCTGGCCGCAGTTGAAATACTCCTGACAGAGTGGACGACGGACAGAGGATTTGACGACGCCACAGAGCCCAAACGGAGCCAAAATCAGCCAAACGGAGCCCAAACGGAGCATTTCCTCTGTCCGTCGCCTCCGCCCGCAGGGGATTATCCCCCGATCAATACTGATGACTCTGGCCGGAGGGCTCCACGCGACTTCTCTCGAGAGGTGGCGTGGATCCTCTGGACGGATAGCAAACAGAGTCACAAAACAACGGGCGGATTTGGTCGACGTAGCGGGACTTTGTCATTTTTTCGCATTTTTATCGAAAATCCGTCCGGAGCCTTCTCTGTGTAATGGGGGGGTATCAACACCTTAGGTGATTTATTTACAATAGTCTTACTCTGGCGTACGGCCAACTCGAGTCGTCAAATCCAGGCTGCATCCACTCCTCGCTGAAGCCTTCCACACATTTCCACGAACTGTCGACAGGATGCCAGATGTTGTTGACAGGATGATGCCGCATTGAGAGTCCTGTTAAAACCATATATTCATTAGTAATAATGCAGAACTCGATGGAATCAAATTGGGAAGTTGCGAAGCCATCCCCCCCCCCAGCCATCTCCCGCCTATTGTAATATGCTGTTCTTCACCAGTGTTCATCTGAATCATCAATGTTCACAATTTTCAATCTGTTATATGCACCCCGGAGCTTAACGACATACGGCTACTACAAATCCTGCATTTCATAATCATTTAAATTTAATTAATAGAGAAAAAATGTAATTTTTTCACACTGTTTTCAGGGGACACATACCGCAGTGTTAATCGCAATCACAGCTATCACTGTGGGAGGCTGGTACAGCGGGTAGGTCTCCACGGTGTCCTTGTTGCTGTCTATTCCTGCCCGGTTCCCGTCCACGTAGAGGGTGTAACTACCGTCCGCCGTGATGGCCAGAAGGTCTGGTGCAACAAATTAACAAGCATTAAACATCTTCTGACATTCTAAACTTGGACGACAATAATCTAGACGAATTGATATATGGTACAAAATATTATGTGCATAAATAATATTTAAAAACTTATACAAAAGATCTTGAAAGAGAATAATCCAGACGAACTGAGATATGATACAAGGTATTATGTGCATGTTGAACACATTTATACAAAAGATCTGAATGACAAGAACTGCATTTCAGAGAACAAACCCAAGTGGGCCATGATCAAAGGTGACGTGGACGACCACACGATGGCCTGTACATTTCATACAGCTGCAACAACACTGATGCGAAACATAATTTGGACAATCTATGTGATGTCTAAATGATTTTTAAATTATCGTGGCCTAGAGATCCATTTGCAAATTCGTATTTTTTTATTTTTTTTCTTTTGTTGCCGCCACAGCCACCGCTGCCCACTGCCCCTTCCGCCACACCAGCTGCAGCCGTTGTTCACGATGATGTTTTCCAATAATGAGCTTCAAAATTCTAAGATGGCACTACTATCTATTATGATACATATTCATGATGCATGCCATTAAAAAAACAGTGTCGTCGCTCACCTGTTTTCTGGCAGATGTAGCCTTGTGTGTCCCAATTTTCAGCAGCATGCAGGCCACTTCCGTCCACGTATCCGCAGTGTGAATAGGCCGGGTTTGGGAGTGAGGCGCATTGATCGATACATTCCGATCCGTCTCCCCATCTCCATTTTAATTCCCCATCGAATTTCAGTGACGTCCAGAGTTTGCCTACAAAACTGTTAGATAATGCATATTGCAGTGAAAAATGATAATGTCTATACATTGCCCTTGGTGGCCAATAACGATTACATGGAATTAATTAGGTCCTGTTATGAAGGGGAAAGGGTGATGATTAAATAACTAAGTATAACAAAACAGTTTCGTGTAAGTCTCCAGTGCGCGAGAATTGTAGCATTCTCGCATTGTATAAAATAAGGTCTTATAGCCTGCACTGGACTAGTTTTAGTTTCCCCTGTTGCACACACCTTGTTAAGTTTGTTGGTGTTATTATTATGGCCACAATAGGATTACGGACCCAGTACTCTCTTGCACTGGCTTTAGCCAAATAGCAGTCGTTCTCCTTTAGCGCTTGTCGGAAGCAATAGGGCTGGCAGCCTGGCAACCTATTATCTCGGGAATAGGCCTTTCTTAACTGTTACCTACAGAGGCTAACCGGTCGTTAATTCTCTCAGCGTGGACCTGGTCCCGTGGGAGACGCCTGAATCAGTGCGTGTCAGCACCGGTGCGAATTCCTCCCCGTGGAGGCCCTTTCTGAAACCGGGGTGTCACACTACTAACTC
>CM032662.1:4962020-4987717 GCA_019095985.1 Streblospio benedicti
GACAGTAGACACTACCTGGCTTTCTATTTTCATGTGCTGCCTCAAATTCCTTGGGGATGGGTTTTGACAATACACAAAAATGATAATTAGTTCTGTCATATTGATATTAAGTATTCATAATCTGTACTGCACAACTCAGAATATAAATGGAAGTGTGGGCCCATACAACTATCTCACACAATACTCTGACAAGATTATAATTGAAATGTACCTGTGGTAGGCTCTGGTGTTGGGGACTGAGATGTCCGGGTCTGTTGCCCTGATGAAGCTGTGACGTCATCAGTGGATCTGGCTTCTGAAAGCATAGCAACTGTTCAATACATTGGTGAAATTATGATTTTATTTGCTTCACAGTATGTAGTTTTATATCTAATCTTTTTCAACTATCAATTTCCAAATGCTTACATAAATGGGGTAAAAATTCTAAAAGTGTAAACAATTTACAAAATGAAATAACTTGCCGTTCGGGTAATGACTAAGACGAATTTACTGGCATTTGAATTTTAATCATGGGACTATTTTTAAAAAATGTAAAATTATGGAAAAACATTGGGCCTCTGTAACTTGCAAAAAAACCCAGAACAGTTAGATAGATCCATTATTTACCGGTCGTTTTGTCTGTTGTTGTATCTGGAGATGTTGTCATTTCTCTCTGTGGTGGGAGTGTGGCGTCGTCAGAGGAAGAGGCGTCTGGAATGGAGTGCAGTTGAAAGATTCACAATTGCATGATAAATAAGAGCAATCAGCTCAATACTACACTTTGTTTCCTCAAACACGGCAAAAACACATTCATATTGCTATTTTTGACATATTGCAAATATTTTTTCTCTTGAGAAAAATTAAAATCTTAAAAAATATTCTTTTTGTCATCAAAGTGATCATAATATGTAATGTGCATTTCGGGTGTATTGCCAACTGGAGATAGGGATGTGCGTTCCCATTCCAATATTAAATTCAATTTCTATACTCCATCATATTTGAATGTTTACCTGGCTATATACGCAACCCCTATCAAACCCTTTAATATTCACGGAACTTGCTCTCAAAAACCAACCAATCACAAGTTCACTGCTGAAATGTTCAGCCAAGATATTAAAGATCAGACGTACCATCTTACATTGCCAAGTAAGAAAAACCGAGCATTGACTTTTTTTTTGAGGTAAGTCTACCCGAAAGATAGTTTCCCACATAAAAGCCACATGTTGGCCCACGGGTTGTCATGAACATGGACTTGTAAAGACAGTGTGGGTGATCAGCCATGGAAACCAAAGATGTGAAGTCGTGTTTAGTACAATCAAATATTGCACAAATGGCTTTATCTAGATGCCATGAGAATGTACGCCGATACAGTTTTCAGTATTCAAACACTAAATGTTATCAATCATAACCCACATTAGCAATGCCTACCCGTTTTGACTTCTGTAGTCGACTCCTGAGGGATTGCTGTTTCTTTACCCAGTGTTGTGGTGGAGGTAGTCGTCGGGGTTGTTGCTGAAATAATTAAAAATGAGGTCTAAAAGTACCATGGTATCAAGTAGAGCCGGGCCAAGCCAAGCAAAGCAGTGCCGATGCGCACCCCAGAAACCTATAGCGGTCGGAAGTTCTTCAGCGAGATGTTATTTAAATTGGTACTTTACGCGAATGTAGCGATCACTGGATCATGCTAACCAACACGTTTTCGTCAGACCAGAAAATGGCGTGAGTCTAGTCAGTCGATTCGGAGATTTCCATTGTTGACATAGAACAATAATCCTTTAGTAGCTTATATGATTTTCATCCGAACGTTTTCATATTAACTGTACACATTCTGAAGACTGTCTAGTTTCTTATTTTTATCATAATAAATAATAAAATATATAGCAACGAGTCCGATTTGGACAAAATCGAGTAATAGGCAATACATTTGAAAGCAAACGCCGAATGCAGGGTGTTAAAAGTGGCGATGGATGTGATTAATGGTCAAATTAAACTATTTAGTTAAAACAATTACATAGACTTATATATAGGAATGGAATCGCATATTACTGCAGATTATTTTCATCAAAATTATATATTAATACGACAATGTATAAGAGAGATATGATCCAATATATCTGAGTGGTGTTTTTACCTGTCGTCGCCTGCTGATATTGTCAGTAGACTTTTTATGATCATGCAAAGATTTCACTGTTTCAACTTAATTAAATATACTAAATGTGCTAGTTTATAGTTAATTTTAATATCAAACGAAAGGAAAATATATTATCTGTGATGTATGTAAGTGAGATTGCTGAAGTCTTAAGTTTTATTGAGCTGTGTGCGTTCAAAATGTATTTCGCAATTTCTCCCATAAGCATAACATTGGGACAGCTTGTATCATCGCTCGCTCCATAATCCAGTTGAGTTTAGTCTGGTTGTAACGGTAGATCCTGTTCTGGTAACTTCCGACCGCTATACGGACGCCACTGAGAGCTGGCCAATTCACGTACAGAGTAAGCAATATTACTGGGAGGCACTGTTGTCAGTGACACCTGCTATGGGCCCCACAGTAGAACGTGATGATTATGTGAACAAGAATAGTATTACAATTCCCGCACGTGGATATCCCGTGGCGCCTAAAGGTGGGGCACTCCACAGGAACACCCCACTCAGAGAGGAGTAACCATCGGATTACGTTCTTGTGACGTATCTTGATACGTCACAAGAACGCACCCGATGAAATAATTCATGTGACAAACTCCGCCGGTTTTGTCTATGTACCTAAAGATGTGTCTATATTAATGATTATCTTGTGTTTAGAATATCAAAAATATTTTTCTTGTGCGATAGGGCTATTTTTCAAAAGTGAATGAAGTAAAATCATGATTAGATGATTCTCAGGATTAGTCATTTAGCGCTAGGTACTATAAAGTAGAAAAGGCATAACTCAACACAACAGCATAAACGGAGCGCGTGTTACTGGGTGCTATATTAAGTTTTACCAAGCATTGTGTGAACTGCATATTGGTCACTGTGAGGCCAAGTCTTGATCTTTAAATCACTGGTTCCACAGCTCTTTAAGATGCACGAGAGTAGAGGTTTTCATTGTAGCTATTCCAAACAGCCTGGGAATATTCTTTCGCAGGTCATATGTCATACACACACACACACACACACACACACACACACACACACACACACACACACACACACACACACACACACACACACACACACACACACACACACACACACACACACACAGACACACACACACACACACACACAGACACACAGAGACACACTATAGCCAATGCAGTTTACGAAGGGCATCTCTGTAGCTGTCATATTTTGACTGTTTAAGAACTACTTTAGCTCCCCAGTTTTGAACTCGCTGAAGCTTGTTCAGTGTTTTATCTGGTAGACCATACAAAACTGCATTCCCATTATCCAAATGGCTGAGGACTAAAGCAGATGCTAAGAGTCTTTTCAGTGGAGATGTCAATAAAGTCACGATTATGCCTGATTGTCATAATGTAAACACCGCTGTTTTGCATTTTTGCTGAATATGACGTTGCTCAGTAAACTAGCCAAATAGACACCAAAGTACATAACCATGTCATTCATGACTACCTGGTCTTGTCCTACATTAAGCCTGTTAGTGTTTATCTTACAAAGATGGCTTTGTCTCAACACTTGTGAAACCTGTTTATTAGATATAGCCTTTTTATTACGTAACTAGTAATTTAAATGCAATTTGGGTTGGTGATTTCATAAAACTGGTTAAAGCAAAGTTTTCAATTGCAAAACATTGGCTTAGAGTAAACAAGATCATATCATATTCATTATGCATACCTGTTGTGAGTTTTGTAGTCGTGTCCCGCAACATTGTTGTTTCTTCACCCGGTGTTGTGGGGGTAGCAGCATCATGGGCTGTCGTGGTTGAAGCTGAAATTGCAAATCCATAAAAGAGAGTATTATTGTATTGCTCTGTGGTGGTGGCATTGTGGTCATGGTAATCTAGATCAACGGTGAGGGTAAATTGTAGTTAACAGTCGTTTCATCGTATTTCTTGCATTTCCTTCCTTTCCATGGCCGAGTGGGCAGAGAGGTGGACTCGAGACTAGAATGTCGGGCTTGTTGATCTCACGCCCACCTCAACAAAACCATTCCCAGTGCCGACGCACTCCTAACGCATGGAGCCCGTGCCGATGTGCCCACAACTGTCCATCTGTCACTCCGTGCGGAAAACGTCGCAGACGCCGCACACCTCAACACGCCACATTATCGATGCCTACCTGTTGTGAGTTCTGTAGTCAGGCTGTTGGTTGTTGTTTCTTTACCCGGTGTTGTGGCGGTGGTAGTCTCATATGTTATAGACGTTGTTGCTGAAATCGTAATAGAAATAATTGTGAAGTAAAAATGCCAATGTATAGCTTTTTTCTAAGGTACTAGCAATCAAAATCCAATGTGGGTTGTTGATTTCATATGAGATGAATGTATGATTGCTATAGCAAGTTTATAACATTTCCAATTATGAAACATTGACCTATGGGGGGCAAGGTAATATTCATTATGTTTACCTGTTTTGTGTTCTGTAGTCGAGTCCCGCAACATTGTTGTTTCTTCACCCGGTGTTGTGGAGGTGGTGGCATCATGGACTGTGGTGGTTGAAGCTGAAATCGCAAATATATACAACATGAGAGTATTATTGCATTGCTCTTTAGTGGCATTGTAGTCATGGTAATCTAAATTCTAAATCAACGGCGTGGATGGTAATTTGTAGTTAACAGTCGTTTCGTTGCAATATATACAAATTTTAGAATTTATCGGTCAAACCAAATGTCTCAGTATCTTGCATTATGTCACGTGTAGCAGTTGAACTAGTAATTTTACACTTCATAAACAAACACTTAATGTAAACAATAATAACTGACATTATCAATGCCTACCCGTTGTGAGTTCTGTACTCAAGTCGTTGGTTGTTGTTTCTTTACCTGGTGCTAGGGCAGAGGTAGAAGTTGTTGCTAAAATCGTAAATAATTGTTCACTAAAAGTGCCATGGTATAGCTTTTTTTTAAGGTACTAGTAATTTAAATTCAATAAATGTCGGTTGTTAATTTCATATGACATGAATGCATGATTGTATAGCAAGTATATAACATTTTCAATGACGAAACATTGGCCTGTGAGTAACAAGAGTAATATTCATTATGCATACCAGTTGTGAGTTCTGTAGTCGGGTCCCGCAAGGTCGTTGTTTCTTCACCCGCTGTTTCGGAGGTGGTGGCATCATCGGCTGTCGGGGTTGACGCTGAAATCGCAAAAACTTACAACATGAGAGTATTATTGTATTACTCTTTAGTGGCATTGTAGTCGTGGTAATCTAAATTCTAAATCAACAGTGTGGGTGGTAATTTGTAGTTAACAGTCGTTTCTTTGCAACATATACAAATTTTAGAAGTTATCGTTCAAACTAAATGTCTCGGTATCTTGTATTGTCGGGTGTAGCAGTTGAACTAGTAATCTTACACTTCATAAACAAACACTTAATGTAAGCAATATCAACTGATATATACATGATATTATTAATGCATACCTGTTGTGAGTTCTGTAGTCAGGCTGTTGGTTGTTGTTTCTTTACCCGGTGTTGTGGCGGTGGTCGTTTCATATGTCGTTGTCGGAAAATCTGAAAAATCGTAAATAATTGGGAACCTAAAAATACCATGGTATATAGACAAAACCGGGGAGTTTGTAACATGAATTACGTTATCTGGTGAGTTCTTGGGGCGTATCATGGCGAGCCGGAAGGGTGAGCCTGATGCGCCGCAAGAACGAATCCTGATAAAATAATTCATGTTACACAACAAATGTGGTTTTGTATTTATCCTTCTTTTCTAAACAATTACAACAGTGTTTTAAAAAATGTGAAAAAAGTAGTCTGGCTGAGAACAAGCATGGTAACCATGGTATCATCCCTCTTCGAAGAGGGGTGATAACCTTCTCCGGGTTATCAGGTATTTCTGGATCACGATAACCAATGAAATTACATGAAAAAAAAATGATAAATGTTTTTAAAAGGTATGAGTAATTTGAACCCAATGTAGGTTGTTGATTTCATATGACATGAATGCATGATTTGATAGTAAGTTTATAACATTTTCAATTATGAAACATTGACCTACATCGTAATATTTATTATGGGTACCTGTTGTGAGTTCTGTAGTCGGATCTGAGAGGTTGTTTCTTTGCCCAGTGTTGTGGGAGGTGGTAAGCTCATGGACCATCGTGGTTGCAGCTGAAATTACAAATATTTACAAGAGAGTTTTATTGTATTACACTATAGTGGCATTCAATAGTGCGGTACGGTTGGTAATTTCCCATTATGACAATCTGAAGTTAATAGTTATTTCTTTAAAATATGTACAAGTTTTAGAAGTTAACAGCGAAATCTAATATCTCAGTTTCTTGTATTATGTAGCGTGTAGTAGCTGAACCAGTAATTTTATACTTCTAAATCCGACTACGCCAGTTATGCAACGGTTTATCCGCCATTGGTTGACTGGTATGCTATTTACATATTCCTAATATTCGTTGATAAAAATGGTATATCACTTATTCAAAATTATTCAAAAATAATGAATAAGCCACCATTTCTAAATTATTCAAAGGAATCATCCACTATGTCTGTGCAATTATTATCTATACGCAAATCAACTAGTAAACTTCATATGTGACTTACTAAAATCCTTCCTGCATACAACTGAATCGGATGACTCTGTCCAAAATCCAGTTGGCACTCGCATCTATGTGGGTTATCACGTTTGCCTCCCCAAGTTGCATCAATAGTATCGTCTACAACCAAGTTGGCAACATACTTTTTTGACACAATTTGGGTATGCCGATTCAACCTGCTCATAGCTTGATTAATATTGATTTTAGACACACTATTACTATAAGTAATGGGTAGAAAATCATATATAAGGATTCTAAAAATGTTGTGATATTTGACCTTCATGTCATTTTCAAGGTCAAAACTATCAAAATTACCCCGTAATTTAGTTAACAAATTCTTTCACCCACAAAATGTGTATAGAAATTTGTAATAATTGATTAAGCAGTATAATTTTATTGAAATGCAATAGAAAGCATCACCACCATTGTGTCAAATCAACTATTACTTAATCTAACACTTAATCGAGACATTGTGTTCAACAAAAAAGGTATGTAGTGATATCAGTGTGTTTTTTCGTTACGTGAAATATTCACTAAACATGAACAGTGGTAGTAGAAAATCAGTTATGATGATGAATTAGATGTCTTTATTCATACATAAACCATCTTTTGTGCAGCCACAGCAGTGACAAAAATTGGCAATGGCCCGTCGGCCCGATGTCAGTAAAACCTTGGAAGGGCCAGTAACTTTTCCTAAACATTGGCCCAGATGGCGAACATAAAATTTAGTCTTATTTTGATCATATTCGTGGCATATTATCTGAAAATTCATATGCGCTGTGTATTTCTATACATTTAGCGTTCAATTTTTTATTCAGCAGTTTTTGGTTCGGCAAACATTTTCAATGGTTTACTGGAGTCACATTTTATCATGACGTGATTTTTTTCTTCTGATTACACTTGTAAATATATTCAAATAAGTGTAATTTAACTTAATGTGGCTGCCTTTTTGCTTTGTCTAAAACCCTTTAAAATGTTTTAAAATAGCCTCTGATGACCGCTTAGATTTTAAAGATTCAGGGGCGGGGGCATGCCCCCAGACCCCCTTAGTGATGTTTAGCTCCTTCACTATTCGCAGGGCCAGTAAGATTTCAAAACATTGGCCAGTCTGGCCAGTTTGGGTTACTCCCCAATTTTTGTCACTGCCACAGTATAAAGTCCTGAGGTCATCCATCCATTTCCTTTATAATCCCTGCCTTAGAAGGAACATTAGTTCCTGAAGAATATCAAATCGAATCAAAGTAGCGGCTGTTGTGTGTATGAAGCATAGGACAAGTACCACAAGTTCTTCAGAGAGGTACCCGGGATGTTTCTTTATGATGTTGCTATACCCTGCACGAGTAGTGGATCGCAAAATCTATTATGTCCAATCAGCAACTAGCCTCCAAGGGCCAAACAAAGGATAAATCCTCTGATTTATTGAGAGAATGAAAGTGATTGATTGCCATTAAACAATACATTTACACCTAATCATCATTTGTATAATACATCATTTCAACTTTGATTTCTTCTGTCAACCTGACATCCAAAATTCCGATGATACTTATTTATATTTTTCAATCTGGTTTTCGTACATCCTTTGCCACTGACACGGCATTAACATATCTGTCGGACAATCTAATGATGAGTAGTCACAGGTTGAGTGCATCGCTCCCTTTGTGTTCTTGGTGTATGCCAAGTTTTTTCTTCAAGCCATGTTGCCTGTAGCTGCACCACGTCTTGACATGGACTTCTGGACTGATTTCCACCCGTCCCAGGTAGTCCTTTGCAGCTTCTCTTTGATGATTTATTGCATTATTATGCACTATGTAAAATATGGTGACCCAAATACCCTTTCTGCTGAGTTTAATAATTGTTTTAGGAAAGCGATCTAGCACTCTTGCAGCGTGTAGCAAAATCCATAAAAAGGCATCTCCGGTACCTCTCTGAAGAACTACTGGTACTTGTCCTATGCAACGTACACACGACCGCCGCTGCTAAGGCAGGGATTGTAAAGGAAATGATTGCAGCTGGGCGACCTGAGGACTTTATACCAAAAAAGCCTGATATGAAGATTGCAACATTGGCTCGTCAGCCACCTCTTAAAGGAGACGTAGGTCTTCAAGAGTTTGTTGGGCCAAGATTTTGGTTGATGTTTGAGCTGCTAAACATTAATACAGATTGGATGAAACAGCCGCCATCTGAATGGTCAGCTGTGCCTGCCTTAATCATATTCAAAGACAGTGTGGATAAAAGTTGTGACTGTGCAGAAAGATCTGTGAAGGATGTGACAAAGTTCAAAAACTAAGGGAAGGACCCCAAGAGGCTGGACTGTGTCATGATGGTGATCAACCATCAATGTCAGCTGATTGACTTCAAGAACATTACTAAAGATCAGATAGATGCAATGGATGATTTTATTTAGTTTTGAGGACATTGACAAACTGTTATGTCAATAATGTTATGATCTAACCGTTAAAATTAAAGATTTTCTAACCAAATTCTAAGTTTTCATTGTTTTAAACCACAATATCTCAGTAAATAGTTACATATCACCCCAACAATGAATAAAAAAATCTATAAATGATATGCTTAATATGTTAAAACAAAATTTTTGTGTACAAAACTATCTTTAATTTACATTCAATATTTTTCAAAAATTGTAGATTTTAGTGTTTCGGAGCTAAATTTCCAAATTTTGAGGTGGATTTGCAAAAATGAAGACATCAATTCAGGAATCTGAAATTTTACCACATTGTTATTGGCCACTAACCCAATAGAAACCCAAATGTGCTAAGCTGTACAATGAAAAAGCCGAATTTCTGGACACCCTAAGCAGCATATGTAAAGAAATGGAGGATCTTTTTATTGATCTTTATTCATGAATTAACTAAAGAATTATCAAATATGTAGTATATATGTAGTATCTAAGATTACTAAATAATTAGTTATCATTTGGACACATATTGTGGGAGAAAGAATGTATAAACTAAATTACGGGGGTAATTTTGATCGTTTTGACCTTGAAAATGACCTGAAGGTCAAATATTAAAACATTTTTAGAATCCTTATATATGATTTCCTATCCATTACTAACAGTAATAGTCTGTCTAAAATCAATATTAATCGAGCTATGAGCAGGTTTAGTGCATATTTTGGCGGCCATTTTGTTTTCTCAATTTTGAGGCCTTCAACTCGAGAAATCGTTCCGGCGACATTTATAGGGAGAATCGGCATACTCAAATTGTGTTAATAATTAAATATCCACCATCTTCTGACATTCTAAACTTGGACGAGAATAATCTAGACGAATTGATATATGGTACAAAATATTATGTGCATAAATAATTTTAAAAACTTATACAAAAGATCTTGAAAGAGAATAATCCAGACGAACTGAGATATGATACCAGGTATTATGTGCATGTTGAACACATTTATACAAAAGATCTGGCGGATGACAAGAACTGCATTTCAGAGACAACCCATGTAGGCCATGATCAAAAAAGTGAGACCGGAACTACCACACGATGGCCTGTACATTGTATACTGCTGCAACAACACTGATGTGAAACATAGTTTGGACAGTCTATGTGATGTCTAAACGATTTTGAAATTATTGTGTCCTAGAGATCCATTTGCAAATTCGTATTTTTTTTTTTTTAATTTATTTTTTCTGCTGCTTCTGCCACCGCTGCAGCCACTGCCCCTCCCCCTCTGCCACAGCAGCTGCAGCCTTTGTTCATGCGATGATGTTTTCCACTAATGAGCTACGTAATTCTTCAAAATTATAAGATGGCACTACTAGCTATTATGATACATATTCATGACGCACAACACTAAAGACCCCTGTAGCGGCTCATCAATGTCGTCACCCACCTGTTTTCTGACAGATGTAGCCGGTCACTTCTGTGTCCCAATTTCCAGCAGCATGCAGGCCACTTTCATTCACGTATCCGCAGTGTGAATAGGCCGGGTTTGGGAGTGAGGCGCATTCATCGATACATTCCGATCCGTCTCCCCATCTCCATTTTAATTCTTTCCCATCGAAGTTCAGCGACGTCCAGAGTTTGCCTGCAAAACTGTTAGAAAATGCATAGTGCAGTGAAGAATGATACTCTATACCCACTGTCCATGCCAGCCAATAACAATTTACAGCTAATTCATTAAGTCCTGTTTTCAAGGGGTAAAGGGTAAGTACTGAATAACTAAGTTATAAATAGATATTCATGTTGTGTTTACCAAACTCTTTCAGAAATCCCTCGAGACAGAACTTCCCTCTCCATGGTTAACAGCATGGGTAGCACCAGTATTCAAGAAAGGAGCAGAGATAAACCAGAGAATTGCCGTCCTGTGTCTCGAATGGGCTGTCTCCTGTGCAAGCCTACTTGAGCTAGCACTTAGATCCAGGTTAACCGATTAAAGAGGGGATACCTTTAATGCCCTGAATCTTTGAGGCACATGCAACAGCTGGCGGACATACTGAAAAACACCATGAAAATGACATTTTGGTGTTAAAGAGTGGATGGGGGTGTATGCCCCCACACTTTCTAGATATAACTATTGTCCATGTCTATGATTTCATTTCTCATTTTAAATAATGCACATCACACATAATTTATTACAGACCGGACGTTAAATACATTAATTGAAGATGGCATTTTTAATTGATCGCCTGATGGACCAAAATATGAAGGACGCCATTTAAGTCATATATTTTAGGGAGCTTACTTCAGTGTGAGCAAACAGAATTTTTCTTGATTGGGGAAAATGCAACTTGCTATATTCAAATTTGATTTTGAATCACCGATTTTATTGTTTTCAATGAATGTGTTGATTTGTGGCTTCTAAATGAAAACACCAACACAGGACCGACCCAACCATCCCCCTTTCGTATTAAATAATCCATGCTTACTTATGTTTAACGTTAATCGATGCAGGGCATTTATTGTTGCTGAACTTCGAAAAGAGATGTTTTAACGCTGCTCATTGTATGCTTGATAAAACAAACAGCGTTGTTTGTTGAGCTACCTAATGAAAAAACACGCCACACCATTGCTAGGTTAGTATAGGTTATATTTACTCTAAGCTTTTACTGCACGTTTGTTGTAGATTATAGCAGTGTTTACATTTTCAATGTTTGCTCATCCTCCGCACATGGTCACAAAATACAGCAGCAGTCATGTTTCTTCGGATCTTGTCACACTATACTAATGAGTTGTGTTTACACACACCGTCTTCTGCATACGCATATAAAGAAGCCGTATTATTTATACAGTACAGGTGTTCTAATTCTGAATTACTTGTTATTTATTTTAAACTGTAATTGTGATGTCCTTATCGTTCATATTTAAAGTTTATAAAGAAACAAGATTATTGAACAAACTTATTTTGAGTTTGATGCATATGGCAGTATGGAAATATGCTCAATGGACTCTAAAACGTCTTGGCTTTAATAGGCGCTGGATAAAGTATAAATTAACAGGTGTATTTGCTCGATTTGTCGCGCCAGTGACTAAAGCAAGTGCAGTCTGCATGTTTTATGAATCGCTGATGTGCATTTGATATCCGTAACAACACCTTAAGTAGAATAAAGTTTATACAAAAGTGGCATTAGGTGCAAAGATAAATTTATGCTACTTTTTGACACAGGCTATTCAAAACGTCATTAGATCTATGTTTTCCCAATGTGATTTCTATTTCTATGAAGGGGCAGAACAAAAGAACTAGACCATACAGAACTAAGAAAGAATAGTCATTATGTTAGCAGTAATGTACATATTGAATTTCAAACTATACTTCTTCAAGTAGTAAAGTAATACAATATTATGCACTGAAAACACTAACGTCAATTCATCTATCACGGCTGTGCGCTCTGCCGCGGTTTGGAAGCGTGCGAGGAATCCACCGTGTCCCACACAGGCTGACAGGGCGGTGGTGTGAGATATGCCTGTTGATTCCACCGCGCAGTAATCCTCTCCACCGATGGTGATCCAGGAACAAGTGGCTGGAATTATAGTAATTGATAAGGGAAAGATCATAAATAACGATACAGGGGGATAAACATTTTTCGGGGCCTCGAAGAAAAAAAGCTAACCCAACCCCTGAAAGACCCCATCAACATTTTAAAAAAGTTGAGTGACCCAACCCCCTACCCCCAAAGAAAAAAAGTGCGCATATAGTCATTGAATTGCTAAAAGAAACTATTTGAAAAGATATACTGTAGCTTGATAAAAAATGTGTTCAAAAAAAAAAATCAAAAAAAAAAGTTGGACGAACCCCACCTTTTCCCCCCCCACCATAGGTAGGCAGTAAGGAGCCAGTACGTAGATGGCACAGTCAGCAAGCCTCCGTAGACAGAGTAGACCAGAGATTAAACGTACTGCCAACATGTCTACCCTGCCGGTTGCGCCACAAGCTTTAGTGGTTGTAATTTATTTTTTCCTCCGGTGTTTTTGTGTGGCTTGTTTTGAAAAATATACTAATCGAGCTTAAAACTTTCATAAATAGAGTAAAATGTCTCGGACAAGTGACATTTTCTAAAATATGGAATATTAGATAATGTTTATTTGGTGTAAAGCTTAAAGTTGCAAGAACATGTGTAATCCTAATGCTCATTAATAGTTAAAAAACACAGTGTAACCTGTCTTATGTGGACGAACCCGGGAGACATGAAAAGTGTCCACATAATACAGGTTTACATGTTTTCTATGGAATAATACTTAAATGAAATATCTACACCAAATTTAAGCTATACAGATTATGACCATTGGTATGCGTATTATGATACTAGAACTATCAACAACATACATTTATGCAACATTCAATTTTTATGCTCAAGCAGACTTATGAATCAGTAAATCATATTATACCAACCAACTGCTGGTAAAAATTATATCTCCACGAGTCTTTTCAGTACAAAAACTGTTTGTTACAATAATCAGTGATAATGTGAAAACATTTCATTGCCCAGAAATTACAAGTTCATTTTGTATTTATTCGCTGTACTTCTCGACATTAATCGCTGTACATTTGAAGTGTTTCTGAAGCAGAATTCAAAAAACTTCTTCGTTGCTCTCTTCAATCAGGTTTCACAATGGTTCAGTCACAGTTGAGTATCTTGGTGAAAGTTTCCATGTATATGTCACCTTGCTCAAAAGTGCCTGTACATTCTGTATTGGTGTCGGCTTTGGCATCTCTAGTGCAGCTTTTACCTTATCTTCATCTGTCTTTATGCCATCTTTAGTCAGCAACCAATGTATGTAACTTCTTCCTGACGACGTCTGGCTTTCCTCGGGTATAATTATCAATTCATCTCCTTGCGTCTTTGAAGGACTATTTCATTGTGAGCCTCTGTTAGACCGCAAAAATAACCAGCCGCAAAACATAACCAGTTATGTTTTGCGTTAACGCAAACGTAACCACACACCCGAAAATGGACCTGGTGACGCAAAATATAACCACTGCCGCAAAATATAACCATAGCATATGTGCACTATTTTAAACATACAGGAGAGAGAGTATTTTTGTTTTACTAGCCTAGGACGGTATCAGATATATTTACTCGAGTCATCTAATGGTTAGTGCTTAGTGTCATTTCGAGGTACATGTAGGTCGTGGGCATTCTGGCCTCAAATATTGAGTGGTCTGGCTGGTTCATTTGGTCATGGGGCACTTCTGGATGGTTCTGTCTAATGATTATAGATTAATGCTGTCTTCCTGAAGGAAGTGACACATATCTTCTTGGTTCTAGCCCAAATTTTTTATCACTTCTCAGGGAGATTAAGTTGGTGATCTTGGATAATTCTTTTTTTCCTTTCTGGGATGTATGGGGATGGGGGGCGGGGGCTAACTTTGCTCATCACTATGTCTTTCTGCTTAAAAGTGGCCATGCTGACAATGTTCATAAAGATGTTCCCGTGTTATTGTGTGCTATTAACGAATGATCCCATGAGCCTGCCTTCTCAATCAGTCTAGCTGAAAGGTCACCGAACGTTATTCCAGGCGTTCAAATAAGTTCTGGCCACAGAATATGCACACAAGCCACCAGCTATCAATGCCTATATGAAATTTAGGGTTTAATGCGAGAGAAGAGACTCTTGATTCTGAGACAGCTGGGATCTGAGCTGGAACATTTGAGCATATCTCTGTGAAAATTATAGATAAGCAAGACTTCCACATAGTGTCAATATATGATACATATGATGCTAGTGTTGAGCGAAATATTTGACATGCGCCCACAAAATTGATGTTTTTTTTTAATATCTAACGTTTTTCAACCAGTCTTTTTCTTGTATTAGCATTTTTGTCTCTTCTTTGTGTGCTTGAATGGGAACTTGCTCTGGTGAATTATGTGGTTCATATGCTTAATAGATGTATGGACGAGATGTTAAGCTTTAGTAAGAAACTTTACTTATGAACCTATAAAATCAACAATTATTACACAGTTGTGCTGTAGCTTGATGTGTGGTTTGTTTTTGCCGAGTTGATTTTGATCACATCGAGCACTTTTACAGAACTCATCATCTTCTCCAGTGCTACTGGTCACTTTAACGGTAGTCGTTGTTGACTTGTGCATCTATGGTAGGCTCAAAACTGTCCATGCTAGTATGATAGCAATTGGGTGCAGTAAGATTAGCAGATTTCCACTTATATGCATTATCCAATTCTTGTCAGTTCTCCGCCTCCTCCAAAATTGGATACATATCTTTCGGTGAGCATGTTTCTATTACAATATACATGGATGCAGACAGTTAACACTACACTAATTTGACATCATCAATAGGCCCAAGCGGACCTCAAAACTTATGACTCGAAGCTTTTGACACTAGACCATTGGAGAATGCTGAGACAGACCAGATTGGGATTCAAAACATCATAATGACTCACTGGGTACCGCTGTGAAAGTTACCAGCAGTAATTCAAACAAAATGGGGCCACAGTCCGTGGGTTGAACCATTTCTCGTAAGATTACTAAGATCTCGTGTACAAAAAACTAACCAGATATGTATCTTCTTTAGAATCTACTATAAAAATAGACGGCACCCGAGATCTTGATACATACAGATACATATACAGAAACCACTTACTATCATAAGTGGAAATACAAATAAAGGGAGTGGTCATTAACTACAGAGGGGTTGGCATGCGTGAAATAGAAATAGTTTTCACAACAATTTTTTATCATGCCCCCCCCGTCCCATGTCAGTTATTTTTATCAGACAGAACCAGGGTAAACTATCACACCAAAACATCTTATGCAGGGACACCACCTCCCCAGTCATAAAGCTATAGAAGAGATGGAAGCTTTATCTAGATCAATAGATGACATCAAGTTGAGAGTAAAGGGGGATAAATGAATATTTAGCTGTTGAAGGTGGAAAGAAGTAAACAAATAGAATGTTAGTATCAAAAATTACACCTCCTAGCCTATATGTTATTTTTATTGCGCCCCCCCTAGAGCACCATGCATTTTTTTTCACGCCCCCCTCCTCTGTATTTTTGTGACCATTCCCTAATGGAAGGAGAGAGGACAAACTCAAGGCCAGGATGGTGCCGCTTTGGATACCATGGTTGATAGTCAGGTGTTACAGTTCTTATATACTAAGCTCAATTAGGGCTACGGATATTCATGTGTCTCTTCATATTGCAGACCACAGATGCTCACTCCACGTTTGACCTCAATTCACCCTAAGATCAACCAAGATGTCTGCATATATAATGGCTTCACATTTTACAGATTTGTTGCCAATATTTTACTCATAAACAACCCACACAAATGCAGCAATAAACTTACATATTTTTAAACCATTTTTAAACATTATGCGCTCGAGTCCACCCTCTGCTGTACGGGGTATGTGCCATGTAAACTGTAAAAACAAATGAGTAGTCGTCAATTTTGTGATTTTCCTCACAAACTAACCTGCTGGCTACACCTTGGTTATATTTTGCGGCAGTGGTTATATTTTGCGTCACCAGGTCCATTTTCGGGGCTGTGGTTATATTTTGCGTTAAAAGCAAATCATAACTGGTTATATTTTGCGTTGGTTATATTTTTGCGGTCTAACAGCCTCTGCTGTAGTCAATGAACCACCACATCATACATCACTACCTCTACTGCTTCTAAATCTCTGAACATATCACGCATAGATCTCTGATATAATCCGGTGCTGACTTTATTCCGATTGTCAGTCTTCTAGATCCAGCTTTCATAAAATTTAAACACCGTAAATCGTAATAAAACTCAGGAATAGGAACTCCACATGGCTTATTCTCTTGTGCAGCGTAATGGGACTATCACTAATAGAAAGAGCTTGACGAGTTGATGCTTTGTCATGTATCATACTTTTTTAGATACGTTGTCAAGTGGCCGAGAATAAAGGTGTCACGTTCGCATTCCTGGAGTGCCTGTCCACTTCGGCTCCCAACACCGATGTTGCACTCTGATGAGGCGTAGATCCGGCAAGGATGGTCAGCGAGATACCATCGTTGTGTCATTTGAAAGCTCTCCTCAAGTTGCACCACTGCCTTATGATGACGGAAAAGGGGTGTGATGGCTTCGGAGCGAGTCCACCCGTCCTCGAATGCAATTTATGGTGTTTACATTTTACTGTAGCTAGACTAATTTGGGCGGCCTGAGCATAATTTACGTCAACGTAAATTATGACCTGTCAATATTTACGCCTGGTTATTTCTTACGATCTACCTAGTGCCAGACCAATGATTAAAAGGCCGTATTTCTAAAATTGCTTTATAGTACTGTCTTCGTACTGCTATATGAAAAAAGTACATTCACCGTCCTTTCACCTGGACACGCGCTAATCCACACAGTCTCCGTGAGTTTTGGCAGTAGAAAGGCAATACTCTCTGATATGCCCTAGGCTTATTTTTTAGATTTTTACAGCATTTATTATTAGATTTACAAATGCAGTAAAAACTCTTTGTTACAGGTAATACGTAAAATATACTAACAACAGAATGGTATATTTTAGAGGACATTTATTGCATAGAATATTTCTTCTTATTGTCCATGTTTCATCAATAAACTTTATAAAATTCACATTAAAAAACCCCCACTTCGGTCACTTCAAAAGGCATTCATTAATAACAACAATCATGAAGAAAAAATATGATTAATTTTTGTCATTAAAATCTTCCCCAAACAGATACTAGCGAGAGAGTTCGCATAATGCCTAGGGCACATTAAGCTGCAAGGGCTGCCCTACAGCCGACCAAAAACGCATGGAGATCCAAAAGATCAATGAGTGTTATGTGCGTCAAACGCAACGTTTTTAATCGTCGCATAATCACAGGCACTTTAAGGCAGTTTGCCGGCACAGACACAGTTCTGGCGCAGTGCGTTCTCTGTGCCATGAACTTACGAATGTCTTGCTTATGTAATCACACGGTGCGTAGAGCGTAAGTTATATGTGAGCACAACGCGTGTTTGTGCATGTTGACCTCAACTGCACATCTCAATAAAACCGTTCCCAAACCGACGCCGTAGACACCGCAGATGTGCTCAACACGCCTTTGTCAATGCGTAGACACCGGACCAAACACGCCCCCGTACGGTCAGATGTGCCCCTCGCTTTAAACGAGAGATATAAGATAAACTGTTTAACAGATTCAAAAGCACATCACTCGCATCGACCATTACTGCGATTCTGTCTCGTTAAACGTTCACCTATATAGGTAAAATGCCGCACCTTAACTGTAACTTTAAAAGCATAGCTGATGAGTGAATTCAATAGATAAAGGGCACATTGACAGTAGGTTTTATGGACGAAGGAATGTCATAGAGATGATGAGGTTCTGTTACCGGTCTACGGATTATAATTTGAGCATGCTGGTATTTTCTTGGACTCCTAATCTTTCATTAACCAATGTATCAAGAAGATCTAGGGTTTACTACATGAAATCTATCCCATTACGGGTATGTTGCCCCAAATCAAGCTCCATATGAAACGGTTTTACCTGCAGGGTCTTGAGCCCCGATGAGCCCAAAACACAGCACACAGGCGAGCCCCAGCAAACTGTGTGTCCTCAGCGTATCCCACATGACGCGCGCAACTATCAGTTTGAAAGTTCTCCTGTCAAATCTCATGATTGATTGGTTAATTACAGTTTAATGTCACACATATCAGCACAATGACCATTTTATAAAAAAACATGAGTTTTGTTTTCTCTTGGAAAAGTATCTAACTATGTAATCCAATGAATGACATGTACCGTTTTCATCATAGCCAAATATCACTGTGACATGCTGAGTGCGACCGCAACCTGTTGAGCGGGCGAGTCTGCTCAGGGAGCGGCTGCTGATGACGTCATTGTGACGTCACACACACACAAGTGCGCATGCGCGGCGGGCAGCGCTCAGTAACCAAGTCTACCTGCACCGGGATACATGGTCTAACTCTACCTGATAACTTTTATTAACTATTACGAACAATAGACTGTGAACATCGCATATACCTGACTAATTGGTGGTGAGCTCATGAGAAGCAACTGCACAGGCGGCTTGCGGTTAACTTATTCATATGTGTTTTTCACGTGGTTCTACTATATGTTTGTCCTTTGATGTGTGTTTTTCTTCACGCTTCTTTCTGTTAACACCAAATTTCACATAGCCGATGCTACATCCAGTTGCTACAAAAAGGGGCCAGAAATGAGAAAACAATATTGTCAGCATGTTTATGGTCTCAAAATGTACGGGATCGTCTGGAATAACGGTCTGTGACCTTTCCAATGGACTGCATGAAAAAAAAACGTTCACGGGACCATTTAAAAATAGCACACCATAATACGGGAACATCTTTCAGAACATCGCCAGCGATGACAAATTTAAGTAGAAAGACCTTGCGATGATCACGTGAGCCTTCCAGATAAAAAGCAAAAAGTTCCAATAATCCAAAACAGGAGCCCACAAACCTATTTTTTAATCACTTCTCCAGAGAACCGATCCAGCGAGATCACTCCAAAGTTGAGGCCAGAACACCCACATCCACCTCCAAATAGCACAATACTTTTGGTGTCTTCTTGAGCATATGGAGGTTAGAGCTAGCATCAGCTTTGTGAAATTTGGGGGTAAGTTACATCTTACAGAATCCATATTCAAGGGTTATCACATGCTGTTGGGTGTGATATATAATACTTTCTCCATGCAGATTTTTTTTAAAGTTTATAACTTTTTATGACTAGTCTAAACTGGATAATCGGGTCTCAATCCCCATAATTCCTTGTTTATTTCATTTATTCACAAATGCACTTTTGTGATCTTTGAGTCGCTGAAATTATCTCCTTCATGCCATTTCATCTTTTCCCGTCACGTTTCTTCTTGGTGTACAGACCTATTAGCACATTTACATTGTATGTACAAACAAGACTGCGCATGACATAATGTCCCGTGTGTTAGAAACAAGCAAATAACGTAATCCATTGGACCATTGACTAAAAAACTAACTTCTATCGAAGTCTGGTTGAGTTGAGTCACTTTAGCTGAATCAAAAAACATTGTGGTGGTTTGATTTGTATGTGTGTAGATCTATGCCTCTATTTATGCATATCTTTTAACACCCTACACTATTGCCACTTAATTCTTAATCCATGGCGTAACCAACATTTTCTACATGACCAGCAACAGGGTTTCACCAATTAAGAAACAACATGAATCTAGTTATCTCACTATTGACCCTCCACCTTTAACCTGAACAGAACCCCAAACTCAGAAAAGTAGGTTTGGGGGGGGATGTGTTTTTTTCCCAACTTTTATGACACGACGTATTTTGAGCATTCCAACATATATAAAACATCACTGTTAGCAAAAATACACTTCTTTAATAAACTTAATTACAAAATAACGTTGTCCGTAGATCATATAGGTGGTCCAGTATAAACAAGTCACTGAAATGGTGAGATGGTTGTGTCAACGGTAGCACGCCTGACTACCACAGATACGACCGGTCTGTAGCGTATCAGGAGGTCGTGAGTTCAAGTCCACAGCCTCCCAATGCTTTACAGGTTTCCCCGAAAATTTCACAATTCCTCTTCGCCACATGATCGGGCAGTCCAACAGTAGACCCTTCAAAGCACAACAGCCTCATATGCACTAATAGATGCATCACTAGAGAATAGAAGGCATGCCGCAATTTCTAGCAAAAGTGTTCATATGATTTCCCTTTTCATTGACGTCTTTACAAAATCTACAGCTGACCCGTTCTTTCAAATGGGTCATGACAGAAGCAGCATAATTCGGGCGGCATCAGAAACAATATAGTTGTTTTTATCTTGTATATGGCCAATGGATTCATGATTTTGTAATATTCACTGTTCGTTGTCCGACAAATGACCATTTATCGACGAACGAACAGAGAAAATTACGAGGGCATAAGAAACGCCTTTCTCAACACCCCCCACCCCACCCCCACCCCTCCTTGGACATCTCCTTTCCATTTTGGTGCTTCCGTGGGCGAGTGGTTTAGCGAATTCGTGACCAGAAGGTCGTGGGTTCGATTCCTTCAGGTTGGTGGTTAATGAGCAAAGAGCAACAGGTCGCACACTGCTCCGTGGCACCAACACGTAAATAGGTACAGGTCATTGGGAATGAGTGAGGAGTGATTGTGTGAGTGATAAGCATTGTGCGCTGAATGTGCTGCCGATCCAAGTATGCGAGAACTGATCAAATGATGATCAATACGTGTGCCAATGACCTGTTATTATTGTAAAAGTCATGAGAGCCAGACTGGGATCAGGACTATAAACCACCACATTTACATTTACATTTAGATAATCCATTTCCATTTTGGTTTAATGGAAAGAGCAGGAGGCACAGGAATCAATAAAACATATATATGGAATTGATACCATTTGTAGGCGCGATCCAATTAATTGGTTTGCTTTGACACATCTGCCTGTTTTCGGGTAAGTATAGACACTAAATTCCCTTAGAACACAGTGAAGCCATAATTACAGATTTTTATTGTCAATGGTGAACTTTATTATCCTTAGAATTTGATCCTAGCAGCTGTGACGGGACGACTTGGCAACCAACCCTGTTTCATCTCTCACCACCACTAGTATGATCACCTATCATTCACTATATGTATATATATTTGAGCCGTGTCAGCGTCAAACCCCAGGTGCAACAAAACCAGCTTCTTGGAAATGTACTTATTGTGGATATATGTTGCAAGTGTACGTACATGTAGTTATGTCGGCGGCTGTGATATGAAAGAATATTAAGGTATCAAAATTTGTGATTATAGACATTATACTAGTCATTACATGTAGTGTTCCACATTGATGGTTATAATTCTTGAAAAAATAATGTTTTAATAGATTAGACATCGGAAGTATACACTAGGTCATAGAGGTAGAGGTAGGAAATACGGCCAGAAAAATAGGGATGTGGTATTTCTTGACCCCTTATAAACCCCATCCTAATATACAATGTGGTTCATTTTGGAGCAAAAAATCACTTCTTTATGGTGTTTATACATGTTGAGCAAGTATCATCACCAAATCGTGTATGATACAGCTATCTAGCCAGTTAATGGCCACTCTTAACAAATTACTTTTCTATGACCACTCCGACATGGGTATTATGGAGATATCGTACTTTTTTCATGTCCTTCGGCCTTTATAAGTGAAAAATAAGAATACTACCTATTTGTCAAATGAAAGTCCATCCTGCCTTCAAATTTTATTAAACAATGCATTATTTTATGAAATGTTTAGTTTTGTTCACGAATTGTTATTGAACTTTAACAGTCATGAAATATTCTTTCAATGTTATGATACTATATTTTGCGTTCAGTTGTATTCAGTTTGGTGTTCGGTTTTGTGCTCACCAGGTGAAGGGAATAAAAGTTGTGAAAAAGTCTTCCAATTACTTATTGTCGCTATGTGAAACGTAACTAGCACGTGTCCGATATTACATATATAATCAAATGAACACAGTTACAAAGAAAGCATTCCCACGAGACCCTTATAAAAGACAACAAAGACTACATAATTACGTGATTACGTAATGAATTGTTGGGGAAAGTGGTCTGAATGAAAGTTTGTTAAGCGTGCTGTGTCAGATCATTTTACGAACTACGTGTTTTCTGTTACCATTTGAACACAGGTTACAAGCAAAGTTTACACGACCTTATGATAGACAACAAACAGCTCACCATTAATGGGCTCTATTTATCCAACTCTTTTACTGCACGTAACAGTGTTCACATTTTACATGTTGACTCAAATGCGCACATGATCCCAAAATAAAGCAGCAGCTTAATAGTGGTCATGTTTCTTCCAATGTCCCACTAATTACTTGTACATGTATTCACACACAGTGTTCTGTGTACGGGTATAAAATATGTTTGAAGCATTTAAAGAGACATGCATCACCGAATTTTTTGTCTGGTGCGTCTTTTATAACAGAGCCTATTTAGTCTAAATGTGTATATTTTTTTTTCCAATTCAGGTATTAGATCTAATTTGTTTGTAATTAACCATTTTCGTGGTGCTAGTTTCTCATTCCTGTCCAATATTTTAATTGTAAATAAACAACCATGAACAAGAAGCCGTCGTATTCATACAGCCTTTGTCAATAGTCAAAACTCCGAGATTTTACATGTGTTACTTGACTGGTAACGGCTGCAAACTCTGCAAAAGTTAATGCATGGGACTTTTTCAAAGGGAGACATGGAACCTGGTCCATGCACATACATACAGTGCAAGCGTTCTAATTCTATATTACTTGTTATTCATTTCAAACTGTAAATGCAGTGGCCATTATCATTCCTATGTAAAGTGTATAACAACAAGATTATTAAACAAACTTATTTTGAGTTTGATGCATATGGTAGTATGGAAAAATGCTCAACGAACTCTAACACATATTGGCTTTAAAAGGCGCTGGATAAAGTATAAATTAACAAGTGTGTTTGTTCAATTTGTTGCCCCAGTGCCTAAAGCAAGTGCAGTCTGCATGTTTTATGAATCGTTGATGTGCATTTTATACCTGTACATTAGAATAAAAGTATTATACATTATTGGGGAAAGTATTATACAGATTTAGCTAGAGGGGTCCGGGGGCATGCTCTCCCGGAAAGATTTTTGGAATTTTAGATTGTAAATAGTGCCTTTTAAGAGCATTTTACACCAGATTTATAGACATTTTATGCACCCATACTTTAGAACATTTTCAAATTTCCTGAACACATCACTTGGTGGATTGATGCACAATTTTTGGCTTCTTGGGTATGATACCAATTCACATAATTCAAATCGTGGGTCCTAAACACTTCTGAGAGGCAATTTTAAGATTCAACCTCACTGGTCATACAATTACATTTTTAGTTTAAAAGATGTTTGGTATGAGACGTATCTTCTTCAAGGGAAGATTGCACCAATGCTATTTGAGCTGGGGCACTAAAACATTGAAGAACAGCAAGTGGGGGCACTAAAATATTGAAGAGACAGCAAGTAGAAGAACAGCAAATGCAAGTGGGGGCACTAAAACATGGAAGAACAGCAAATGGGGGCACCAAAGCATGGACGGACAGCAAGTGGAGGCACTAAAACATGGAAGAACAGCCAATGGGGGCACTAAAACATTGAAGAGACAGAAAGCGGGGCACTAAAATATTGAAGAGACAGCAAGTGGGGACACTAAAACATTGAAGAACAGTAAATGGGGCACTCAAACATGGAAGAACAGCAAGTGCGGGCAAGTGGGGGCACTAAAACATGGAAGAACAGCAAGTGGGGGCACTAAAACATTGAAGAACAGCAAGCGGGGGCACTAAAACATGGGAAAACAGCAAGTGAGAGCACTAAAACATGGAAGAACAGCAAGGGGGGCACCATGCAAGGTGATATTAAAGTAATGAATACCCAAATAGTTATAGAACAGAAAGTGCTGGCCTTTTTTAAGGGCACCAAAATAATGGGATTTCGGGTTTAACTAATATTGGCCCAAAGAAACAATTGTGCTGTGTGACATTTTGAAAAACGTGCCAGGAATCCACCGTGTCCCACACACGCCAGCTTGGCATTGTAGTGAGATATGCCTGATGATTCCACCATCACCGCGCAGTAATCATCTCCACCGGTCGTATTCCATACACAGGGAGAATTGGCTAGAATTATAGCAACAGTCAGTTTTATATGGTTGCCGTGGATTTAACCTAAAGTAACCCTAGGGCACAACCTGCAGCACTGCTTCTCTACTTCCTTTCTATAGCCAAAAAGATAGGGAGATCATCACACAATACTTGCGTCTCCTTGGATTTATCATTAAAAATAAATTATATCATAACGTTCTCTTAGTCATCTCTGATCAGAGACACAATCAAACAATGTCAGAGATCGTTCCTTGACCTTGACCTTTCTTAGCAGGTCATTCCCGTCTCTTTTTGATTGTGTTTCCGGTCAGAGATGACTAACAGAACGTTATAATGTGATTTATTTCTAATGATTAAAAAAACAAGAAGACGCAAGTATTGTGTGATACGCAGTTGATATAAACATGGACTTGTAAGATCTTGTAAGGCAGTATGAGTGATATAAGTGTAAAAACCGACGTTGCTATCTCACGTGAATGTTGGAAGAATAAATCTATATATATATAAATGGATAGATGATTTTTTTTTTTTCCAATGAGGCTTTTTAACCAGAAGACGTACAGACTCTAAATTATGTATGAACAATCAGGGCAACTTGGTGGCCGTTTATATCTACATTTCAAACCAAATAAATTATTTCTAATGCTAGAAATACAAAGAAAAAAGATTTTTTTTATAAATGTTTGTCATGCTGCTTACAGGGCAATGTTTGCTAACCGTACGTAATAGTTGCAGGTCGGACATACAGTTACAGGACCTGTTTTGTGGAGGGGTGGCATGTGGTTGCAGAAAGGATGGGTGTGTTCATAGGGTAGAGGAGGGTGGAACAGTTAATCTCATCAATTTCAACCCGAGCAGCAGCAGGAAAGGGGCGATGGAGATGCTTTTAATCTGTTCTGGACCTGTTTA
>CM032662.1:5004159-5019886 GCA_019095985.1 Streblospio benedicti
GACAGGTTTTGATGTTTTCTATGGAATAATACTTAGATAAAATGTCTATATCAAACTGAAACAATATAGATAATGACCATTGGTATAAGTATTATTGTATTGGAAATATCAACAGCATAAAACTATACATATAAGAGTTTTGTCATGTAATGAACAACATGTGGTTTCATTTTTTATTTTATTTTCTATCTTTTTTGTTGTTCAAATATCAAATTTCAAAAATAAATTTTGTTAAGCAGAATGATATTTCGCACACTTCTTACCTGCCTTTTCCCACTAACTACTCTAGTTAGTGTGAAAAGGCACCTAAAAGTGTGCAAAATATTATTCTGCTTAAAATACATTTAATTTGAAATTTGATATTTGAACAATCAACAAAATAGAAAACAAAAAGAATCTATGCAACATTCTGATTTTTAAGTGCAAGAAGGTTTATGTATTAATAAAATGAGGGGCACATTCTTGTTTCAATGCGGAGCATTTAGCCGCAAGGCTTTTTCAGGTCTGGGGTTTCTCTGGCGTTTTCTGCATCAGTGACAATCTTTAGGGTACGGGCACATCAGCACGGGCTCCGTGCGTTATGAGTGCATCGGCACTGGGAATGGTTTTATTGATATCTGAGGTGGCCGTTGTTAGACCGCAAAATATAACCAGCCACAAAAAATAACCAGTTATGATTTGCATTAACGCAAATTGTAACCACACCCCCGAAAATGATCTAGATGGCGCAAAATGTAACCACTGACGCAAATTGTTACCAAGGTGAATAGAGTCCGCCTGCATAAACATTAAATGACTTCATTAACACTAAGCAGGATGTGCCTGATTTCTCCATGAACTATCTGGTTACAGGATCAAAAACCAGTTCTTGTCGCTCAAGAACCTCTCAAGTTCACATACCGGTAGACGATGCTAGCTCCAGATGCTCCACAAGACGCCAGAAATGAGAAAAAATAATTTTTATGGACATTGTCAGCAAGAGCACCACTTAAGCAGAAAGACATATCGATGACAAGTTAGCCCTGCAGACGACCCAGAAAGGGAAAAAAATATGAATCTAAATCAACAACTCAATAATCCGTAATGGGAGCTCACGGGCCGCAAGGAATGAAAATCACTGCTCCTGAGAAGTGATGACAATCTTAAGCGAGGGGCACATTCCACCTTGCGGGGGCGTATTCGCCGCAAGGCGTGTTGAGGTCTGCGGCATCTACGATGTTTTCCGCGTGCATTGACAAAAGTACAGGTTTGGGCAATTGCACACGCACTCTGTGCATTATGGGTGCATCGGCACTGGGAATGGTTTTGCTGATAGGTGGCTGTGACATCAACGTGCATAGAACGTGTGTTGTACTCGCTCAACGCACTGTGTGATTACTATAGTACGGCATTCGTATGTTCATGGTACAAAGAATGCACTGCTCCGGCACTGTATCTGCACCATAATGCGTGGGTAAATCCTCTGTGATTATACCACGATTACCGCAAGGTCTCCGCACTGCCTCCTACGGTCAGACCATGGCGTGGGGAGGTCTTAGAAGAAGTTTGGCTTGCCAAACATCTTCTGCGGCCAACGTACTGCCTTGAAAAACAACCTACGTTTGCCGCACTGCACACTCACGAATCATTACGATCTCCTTTCAATTTTGGTCGTAGACTGGCTGTAGACCCACCTTACAGTGAAATGTGCCCTAGGCATTAGTGCCAGAACCAGGCAGAAGTGTGTCATTTCCTCCAGGAAGACAGCCTTGATAATCAATCCATTGTGTTGCACTTGTGTATACATCGGGGGTGCGATATTGCACAGATGTTTTGGAGCTCTTCTTTGTAGACCTCAAGCTCATCCAGCATGAGTTGCTTTGCGGTGTGCACAGATATCATCCATACCAGAAGTCCCTGGGGTCTGGTCTCTAGTGTGGGCAGCTCATCCAGGGTACTGGGTCTGAATACCTCGATGTCTCCCATATAGCGGATGGTGGGGGAGCCCGGAAACCTATCCATGACTTGAGTGTTGCACTAAACCCATCGCAGGAATCTCAACTCCTCATCACCATTGCCGTGGGAATCAGGGGCAATCGAAAACCTGGATCCACCTGGTAGTGGGCCGCCCTGTGTCGAGGGGTGTAGGTCGCCACCTGGGTGCCCTGAGTCAAGTCCCTCTGACCTCACAACAGTGCGGGTGCAAGGCGGAGATGACCGATAACGGGACTCATCTTCATAGGCGATGTTAACATGTTGGTGCAGGCCACCTGTGCCATCCCTCTGCCAAAGAGGGCCTTTGTCGGGTCACGAGTTGGGGTTGTTTCCATGAGGTCACTTGTGGAATCGTGTACGGAACCGAGGTGGAACAGGTTACTTTACCCCTCCCGAACGGGGCTTCCAGACGATCCCGTACGTCTTGAGACCATAAACAGGGTGACAATATTGTTTTCTCATTTCTGGCGCCTTTTGGAGCAGCTGGAGGTAGCATCGGCTATGTGAAATGTGGCGTTAACAGAAACGTGCGTGAAGAAAAACACACATTAAAGGACAAACATATAGTAGAACCACGTGAAAAACACCTATGAATAAATAAACTGCAAGCTGCCTGTGCAGTTGCTTCTTATGAGCTCACCACCAATTAGTCAGGTACCAGCGATGTTCACAGTCTATTGCTCATAATAGTTAATAAAAGTTATGTGGTAGAGTTAGACTGTGTATGGCGGTGCAGGTAGCCCTGGTTACTGAGCGCCACTCGAAACTACTCGGAATTTTTTGGAGCTCAACAGTTTGTTGTGAGAGTAGCGGAAACATCCGAGGATTGCCGATTAACTGAGTGCTGCCCGCCGCGCATGCGCACCTGCATGTGACGTCACAATGACGTCACCAGCAGCCGCTGTCTGAGCAGACAGGCCGGCACAACAGGTCGCGGTCCCGCAGAGCATGGCACAATGATATTTGGTTAGGGTGAAGACTGTACATGCCGTTCTTTGGATTACACGTTTAGATACTTTTTCAATAGAAAACGAAACCCATTATGTGTAAAATAATCATTGTGCTGAAATGTGTGACATTAAACGGTAACCAATGAATCATGAGATTTGACAGGAGAACTTTCAAACTGTTGGTTGCGCGCGTGATGTGGGATACGTTGAGGATGCAAAGTTTGCTCGGACTCGTCTGTGTCCTGTGTTTTGGTCTCATCGAGGCACAGTCTGCAGGTAAGGTCGCTATATGTGTAAATGGAATCTCTGACACTTCATTTCTTACTGGCATGCATGTGCGCGTGCATGAGTGTATATATGTAGTGGAGTGGTTACAGTCTTTTGTTCACAGCCAACATGCTCATATTAATTCCAAGTTTTATCAGGTGCCAGTGCGTCCATGTAATGTATGTGATTGCAAATTTTACTTTTAGGTCAGTAGCAAGTAGCGACTTTCAAAGGGGGAGTAGCAAGTTACAGAAGGGGAGTAGGAAGTTACAATTAACTTGCTATTCCCTTTTTGTGACTTGCTACTCCCTAAAAAGAAATCCTCAACGATTGCGCACTATTACAGAGATTGTATGACTGGCTGTAGACCCACCTTATGGTGGAAGGTGCCCTAAGCATTGGTGCCAGAACCAGGCAGAAGTGTGTCATTTCCTCCAGGAAGACAGCATTGATAATCAATCCATTGCGTTGCACTTGTGTATAAATCGAGAAGTACATTTGACCTTGCGAGCCTTTTTGGAGCTCGGTTGAACAATTAGGGGCTCGTGCCGTAGGTCGAATGGGAGTCCCATTCTGGGGGCTACCCGCCGCACTGGTAGGTCCCATCGCCGCCTCCTTCCATGCCGAGACTACCTCCTGGAGGCTCTCCCATATCAGGCGGAAATTAAGGTAGTCAATGGGATGCCACAAGGCGGCACATCCGAGCCTCCAGGCATGGTGTGTACAGTGCAGCCTCACGGGGGTGCGATGTAGCACAGATGTTTTGGAGCTCTTCTTTGTAGACCTCCAGCTCATCCAGCATGAGTTGATGTGCGGTGTGCACAGATATCACCCATACCAGAGGTCCCTGGGGTCTGGTCTCGAGTGTGGACGAGTCTGAGTACATCGATGTCTCCCATATAGCGGATGGTGGGAGAGGCCGGAAACCTATCCATCACTTGAGTGTTGCACTCAACCCATCGCAGGAATCTCAACTCCTCATCACCATTGCCGCGGGAAGCAGGGGCGGTGAAAACCTGGATCCACCTGGTAGTCGGCCGCCGTGTCGAGGCGTGTAGGGTGCCACCTGGGTGCCCTGACTCGACTCCCTCTGACCTTACAACAGTGCGGGTGCAAGGCGGAGATGACCAATAACGGGACTCATCTTCATAGGCGATGTTAACATGGTGGTGCAGGCCGTGTACCCACCTGTGCCATCCTCTCTGCCAAGAGGGCCTTCGTCGGGTCAGGAGTTGGGGTTGCGTCCAAGGGTTCACTGGAGTGGGTGTATACGGAACCGAGGTGGAGCAGGTTACTTTGCCCCTCCCGAACGGGGCTTCCAGATGATCCCGTACGTCTTGAGACCATAAACAGGGTGACAATATTGTTTTATCATTTCTTGCCCCTTTTGGAGCAGCTGGATGTAACATCGGCTATGTGAAATGTGGCGTTAACAGAAACGTGCGTGCAGAAAAACACACATCAAAGGACAAACATATAGTAGAACCACGTGAAAAACACATATGAATAAGTTAACCGCAAGCCGCCTGTGCAGTTGCTTCTCATGAGCTCACCACCAATTAGTCAGGTATCTGCGATGTTCACAGTCTATTGCTCGTAATAGTTAATAAAAGTTATGTGGTAGAGTTAGACCGTGTATCCCGGTGCAGGTAGACTTGGTTACTGAGCGCTGCCAGCCGCGCATGCGCACTTGTGTGTGACGTCACAATGACCTGAGCAGACTCGCCCGCTCAACAGGTTGCGGTCCCGCTCAGCATGTCACAATGATATTTGGTTAGGATGAAAACTGTACATGTCATTGATTGGATTACACGTTTAGATACTTTTCCAATAGAAAACAAAATTTATTTCTTGTAAACCAGTCATTGTGCTGATATGTGTGACATTAAAGGTAATTAACCAATGAATCATGAGATTTGACAGGAGAACTTTCAAACTGTTGGTTGCGCGCGTCATGTGGGATACGCTGAGGACACACAGTTTGCTCGGGCTCGTCTGTGTGCTGTGTTTTGGTCTCATCGGGGCACAGTCTGCAGGTAAGGTCGCTATATGTGTAGATGGAATCTCTGACACTTCATTTCTAACTGGCGTGCATGTGTGCGTGCATGTGTGCATATATGTAGTGGAGTGGTTAAAGTCTTTTGTTCACAGTCAACATGCTCATACTAATTCCAAGTTTTATCAGGTGCCAGTGCGTCCCAGTGCGTCCATGCAATGTATGTGATTGCAAATTTTACTTTTAGGTCAGTAGCAAGTAGCGACTTTCAAAGGGGGAGTAGCAAGTTACAGAAGGGGAGTAGGAAGTTACAATTAACTTGCTATTCCCTTTTTGTGACTTGCTACTCCCTAAAAAGAAATCCTCAACGATTGCGCACTATTACAGAGATTGTATGCGGTATTCTCGTCTGATTAAAGCTTAAAAGAGTAAGACCTAACATAATTCTATTGCACCGTTTGCTGTTTGAGACGACTCCTGTTGCATATTTGACACTTCCAATCCGATTCCGTTTTCTATGAATAAAACACGCTAGCGCTCACTTGTGCAGACAAAGACTCCACAAGTACAGAGATAGAGTGATACCAGTATCCTTATAAACGTGAAACTTGATCTAGTATAAGTTACTATGAGGATATGTTATGATCTATGTGAATGACTGTTGTTGGTAGATTATACTGCAATTTACAGTGCACCTCTACGTCATTCGAATAGAAAACAATTATATTTTCTACTACAACGGCCGAAAACTGGCTACATTACCCTTATTGTATACCAATCTCACACGTGTGCCACTAACCTCCCCCCGATCTCATACCGACCACTAACCCCCACCCCCACCCCACCCCGATCTCATCCCCCTCCCATTAAGACCACCTCTATAAAGTAACCACTGTTATAATAGGACCATTTTGTCCCCTTCCAAAACATCCTCAAGGAAACAACAAGTACCTACATTGTATCTATAATAGACGACCTCTCTATTGAGACCACCTGATGTCAGCTTACCAGTGGTCTAATTAGAGAGGTTCTTCCTGTATTCAGATAAAAGTAATAGAGTCTGCATAAAACAGCTGTCACGTGGACGGGTTCTATTGTCACCTAGTAAATGACTGAGATTATCAATTCAATTGATCATTCAATCTGTTAAACTATCAACGTGTCCTGTAACATTATCACATTCTCTTCCCACGTCAAAAATAAGCTCCAATGGGAACAAACCATCTCAAAACAAGCTATCGTTATACAAACACACCAGGCAGTGCTTGAGAGAACCGTGAATTCAAATGGTCGATGTGAATGACCACATCACTGGCTCCCAGTTTACCTATGATCATAAGTGATGATCACTGTTTTTACAAATGCTATATGGTATTATCATGTGTTGGTCTCAAGGTTGACTGGCAAGGAAGTGTTGATTACAACTGGATGGCGCCTAATGCAATCTCTAAGTAAGAAGCAGGGCAACATTGTGAAGGTTTATTCAAAATGAAGGGTTAAAGTGTCAGGTGTATATGTATATATAGTAGACCGTCCCTAGTAGTACCATTCATGTGGATGGCAGCAAGTGGTCTCAATAGATAAGTGGTCTATTTGGAGAGGTTAGCGGAGGCCTCTTTATGAAGACTCTGGTCTGGGAGAAATAGTCTTATTATAGAGATGGGTTCTTTACAGAGGTGGACTTAGTTGGAGGTTTTACTGTATTACTCAATTTGACGGCATTGGAACGTGAGCATAATGTGAGTCATATATTTGAAATGCATGTATGTGTTATGTTTACCTTTACTGTAAATAAAACATAGATGATAAGTTAGATTAATAAGTTATCATTTGTAACATAACCGTGTGTGCTGTATGAGAAAATACGATGTGAACAAAGTGTCAAAAAACCATGACGTTTTGTGAACAGACCACTTCTTTAACACAACTCTTCTCTAATGGGACACTTTGAGGACGCCATAGCCTATAAAAGGTGCGTATTTTATACGTGTGAACACAGTCAGAAATTAATACAGATCTGTCCACTTCTCAACTGTCTGTGAACACATTCACGCATGTACACACAATTGAACAAGTGAACAAGCAGGTTTATTTGATGTTTGTTTATACGGCGGCCGGAGGCAAGTAAATGTGCATCTGTGTGTAGAGTTAATCTGGCCGACCACGCCAATTACAAGCAAACGTTTGAACTTTAATTCCAGTGAAACAATAATTCCAGGGTTGGAATTATAGACTGTTTTATACAGAAGAACCTCCAATTAAAGCCACCACTTTTATAAAAGTCAACAACTCTAAAAAAAGACCGTTTCCCACGGTTTGCGCCTTGTAAGATATTGCTGTGAATGTTTATGAAGGGACCACACGTCTATTTTGACCACTTGAGGCCAACCAACCCCTGGGTGGTCATAATAGAGTTCTCCCCTCAGTATTGTGTATAACCGCATCAAAACCCTTGATATCAACTATATCTAATTCCCTAATTAAAATTCACTGCCTTTCAAAAATCACATCATTAGCCATGTGGAATGTATGACAGTCGAACCTCTCTATTAGGACCACCCACGGGACCGGCATCAAGTGGTCCTAATAGAGAGGTGGTCTCTATATAGAGGTTCACCATATTTGACAGATAAATTTTCTCATGCACATATTCTGGTATGTAATAGGAGCGTACGAAATGTAGTACATTGTAGTTAAATTTAGTGTGATTAGTATATGTTATTATTAGAGTATAAGATTGCAAAGTACACTATATTTATTTTCATATATTATTCATGAAGTGGCAGCTCTTTACGCTTCGTTTTAGACTAGTTCACCTCAAATCAGGAAATGGACCAAAGTACACATCGATTATATTTATAGATTTTTGTCTCATTTTCCGGTTTTAAATGATCCAATCAAACACTGGCGCCACTGGCTCCGACCTTGACCTTGCACAGCTGACGTTTAAATGTAAACAAACATCTGTCAAAAAGTCATCCCGAATCTACAGCCTTCATTTTGATGGTAATGGGGAATTTCCTACAAAGTTTGACCCTGGTGAATCAATCTCCATGATAAACTCTTACCTGTTGTCTGTCATGTTATCAATTATCCAATTGTAAATATCGAGTAAAAGCACTGTTTAATGTGGTGAATTTTACACTTCGAAAAGTCTGCCATTTTGTCTCTTATGTCAACAGTTAAACAGGGACTAATTTTTTTTTCAATCCGATTTAAAAGTGATGCCAGCAGAGCTGAACCAATGCGACTAACGTTGATTAGGTATTAATTGATGTTCAATTGATAAAAGGAGATGCCTCATTTCACTAACTGCCCGTGACACCACAAACACACCCATGTTTAAAATATGTATTTTCTAAAAACAGTACTTCAATCTATATATCATAGTAAACTATTTAAAATCTGTCACAGTACAATTAACACATACATTCATGAGGCTCCCAATGTGGCCAACCCGTTACAGAGGTTTAGTCATAGATTACCCTAATCTGCTCCCATACCTCTAACCCATACCCCCTATAATCATTTACTTAATTAACACACTCCCCGTGACACCACAAACCCACCCACGCTAATGAAAGGCATTGCCCGTTAAGAGAATGAAACAGTAACTAGTCCCCGTTTTCCATGTTTCTGCACGATCGACCACGGATGTCAAGCTGTGCACATAAGTAAAATGTAATTACATGATAATGAGGGGCTGGTCGCCGTAAAAGTTTGTGGTTATCTAAAACAGGTGGGGATATCTTTGATTCTTGGTCATTTAATTAGATGTGAAACATTTATTTGTTGAGAAAATTGCGATTGTATGCATACATTTGACAGTTGTGGTGTACTTTGGTCCAGATGATACCCGATTTTTTACAGAGTCATAACGAAGTTGGTTATTGATGAAAATTAAATATATCCACCCACTATCTCTACGTCAGAGAGCAGCAGATCAAAATGTTTGTATATATTTGTAATACTAGGTTTATTAATACGGTTCATAGGAGTCCACTAGTGCTGGGACTTAGGTATGAGCCAAAAAACACCAAATATAACACAATTTTAGTCACTTGATGATTCTAATTTGCAGACACTCCACGTCAAAATTAGCGTCATGGAAATTTTCAAATCCGTGTTTTGCACCACTAGCCGTCAGTGCACACTAGTTGGTAGGAGATTTGAGACATTGCATATCATTAAGCACCCTGTTCAGGACACTTGGCGTTATATCAAATCAGGGCCTTGTTGCATAAAGAACACACGACAACGATCGTGTTTTTACGATCATTGTGTATGATGCGATCTGCGATAACGGTTGTGCTCGCCCATTGCATGAAACAAATCAACAAAGCAGTACGCATCAGCTCACTGAACTATATTATATTACGTTTACATCCGATTGCTGTGGCAAGTTGACCACGAATGTGCACACTATTCATTTTAGCCCGTACTGACGTGCAATTAAAGAGGAATCTGTCCACACGGAAATCCTTTTCTCCCATTACATGTGTATCATGTATTTGGTGGCTCACACAGTTGTTTGATCGAATCTAATGTAAAATAATCCCTCACCATGAAGAGTTCTGCAGACCAAGTCCTATTTTAAGTGAAATAAGAAATGCTTAAGACCTATCGTCATGATTTAGAAACAGGAAAATCCCATGCCAAATCGTACAGGGTTCATCTTGTGAATATGATCGCTGTCGTTCTTGTAATGTTATCTATGCAACACGATAAACGAGAAAAGAAACTGATGTGAATATTGTGTGGTTTTATATAATAACGAAGGGAAATTAGGTTTATGCAACAGGCCCCCTAAATCATTGGTCGTGCCCCTGGTGGCCCCAAGTGGACTCTATTACGCCACATGAAACGTGATGCCAGCCGTGACAAATGTACTCACTACATGTACACAACCATAATATCCACATTGATCAGTCGATCCCACTGTTCTAATAGTGTAAACAAGTTATTTGGTTTGCTACGATGAATCCAAAAATGTGGCTCAATCATTGTGCAACCTTTTATCAATGTTAGAGTTCATGCACATGCCTACTCACTTCTTTATTGCTTCTGAATTGCAAATTATTTAAATTGCTATTTGTCCTTGTCTAGTCTAGTCAGTTAAGTATTTGGCAGCCGAAATTGATGATAGTTTGTCAGGTGAGATAATGGGAAGCTGAAGCAAGCATTGTGTTTCATTCGTTTGTAACTGACTAACTAGCTAATTAGCCAGCCAGCCAGCCAGCCAGCCAGCCAGCCAGCCAGCCAACCAACCAACCAACCAACTGGTCTGAACCCAGCTCAAGTAGGGATATTTCTATGTTTGCATAAGATTTCGGGCAATTTCGGAATTTGCATGAAATTTCGGTAAAAAACGCTACCGCTTAAATCTATGGCACCGGCGTGGAATTAATTGGCCACCGTGAGTGACAGGCAAGCTCCATGCGATTATCACAGATTGTTACACGGCATTATCCATGGTCAAAATCTTTAGAAGTGGTTTTTATTGACACCTAGCTACACCTCTATAAATGTTTACTGAGTTATCAAGTCCCATTGGAATGGAGTGAGTTTATTTTTTTTTAAAAACCCACAAAAACAAAGAAATTTGTGCTATTAGTAGTAGCTACAATTAACTTACTTACAATATAATCATCATCAATGCTATGCATTGTGAATAGAAACCACAGACACACGCACATACTCACATAAGCATGCTCACACGCACACACGCAAAAACTTGTGTTACTTTAATAATTGTAGATAATTACATTTCATTCTTATAAGATGAAAATATCATTTCATACCATTCACACCTAATCAAAACAACAATTTTAACCGTTGATTTGGCAAACAAAGGAAATATAGTTTAAAATTTTTGATAAGAAGGATTCAAGCTGGAGTAAATGAGGGAACACGTTTTCACACTGAAAGTAGAATTAATGTTACTATGTGTCAACTCAGTGTCGATATGGGATTGGGGGCTCTTGATAGTGTGTGTGTGGGGACATGGGACTAGCGAGTAGAGGGGTGAATACGGGATGGGGGTAGTCGGAATATATATGGGATTGTTTTTGTGTGTGTTTTTTTATTGAGGGGGGGGGGTAGTGGGATAGATGGGATGGAATTGGCATGGTAGGAGGTAGTTATGTGATTGCGGAGGCAATATGATGGATATGAGATTGTAAGCGTAGTGAGGAGGATATGGGAATGTGTGTGTGTGTGGGGCTGGGGGGTAGGGGGGTACTGAGGATAAATATGGGCTTATAGGGAATTACTGGATGGATATGAGATCGTAATGTGCTTCTGCTAAAGGTGAACTAATACAACAAGTTATAGCTGTGCACACAATCTATTGGGATTTAACACATTCTTACATTCGGAAATAAGAAAGTGTATGAACGGAGTCTTACTGAAAAGAATCATTTGAATGCAAAAACACTACTGTGTATTGTTTGCAATTTGATATAATATGAACATATCTATTCCTTGATATCATTCTGTTAACAACGTGCTTACAAAAATATTGACAACATGTTGTAAATAAGATAAGATAAGATAAGATAAGATAACTTTTATTTCAAATAGGTTAAACAGGTTTGCTAACAGGTTGTAAAAAGACATTTAAACAGGTTGTATACTGTTAGCTTCCACCTGTTTCACAAGCCTGTTTACAAGCTAGGAAACTATCATTCCCTGTTTAACAGCCGCGTAAACATGTTATTTTCTCTTTTGCTAGCGTTCGGGCGTATTCAAGTAATTGGTCAAGGGGTTGTATCAGGACTACTCAAACCTTTGTGTCGTACTTTAGCATTGGTGCAACCAGTGATTAGCTGACTTTTTAAATTTTGAATCTTGATTTTGGAAGTTACAGGTTTTGGCATGTTGTTGTAATTCATTTAGAAATTCAGCAATGGTTCCACTTTGTTTAAGCTTTCTGAATGTGAACTTTTTCGGAGTTCGGAGGTTGAAATGTTCTGTTACAGCTGCTATAATCTTAATATATTCGTCTTCACCATGTGTTGCATTTAGTTTGGCTTCAGAGAAAGTATCAATATTATCATTGAATTCCTCACCTGCAAACGTTAACAGCAGAGCCTTTTCCTTTTTGTTGTCAGTGATTCCGTGGCCAATGAACACATTTTCAAGACCTGCAACCCATTTGTTCCACCGGACTCTTTTCCTGGTGCTTTCACGTCAAACTCCTGGTATTTCAAGCTTTCCATTCTTCTTAAATTACGTTTATGCTTTGACAAGGTGATAGTTATACTTTTTTCCAGATACAATGTAGTTGATAGTTGTACTTTTCAAAAGTTGATAGTCATACTTTTTCAGAAGTCGATAGTTACACTTTTTCAGAAGATGATAGTTATACTTTCTTTGCATTTTAATTTAGAATTTTGAATTCTACCTTCTCTCCTCTTCTTCTTTAAACTTTCGACGTTCTTTTAGAGACACATCCTCGTCGCCAATGTGATGTCCAAGTGTTATGGGTTCGTGAAGAGTATAGGCAGAACGATGTGGTTTCAATCATGTATTTGTCCAGAACTGATTTACAAATAACAACATGCAGTATTTATACAAGGTCAAGCATGATGACATAATCATATGACAGACAGCTTATACTTGAGCAATATTATTAATATATTAGTCTCGCTTACAATGCTCTAACATTTAGTCTATCAAAATGTCTATACATTACTATAATAAATGATGATTATTACTTTTCAGGTATTAAGATTACCATCTAAACAAATTTAAAAAATCACACACAGTCTATTTTTCTGCCACAGCAGTTATAATCATTGATGCAGTGGCCTTTTGCTACCTGGTGATGCAGCCCAATTAAGCGGTGTCGGTTAGGCGCAGAGGGGATGGGAGACAGTCCCGCCAGTGGTCTAATGCCTTAAGTGGTTGGTGGATACGTGTCACAGTGGTAGAGGTCCAGGGTTTGAGTCCCGGCAGAGGCTATGTGATACAGCTCTGTAGACTTGCAGAATGAATCCTCTAATATCAACACTTAATAACGCAGTCAATCAATTCTAATATACAATGTATACATTGCGGTGTTAAGTCAACATAATTGTGCTCTTATGCGTGTTTCATTCATCAAAAACTTGCTACTGAAAAAAGTCATGAATCACTGCCTGATTACAGAGGAGCACGTGTGTGAGTGGAAGAGCACGCCTTCTGGACCCGATGTCTGCTTCGTCACTCTCACCGAGACCGTTGTCACATTCAATGACGCCGATGTCGCCTGTCCAGCGCCATGGCCACCTCGCCTATCTCGCTCGATTCCCGATAGGACAAGTTTTGATGAAGTGAAGAGTTTGAACCTCGCCAGGTGGGTAGCGTGTTTTTTTGCTACTATGCCCACTTTCACTTCTAAATGAAAAGGCACTAATGCTGTGATTGCTAGACTACGTATAAAATTTGTTTATACTCACCTTGAATTATGTGTTTTTCCCTTTTGAGATTCCCCGTTGATGATAATAATATATAACTGCATCAAGTTCTAACTGATGAATTCATTACTATGATTCTTACCTTGTATAGGGTAATGTGATATTTTTACACGATCATTATGAGAGCTCTTATGACAATTTCTCCCATATATTCAAATCTACATTTGCACGTGCATTTTGTTAACACATGTCCAGCATGCGTTTGCTCGGTACTGGACGTCTCTCGTCTATGATTATTTATTGGAGTGCCTGGTTGTGGGGGAGACGGCTCAGACGACACATGGACGGGGCTTTCCTCTACATCAGGCTGTGGATATGTCTATGGAAGTGGTGGGATTCGACCCCTATCTTGCTACAACGAACTCACTGGCTACATCTGTCAGCGGCGGGTAAGTTTTGGGAAGGGTTGACCATTTCAAATGAAAAAGAAAACCTTATTATGTTGAGATACAAAAGAGCATTTTTTGTTAGACATAGCTGTCCCGACAGTAGGCCTATAAGTAAACAATCATATGTCAATGTAAACTTTGTACCCCTAAGGTAACATAGCCCCCAGTCTTTTGCAGGTGAATTGAATGTAAGGCGTGGGTACTGGGTAGGGTGCATAAAACATTTGCGGTGAGTTGTATTACTCGCTCGCAAACCCAGTATAACGCAAATCATTAGATAAATCAAATCAAAGTGCATAAAAACAAAGTGCATCAAAGTTCCTTACAACAAAACTCGACCTCGTTTTATTTAAAAAAAAAAAAAAAAAAAAAAGTACATTTTGCGATTTCAGTACTTTATTTACAATCATTGTATTCTAATAACTGTTTATAAGTGATGTTAGACTATGCCGCCGTTTTTACTGCTCAAACAACGTCAAATTTGGCGGCAAAAATACATGGACGTGCATTTCGTAGTTGGACGCATCGCAAGTCAGATTACGTATTTTTCGTTTGTTTACTCAACACTCAGAATCACGCTATTATTCACGGCAGGCTCACTGTTTTACAGACAGAGAATTTAAACATAATTTTACAAATGTATTTAGGACATAAAGCAAACATGGCAATGTGATTTCAACTAGTAGATAGTAGACAACTCTTTTAACATGTCAGAAAGTAAGTTCAAATACTGTTAAGAACTACAACGTTTTTTTCAAAAGGTAATGTCACCCAAGTGCTAGACCCCCACTCCCCTGTCAACTTTCGTCATCTTTCGCTACACACTCTTTTTGCCAGGTTACGTCATTTGTGAACGATCCCTAAACATTGAGGATACGTGCACTAAACCCCCCCCCACTTCAAGCTGTGATCAGCATGGAACATCGTCGTCACAGTTGGCCATAGGTACGGAACCTGAAATGGGGTCATGTTGGCAGTACGTTTTTTATCTGATCTGCAGTGTCTATGGAGGCTTGCTGACTGTATCACCTAGCCTACCATGTCGGCTGTGACAGTTACGGTTCGGTTCGATCCACGGTTTTTTACAGTATAACAGATCCGACCTCGGTTAACTGGACCTTACTTTATACATACACATAATTTATACATTGAACAATTTGTTGAATACTCCAATCTAGTATCTAGTACCCAAACAATTAATAATATGCCCCCAAACTGATAGACCACCACAAATAATTACTTCAAATAATATGAAACTTCTATTTGAAACACCTTGAATTTGTAGCGGCTTGTGTGGATCATTCGGAAGTCGTTTGCTTTTTAAATGTGTGATACGTGATGCAACTTATTCAATCAAAAATCTTGATTATTGGCGACAGACAATAAAATGTATTGGTGACTTGTGATTTAGGAAAAAGAAAATGGTGAATGGAATTTCATCAAGGCTATAGCTATACCCCCTTACTAAACAGCTGACGTTATGGGAATTTGTCAAATCTGACACTTCCATACAACCTTGTAGATTTTAGCATGTATATGATGGAGGCTAGTAGGTTTTATGGTCGATTGCTGATATTGGCTAAGCTTATAAGTTGTATTCCTGATGGAAATAATTCACAAAAAACATTAGAAATTTTATTTGTTTTTTAAGTCATGATCAATGCAAAAAAATTTAAAAACCATGGTTTGGGA
>CM032662.1:5019986-5036973 GCA_019095985.1 Streblospio benedicti
ACAACGGCTACGACTTGCACCCCGTATACTCGACTCTGGTGTCACATGACTGCCGCCACCATGGTGGTCATGTGACTCTCTGAGATTTTCATTCGGCCTGATGAAGTTGTTGCGAATACAACGAAAGTCTCGCCAAAATGACAAGGTATTGATTTCTATTGGTATCCATCAAATTTTTTGAGGAATTAGATATCACACCCAACAGCATGTGATAACCCTTAAATATGGATTCTGCATTATAAGATAAAAAGTATGTGACTTAGTCCCAAATTTCACATAGCCGTTATAGCTCTAAACCTAAATATGCTCAAGAAGACACCAGAAACTTAGTGCCATTTGGAGGTGGACGTGAGTGTTCCCCTGGCCTCAACTTTGGTGTGATCTGGCTGGTTCGGTTCTCTAGAGAAGTGATTTAAACTTTTTTCCCGCTTGTGGGCTCCTGTTTTGGATTATTGGGTTCTTGATTTGGATCATTTCTTTGCTTTTCTCTGTCATCTGGGCGGCTCACTTGATCATCGCAAGGTCTTTCTGCTTAAATGTGCCATTTCTGGCGATGTTCTGAAAGACATTTCCTTATTATGGTGTGCTATTTTTTCAAATGATCCCACAAACCTGTTTTTTCATGCAGTCCATTAGGCAGGTCACAGACCGTTATTCCAGATGATACCATACGTGTTGAGACCATAAAAAGGCTGGCAATATTGCTTTCTCATTTCTGGTGCCTTTTTTTGTAGCATCGGCTATGTGAAGCTCGGGTTTAACAGAAACTTAAGTGCAGAAAAAACACGAACACACATCAAAGGACAAACACATAGTCAAACATACGAAAAACACGTACAAATGAACAAGTAAACTGCAAGCTGCCTGTACATGTGCTTCCTGTGAGCTCACCACCAATTAGTCAGTTACCTGCAATGTTCACAGGTTATTACTCGTAATAGTTGATAAAAGTTATCTGGTAGAGTTAGACTTGTATCGCGGTGCAGGTGCCCTGGTTACTGAGCGCAGTTTGTTATGAGAGTAGCGGGAACATGCGAGTATTGCCGATTGACTGAGTGCTGCCTGCCGCGCATGCGCACTAGCGTGTGACGTCACAATGACCTGAGCAGACAGGCCCGCTCAACAGGTTGCGGTCCCGCTCAGCATGTCACAGTGATATTTGGTTATGATGAAAACTGCGCATGTCATTCATTGGATTACATAGTTAGATACTTTTCCAAGAGAAAACAAAACTCTTTTTCTTTGCAAAATAGTCATTGTGCTGATATGTGCGACATTATAGGGTAATTAACGAATCAATCATGAGATTTGACAGGAGAACTTTCAAACTTATAGTTGCGCGCATCATGTGGGATACGCTGAGGATGCACAATTGGCTTGGGATCGTCTGTGTGCTGTGGTTTGGTCTCATCGGAGCACAGTCTGCAGGTAAGGTCGCCATATATGTACATGGAATCTCTGACACTTCATTTCTTACTGGCATGCATGTGAGCGTACATGAGTGCATATGTGTTGTGGAGTGGTTACAGTCTTTCGTTCACAGTCAACATGCTTATATTATTTCCAACTGTTATTAGGTTCATGTGTACATGATTGCAAGTTTTACATTTCGGTCAGTAGCAAGAAGCGACTTTCAAAGGGGAGTAGCATGTTACAGAAGCGAAGTAGGAAGTTACTACTTCCCTTTTGTGACTTGGTACTCCCAAAAATGAAATCCTCAACGATTGCACACTATTACAGAGATTGTATGCGGTATTTTCGCTTATTAAAGCTTAAAAGAGTAAGACCTAACATAATTCTATTGCACCGTTTGCTGTTTGAGACGACTCCTGTTGCATATTTGACACTCCCAATCCAATTCCGTTTTCTATCAATAAAACTTGTGCAGACTAAGACTCCACAAGTGCAGAGATAGAGTGATATCAACACTAGAACATACCATTATCCTTATAATCGTGAAACTTGAACTAGGATAAGTTAATATGAGGATATGTTATGATCAATGTGAATGACTGTTGTTGGTAGATTATACTGCAATTTACAGTGCACCTCTACGTCATTCGAATAGAAAACAATTATATTTTCTACTACAACGGCCGAAAACTGGCTACATTACCCTTATTGTATACCAATCTCACACGTGTGCCACTAACCTCCCCCCGATCTCATACCGACCACTAACCCCCACCCCCACCCCACCCCGATCTCATCCCCCTCCCATTAAGACCACCTCTATAAAGTAACCACTGTTATAATAGGACCATTTTGTCCCCTTCCAAAACATCCTCAAGGAAACAACAAGTACCTACATTGTATCTATAATAGACGACCTCTCTATTGAGACCACCTGATGTCAGCTTACCAGTGGTCTAATTAGAGAGGTTCTTCCTGTATTCAGATAAAAGTAATAGGAGTCTGCATAAAACAGCTGTCCACGTGGACGGGTTCTATTGTCACCTAGTAACATACTGATATTATCAATTCAATTGATCATTCAATCTGTTAAACTATCAACGTGTCCTGTATGTATCATAAAGCACATTATCACATTCTCTTCCCACGTCAAGAAGCCGAAGCTCCAATGGGAACAAACCATCTCAAAACAAGCTATCGTTATACAAACACACCAGGCAGTGCTTGAGAGAACCGTGAATTCAAATGGTCGATGTGAATGACCACATCACTGGCTCCCAGTTTACCTATGATCATAAGTGATGATCACTGTTTTTACAAATGCTATATGGTATTATCATGTGTTGTCTTTTAAGGTTGACGGGCAAGGAAGTGTTGATTACAACTGGATGGCGCCTAATGCAATCTCTAAGTAAGAAGCAGGAAACATTGTGAAGGTTCATTCAAAAATGAAGGGTTAAAGTGTCAGGGTGTATATGTATATATAGTAGACCGTCTCTAGTAGTACCATTCATGGGAATGGCCGCAAGTGGTCTCAATAGATAAGTGGTCTATTTGGAGAGGTTGAGGTCTCTTTATGAAGACTCTGGTCTGGGAGAAATTGTCTTAATATAGAGATGGGTTCTTTACAGAGGTGGGACTTAGTTGGAGGTTTTACTGTATTACTCAATTTGACGGCATTGGAACGTGAGCACAATGTGAGTCATATATTTGAAAATGCATGTATGTGTTGTGTTCACTTTTACTGTAAATAAAAAATAGAGGATAAGTTAGATTAATAAAGTTATCATTTGTAACATAACCGTGTGTGCTGTATGAGAAAATACGTTGTGAACAACAAAGTGTCAAAAAACCATGACGTTTTGGACAGCCACTTCTTTAACACAACTCTTCTCTAATGAGGGACGCCATAGCCTATAAAGGTGCGTATTTTATACGTGTGAACACAGTCATAGTCTATAAAAGTTGTGCAATTAACAAGTGAACAAGCAGGTTTTCTTTTGGTATTTGTTTATACGGCGGCCGGTGGCAAGTAAATGTGCATATGTGTGTAGAGTTAATCTGGCTGACCACGCCAATTACAAGCAAACGTTTGAACTTTAAATCAGTGAAACAATAATTCCAGGTTGAAATTATAGACTGTTTTATACAGAAGAACCTCCAATTAAAGCCACCACTTTTATAAAAAGTCTACCACTTAAAAAAAGACGGTTTCCCACGGTTTGCGCCTTGTAAGATATTGCTGTGAATGTTTATGAAGGGACCACACGTCTATTTTGACCACTTGAGGCCAACCAACCCTGGGTGGTCATAATAGAGTTCTCCCTCAGTATTGTGTATAACCCAAGATCAAAACCCCTTGATATCAACTATATCTAATTCCCTCAATTAAAATTCACTGCCTTCAAAAATCACATCATTAGCCATGTGGAATGGGTGACAGTCGAATCCTTCTGCTAGGACCACCCATCGGGACCGGCATCAAGTGGTCCTTAATAGAGAGGTGGTCTCTATATAGAGTGTTCTACCATATTTGACAGATAAATTTTCTCATGCACATATATTCTGGTATGTATTAGAGCGTACGAAATGTAGTACATTGTAGTTAAATTTAGTGATTAGTATATGTTATTATTAGAGTATAAGATTGCAAAACATATATTTATTTTCATATATTATTTATGAAAGTGGGAGTTTTACGCCTTTTAACATTTTTTATTATTGATTTATATAAACTCAAAGAGATTTTTCCCCGTAATATCTACTAGAATGAGCTCGACAAAGATTAAAAAAATCTATTTCTGGGGTTTTAAAAACATTCTTTCATTCATCCCCCAAAAAATTTTAATAATTCATGTCTTTGATACATTAAAAAAAAGATAAGCTCAATAAAAAACAAAAATTTAATTGAACGGTGCTCACTAGACCCTTTAATTTAATGTATATGGGGGAAATTCCCCCCAAAAAAATTTTTAAATTTTTCCACCCCCTTTTTAAAATTTACAGAAACAAAATTTCCATTGTTTTGGTTTTTAATTACTTTATAATTGTTCATTTTTTTAAAAAATCAAAATTTTTTTTTTAAAATTTCCCCCCCCCCGGGGGCCCCCCTTAAAAAGGGTTTTTTTTTTCCCCAATTTTCCCAAAAAAATTTTCCCCAAATTTTTTAAAAAAAAAAAAAACCCCCCCCAAAAAAAGGGGTTTAAAAAAAAGGGAAAAAACCCCTTTTTTTTTTTTTTTTAAAAAACCCAAAAAAAAACATTTTTTTTGGGGTTTTAAAAAAAAAATTTTTTTTAAAAAATTTTTTTTTTGGGGGGAAAAAAAAGGTTTTTTTTTTAAAAAATTTTTTTTTTTAAAATTTTTTTTTTTTGGGGGCCCAAAAAAATTTTAAAAAAAAAAGGGAAAGGTTTAAGGGGTTTTAAACCCCTTTTTTTTTTTAAAAAAAGGGGAAAAAGGGGAAAAATTTTTAAATTTTTTTAAAAAAAATTTTTGGGCCAAAAAATTTTTTTTGGGGGAAAAAAAACCCCTTTATAAAAAATTTTTAAAGGGGAATTTTTGGGAAATTTTAAAAAGGGGTTTTTTAAAAAAAAAAAAGGGAAAATTTTAAAATTTTTAAAATTTAATTTAAAAAACCCCTTAAAATTTTTTTTTCCATTTTTTTTTTGGCCCAAAAAAAAAAATTTTTTTTTTTTTTTCCCCCCTTTTTTTTTGGGGGTTTTTTTAAAAAAAAAATTTTTTAAACCCGGAAATCCCCTTTTTTTTTTTAAAATTTGGTTTTTTAAAAAAACCCAAAACCTTTTCCTTTTTTTTTAAAAAAAAAAGGTTTTGGGGGGTTTTTTTTTTTTTTTAAAAATTTTTTTAAACCCCCGTTTTAAAAAAAAATTTTTAAAAAACCCTTTTTCCCTTTGGGGGGAAAAATTTTTTAAAAAAAAAAAAGGGGGGGGTTTCCCCCGGGGCCCCGGGGGTTTTTAATTTGCCTTTTTAAAATTTTTCAAACATAAAAAAAAGTAAAAAATTTTTTTTTTGGAAAAAAGTTTTTTTTGGGGGAAAAAAAGGTCCCCCCTTTTTTTTTTTTTGGAAAACTTTAGGCCCCAAAATTTTAAAAAAAAAAAAAATTTTTTTTAATTTTTTAAACCCTTTTTTTTCCCCTTAAAAAGAAAAAAAAAAAAACCCCCTTTTTGGAAAATTTTTTTTTTTTGGGGTTTTTTTCCCCCCCCCTTTGCTTTTTTTTTTTTTAAAAATTTTTTTTTTTTTCCCTTGCGATATGTCTAGTGAGTTAAGTATTTGACCCCAAATTTAAAATTTTTTCAGGTGAGATAATGGGAAGCTGAAGCAAGCATTGTGTTTCATTCCTTTTTTTAAAAAAAAAAAAACCCCCCCCCCCCCCCCCCCCCCCCCCCCCCCCCCCCAAAAAAAAAAAAAAATTTTTTTTTTGAAAACCCCCCCCCCCCCAAAAAACCCCCCAAAAAAACCCCCCCCCCCCCACCCCCAAAAAACCCCCCCCCCAAACCCCCCCCCCCCCCCCCAAATTTTTAAAAACCCCCCCAAACCCCCCCCCAAAAAAAACCCCCCCCCCCCCCAAAAATTTTTAAAAACCCCCGGGGGGGGGGGTTTTTTTTAAAAAAAAAAAAATTTTCCCTTTTTTTTAAAAATTTTTTTAAAAAAACCCCCGTTCATTTTTTAAAAAAAAAAAAATTAAAAAAACCCCCCCCCAAAAAAAACTTTAAAAAAAAAAAATTTAAAAAATTTTTTTTTTAAAAAAAAAAATTTTTTTTTTAAAAAAAAAAAAATTTTTTTAAAATCCCCAAAGGGTTTTTTTTAAAAATTTTTTGGGAAAAAATTTAAAAAAGGGGAAAATTTTTTTAAAAAAAAAAATTTTTTGCCCCAAAGGGGGGTTTTTTTTTTTAAAATTTGGGGGGGGGAAAAAAAAGGGGGGGGGGGGGGGAAAAGGGGGGGAATTTTTTTGGGGGGGAAAAGGGGGGGTTTAAAAAATTTTGGGGGGTTTTTTTAAAATTTTGGGGGGGTTTTTTTTTGAAAAAATTTTAAAAAGGGAATTTTTTTTGGGGGGGGAAAAAACTTAAAATTTATTAAAAAGGGGTTTTTAAAAAAAAAAAAGCCAAAAAAAAAAAAAACCCCCCAATGAAATTTTTGTAAAAGCTACCGGCTTATCTATGGCATGGGCGTGTAACTAATTGGCCACCGAGTGACAGGCAAGCTCCATGCGATGATTGTCACACTGTATTATCCATGGGTCGTACTCTTTTAGAAGTGGCTTTTATTGACACCTAGCTACATATCTATAAATGTTTACCGAGTTATCAAGTCCTTATTGGAATGGAGTGAGTTTGCCTTTAAAACCCACAAAACAAGAAATTTGTGCTATTAGTAATACAATTAACTTACTTACAATATAATCATCATCATCAATGCTATGCATTGTGAATAGAAACCATTGACACGACATAGCTCACATAAGCATGAAACTTATATGTTACTTTACTAATTGTAGATAATTACATTTCATTCTTATAAGATGAAAATATCAATTCATACCATTCACACCTAATCAAACAACAATTTTAACCGTTGGTTTTGACAAACAAAGGAAATACAGTTTAAAATTTTGATAAGAAGGATTCAAACTGGAGTAAATGAGGGAACACGGTTTTCACACCGGAAAGTAGAATTAAATGCAGCCAATACTATGCGTCAAGCTCATTGGGGTTCGATTAAATTGTGGGGGTGGCTGGGGTCGATATGGGATGGGGCCTTGATAGTGTGTGTGGGGATATGGGACTAGCGAGTAGAGGGGGTGAATACGGATGGGGGGTAGTCGGAATATATATGGGATTGTTTTTGTGTGTGTTTTTTATTGGGGGGGGGGGTAGTGGGATAGATGGGATGGAATTGGCATGGTTGAGGTAGTTATGTGATTGTGGAGGCAATTTGGTGGATATGAGATTGTAGGGCGTAGTGAGGAGGATATGGGAATGTGTGTGTGTGGGGGGGGAGGGGGGATAGGGGGCTTATAGGGAATTAGTGGATGGATATGAGATTGTAATGTGCTTTTTCTAAAGGTGAACTAATACAACAAGTTATAGCTCTACACACAATCTATTGGGATTTAACACATTCTTACATTTGGAAATAAGAAAGTGTATGAACTGAGTCTTACTGAAGCACAAAACATTACTGTGTATTGTTTGCAATTTGATGTAATATGAACATATCTATGCCTTGATATCATTCTGTTAACAACGTGCTTACAAAATATTGTCAACATGTTGTAAATAGGTTAAACAGGTTTGTAAACAGGTTGTAAGGGGACATGTAAACAGATATGTAAACTGTTAGTTGCCAACCTGTTTCACAAACCTGTTTACAAGCTAGGAAACTATCATTCCCTGTTTAACAGCCGCATAAACGTGTTATTTTGATTGTGGTAGCGTTCGGGCGTATTCAAGAAATTGGTCAAGGGTTGTATCAGGACTACTCAAACCTTTTTGTCGTACTTTAGCATTGGTGCAACCAGTGATAAGCTGACTTTAAATTTGAATCTTGATTTTGGAAGTTACAGGTTTTGGCATGTTGTTGTAATTCATTTAGAAATTTATCAATGGTTCCACTTTGTTTAAGCTTTCTGAATGTGAACTTTTGAAATTGAGAGTAGCTTGGAGGTTGAAATGTTCTGTTACAGCTGCTATAATCTTAATATATTTGTTTCACCATGTGTTGCATTTAGTTTGGCTTCAGAGAAAGTATCAATATTATCATTGAATTCCTCACCTGCAAACGTTAACAGCAGAGCCTTTTTCCTTTTGTTGTCGGTGATTCCGTGGCCAATGAACACATTTTCAAGACGTGCGACCCATTTGTTCCAAGGAGGCTTTTCCTGGTGCTTTTACATCAAACTTCCGATATTTCAAGCTTTCCATTCTTCTTGAATTACGTTTATGCTTTGACAAGTTGATAGTTATACTTTTTCCAGATACAATGTAGTTGATAGTTGTACTTTTCAAAAGTTGATAGTCATACTTTTTCAGAAGTCGATAGTTACACTTTTTCAGAAGATGATAGTTATACTTTCTTTGCATTTTAATTTAGAATTTCAAAATTCTACCTTCTCTCTTCTTCTTCTTTAGACATTCGGACGTTTTAGAGACACATCCTCGTCGCCGATGTGATGTCCAAGTGTTATGGGTTCGTGAAGAGTAGAGGCAGAACGATATGGTTTCAATCATATATTTGTCCAGAACTGATCTTACAAATAACGACATGCAGTATTTATACAAGGTCATTAGGTCAAGTGTGACAACATATTCATATGACAGACAGCTTAATACTTGTGCAATATTATTAATGTATTAGTTTCGTTTACACTGCGCTAACATTTAGTCTATCAAAATGCCTATACATTACTATAATAAATGATGATTATTACTTTTTCAGGTATTAAGATTACCATCTAAACAAATTAAAAAAAAAGTCTATTTTTTCTGCCACAGCAGTTATAATCATTGATGCAGTGGCGCTTTCGCTACCTGGTGATGCAGCCCAATTAAGCGGTTGGCGCAGTGGGCTGGGAGGGCAGTGGGCTGGGAGACATTAGTTGTGTCAGAATGGCCGAGTGGTCTAGTGTGCCTGCCTTAAGTGGTTGGTGGATACGTGCCACAGTGGTAGAGGTCCAGGGTTCGAGTCCCGGCAGAGGCTATGTGATACAGCTCTGTAGACTTGCAGAATGAATCCTCTAATATCAACACTTAATAACGCAGTCAATCAATTCTAATATACAATGTATACATTGCGGTGTTAAGTCAACATAATTGTGCTCTTATGCGTGTTTCATTCATCAAAAACTTACTAGAAATAGTCATGAATCACTATGTCTGATTACAGAGGAGCCGTGTGTGAGTGGAAGAGCACGCCTTCTGGACCCGATGTCTGCTTCGTCACTCTCACCGAGACCGTTGTCACATTCAATGACGCCGATGTCGCCTGTCCCGGGCACGGTCACCTAGCCTATCTCGCTCGATTCCCCGATAGCACAAGTTTTGATGAAGTGAAGAGTTTGAACCTCGCCAGGTGGGTAGCGTGTTTTTTCTTACTATGCCCACTTTCACTTCTAAATGAAAAGGCACTAATGCTGTGATTGCTAGACTACGTATAAAATTTGTTTATACTCACCTTGAATTATGTGTTTTTCCCTTTTGAGATTCCCCGTTAATGATAATAATGTAAAACTGCATCCAACTCTAACTGAACAAGAAGTCGTTACTCATTTTGCATGGTATAGGGCCGTTTGGTATTTTCTACATGGGCCTAATCATAATGAGATATATTTAAACAACATTCTTTTCTCCTGTATATTCGATCCACGCTTGTAGTGCATTTTGTTACCACATTTCCATTTCGTGGTCCTAGTTGGTACAGTGGTTAGAGCGAACCAAAGATATTATAGAAGTGAAGGTTTAGTGCACATATTCTCAGTGATTACGTTTACCAAACTTTCTACAATATCTTTAAGCAAACTACTAACAGACACGAGTTTGCGTGCGTCGTAAGTTGGCGCCCCGGCCACGGCAAACTTGGTATCGCCAAAGACTTACATCGTGCGTCTGCAACTGTACTGCGATCTCCACACAGCATGTCCCCACTGTCGAGGTTATCATACTAGACGGTGGCGACACTAAGCCCGAGGTTCGGAAGTCTTGTTAACAAGCATTCCCGTGTAGGGGAGAGCCACCCCTCTGCATGCATAAGAACTCACCTAGTTTGAAAACAATAACTAGTGTGATCCTTCCACACCCCCGAGGCACAGTTGGTTAGCTAACCTGCCACATAAACGGACCACATTGGAAATAAAAACACTGTATGTACGCTTTCATGTGATTTCCTAGGAACCTTCTACTATTCCAGCCCAGATGCTCAGTACTGGGCGTCTCTCTACTATGATGATAATTGGAGTGCCTGGCTGTGGGGAGACGGCTCATGGGACACATGGACGGAGCTTTCCTCTACACCAGGCTGTGGATATGTCGATGCAAGTGGCATGATTCAATCCCAAGGCTGCAACAACCAGCTCACTGGTTACATATGTCAGCGTGCGGGTATGTACTGGGAGGGGTTGAACATTTCAAATGAAAAAGAAAACCTCTTTATGTTGACAGACAAAAGAGTATGTTTTTGGACATAGTGGTCCTGAGAATGTAAATAGGAAGTCAATGTAGACTTTGCATCCCCATGTAGCTAACCTTCCCTCCCCCACCCCGTAATTTAGATCTACGTCATCGTCACTGTTTTTTGTTGCAACATGTAACCCAGCATAACAGTCAAAGATCACACTTTGCGCAATAGAACAAACAAGCATCATAATAAATGATGATGGTCACTTTTTCAGGAATTCAGGAACTAAGCAACAACAACAAAAACCCACAGAACCCCCCACCCCCACCCCCCAAAACCACTATTCTTCTGCAACAGCAGTTCTAAAGCAAAGCAATACGGTGGACTGATCTGATAATTAGCATATCATATGACTGCTTACAAAACACGATCAAGTGACGTCTGCTGACTGCTGATGGGATATTGGTTTACAAATAATATAATGAAATAATATATTTATGAACAGTGCATCACAAATTTGATGCTGTTCAAGGAAAGCCAAATATGTAGATTGAGATGACAACAGGATTCAAGTCCGGCGGGGGCTATGCCATGGACTTGCAGAACGAATCTTCTAATGTCAATACTTAAATTAAAACACAGTCAATGAATTTCAATATATGTTAAGTCAATAGAATTATGCTCTTATGCATGTTTTATTCGATGAAAACTCCCTACTGGAAATAGTCATGAATGTCTGATTACAGAGGAGCACGTGTGTGAGTGGATGACCACGCCTACTGGACCCGATGTCTGCTTTGTCACACTGTCAGAGACCGCTGTCACAGTCGCAGAATTATCCTGTCCTGCTCACGGCCACGACGCATATCTTGCTCGATTCCCTGACGAAACAAGTTTTGAGGAAGTGAAGAGTTTGAACCTCTTCAGGTGGGTAGCTTACCCCCATTTGGGAACAGGCAATATCAATTTAGATTGTTGTTTAAGTCGAACACATATTCGAAGGCAATGGGTGCGTGTGAAGGCACTTTAATTGGTTCAGGTGAACTGTACGCGGCTTACGAGGCTTGTTCGCCAGCATAGAGAAACCCTCCTGTGAGGGCCGTCAATCTTGGCGTGGTCCACCAGTTTTATTTAAAACCAAATTGCCTGTGTGTACGCGAAATCGAGGTTTTATTTGCAGGTCAGCAACAGGAGAAAAGTTCTACACTAGAATATATGTTTTACCCTTTAAGATTCCGCTTTGATTATAATAATATATAACTGCATCAAGTTCTAACTGATGAATTCATTACTATGATTCTTGCCAAGTATAGGGTAGTTAGATAGCCGAACGGAAATCCGTGAATGAACGTTAATTCCGATAATTTTTCTAGTTTTATCATTCAAACAGCATTGAAAGTTTTACATGATGTAATGTATTTGACACCAACATCAACGTAGACATATATTCAATTATCAATGTGAAACATTTAAAACCACATTATCTGAATAACGTTCATTTCCGGGTTTCCGTTCATTTGTCTATAGTGTAGTTAGTGTGTAGTTAGTATAGGTAGTGTGATATTTTTACACGATCATTATGAGAGGTTTTATGGCAATTTCTCCCATGTATTCAAATCCACATTTGCACGTGAATTTTGTTAACACATTTCCAGCGAGGCTGCTCACTACTGGACGTCTCTCTCCTATGTTGGTTTTTTCGGGAAGTGGCTGTGGGGAGACGGCTCAGACGACACATGGACGGGGCTTCCTTCTGCATATGACAAATGTGGATATGTCGATGCAAGCGGTGTGATTCAATCCCTATCTTGCTACAACCAACTCACTGGATACATATGTCAGCGAGCCGGTAAGTTTTGGGAAGGGTTGACCATTTCAGATGAAAAAGAAAACCTTATTATGGTGAGCATGTTTTTTAGACATATCTGTCTCGACAGTATAAGTAAATAATTATATTTCAATGTAAACTTTGTACCCCCCATGTAGCTAACATAACCCCCTAACCCCAACCCGCCAGACTTTTGCAGGTGAATTGAATGTAGCGTGAGTAGGGTGCATGTTATTTGCGGTTAGCAGAATTGTATTACTCGCTCGCAAACACAGTATAACGCAAATCATTAGCTAAATCCAAGTGCATGTATATAATAAAGTTCCGTACACAAAACTCGGGCTGCTGAACCTCTATCATCGTAAATCTGACATATCTTTCATGAACATGAAGGCATTATTGTATTTCATATATTTACATGTGTTGGAGTTTCGCCTCAGGCCACACCCATGTGACCCATTCGCTTTCCTGTTTAGGGTCACAGGCTTTTTCAGTGTAAATGTTGGTCCGCCACGTATAATAATACTCTCATGTTGTAAGTAGGCCTATTTGCAATTTCAGCTTCAACCAATGAGGTCCATGACGTCATCATCTCCACAACAACAAGTAAATCAACAACAACCTCTCCCGACCCCTCTACAGAACTCACAATGGGTATGCATACATAATATTACTTAGTTTAATGCATCGTTATATGCAATTGAAAATCCAAATTGGAGTTATACTACTATTTGGAAAGTGCCTTAAAGTACCTTATAGAAATCTTATCGATCTTCAAACTATGAGGTATGTGGCGACCCCGAAATGATTCGATTTTCGGTGCTTTGCCAACTAAAGTGTGCTTTCCACAGGGCCATTTATGGTCCATTTTCAACATTGTTACTAGACTTGAATGTACTTTAGCCAGTGTAACAAAACAATATTGTAAGCCGCAGTTAAAGGCTTGGCTGCCTGGTGCCAGGCTGCATGATCAATATGTGTGATGAAACCAGTATTATGCAGCACATTATATGTTATAATTCACATTCACATTCAGAGAGCACAGCAACAACATACTAATGTCGACTCATGGTAGATAGATGTAGGATGAATCACACATCAAATAACACTTGTCTTCTAAAATGCTTTGATTACAAAGTTTACTTCTTCATTTCCCATGAGTCAACGTTGTTCTAGTGATGCTGTACTCTCTACGCACTTTCAATCTAGTTGTACAAGTGGATTTTGTATGGTTTGAAGGCCTATATACTGAAGCGAATAATCAACTAAAAATGACATTTGCAGAGAACCTGTAACAGGAAACACGCGATTGTGACACAACGGAGGCACATTCAGGGGGAGGAAGTGCAGGTGGCACACAAGCTCACTTCCAGATTATTATTTTTTACATATCTCCTTGATTTGGTGCGTGTGAAACCCACGGGTCGCGCCCCGCCCTTTTTCAAAAAAAGATCTCATCGTGAATGTAAAAACAATAGAAACAAAACAAGCCTACATAGAAATGTTCTTGCAACATTGCAGCGTGCAACTGGTCAGAGCTGGACGGTGAAAAGTATTGTGCCGTGACCTTGAGTGTGAGTTCCTATGATGAAGCAACGGAAGCTTGTAGTCAATATGGCGGTCAGCTGGCCAGCATTCCGAGTGAAGGCGTCGACGACCACATTTGTGAACTGACAGAGTGAGTGTGATGCGTCAATGCCCATAAATAATGCACATAAGTATTTTTTGTCAAATGCTATGATTACGTTCATCAACATTCTCTGGTTTATTTAGATAACATCCTATTTCATTCATATTGTTGATATTCTAAATAGGCATGGCAAGAACTACGTTATTGGACTGAAGTTTGTTGACCACAACCCAAATGAAATGATTTGGGAGAATGGAGATAAACTCGACGCTTCATCATATCCTGTTTGGTATATTACCGACAAAGGTTTTGATTTTACACCGAAGAATGGCTACGAACTTGTTCTGTATAGAGATTCACAAAAACATAACGCCTGTGTTTGGATATATCAATATGATCGATGGGCCTTTTCCAGTACAATCGATGGGATTGTATGCCAGGTTCCACAATCACAAGGTTCGATATATATACAAAACCTAGTATGTAATATTGAATTAATTTTGTTCTTTCTTAAATTTTCACAATACCAAACTGAAGCAACATGGGACCACATGCTATATACCTCAGAAATTCTATTTTACGTAATATTGATATGGATGAACATGACCACAATCCAATAATATTGTCATGTTGAAAGTATTTGCATTTTCAGCTTCAACCCCGACAGTCCATGATGCTATCACCTCCCGAACACTGGGTAAAGAAACAACAACCTTTCAGGATCCAATTACAGAGCTTACAACAGGTATGCAAAAATAATATTACCTTGCTTAGTCATAGGCCGATATTATGTAAACTGAAATTGTTACTTACTATAACAATCAATGCATCGTTATATGAAATTAACAACCCCCATTGGATTTAGATTACTATTTCGATAGTGCCTTGAAAAAAAACATATATCATTGTACGTTTAGTTAAAAATTATTTACAGTTTTAGTAACAACGACGATGACATATGACACTACCTACACCACAACACTGGGTAAAGAAACGACCACCCTTCAGGACTCCACTACAGAACTCAAAAGAGGTATGCACTACTGATGTCAGTTATTATAGCTTCCATTAGGTGATTCTACTTGAAATGTCAAATTTCTGGTTCAGGTATCCTTGAATGAGTTCATCGTGTCGGTATGTATATTTATTCTTTTCATCTTCCACAACACAAAGAATTTATAATTGTTTGACAGTTTCGTCTGCTACTGCAGACATTCTCAAAAACACTACTGCGCATGTCAGGTCATGATTTACGGCCGCCGTCCCCGCCTGAGGTAAGCACTGGGTGTTGTGTGAGCAGGTTGTATGTGCCCAAATCGTCCATTTTTTTCATATGTCGGTGCCATTAATGAGTTGTGCAATAGTTTATAAATATGAAGCAATAATACATAATATGGAATATTGAGATTACTAATTGAGTCTATCGTGAATAGGAATTTGGTATTCTACCGTCATTTTGAAGGTTTTCTAGTATCTGAGCTTGCCTTGTACTGTGTGTAGTTTGCAATACAAAAGCTGTTTCTGTGACTGTCCTGATGGTTTCTCAGGCAGCACCTGTCAGCAGGGTGCATTATGAACTAAGTAAAACCTGTGAATCTATGTCATGCTATATTAAGTTATTTATTAGACATATTCAAAACAATAAAGTAACATATACTGTGCATTTCATGTGTTTATTATGGATAAAAACTCTATTAAAACATGGGCCCCTGCGTCATGTATGTGTGGATGTGTGTAGCGTTTTTTGGGTGTGTGGAGAGGTGTGTGTGTGGGACAGGGTATATACACGATTATTCAATATTATTGAAATAAGCTGCAGCCACACCCGTGCCCAATGGAGCCGGTGGCGCTGGCTGCCGGTTCCCGGACGTCCCCACACACGTGCCCCCGCCGTGCCGCCAGACGGGAATCTGCGTGAACGACACGTGTTACTACCCGGCAGGTGTGTGCAGCAAACACCCGCGACGGGCGGCATTTTGCCTCTATCAATGGTGACTCCTGTTTCAATTTACAAACATACTACACACAGTTCTGTTTCAAATTAAAACCCAAAGAGTTGAGTATGTTTTATATGAAAACCCAAATTAATACATGGGTCTGTTTCAATTATATAAAAGATGTTGCTTGTTAAACAGTCTTATCCTAATGATGTATAGGAATTTTAGCTATTTTAAAGATCATTATTTAAAAGCAGACTTATATTACATTCAGTCTTTTTAGAAATTAATTTGGCCTGCTGCTTCATTTTTTCATCATTAAAATAGCATTGTAAAATTGCAAATTATTGTAGCAATAATCCCTTTGATGGTGGTGCATTTACTATTAAAAAATATTTTATTTATTGATTTTTGTTTCGTTTAAATGTTACAGTTTTAAAGAAAAACTGTTCATTTTTTGCGGCTGACCATTTTACATCAGATCCATTGTCGGAGTCAATTCCATGTTCTTCCCCAACTCACTGGGGAGCATACAGTGCAAGTTGCTCCTAGCCGCTACCAGTTACACCAGAATAGCTTCAACGTTTTACTCTTATGTTGGTTTAAAACACATTGTCTGGACTAAAGACACGCACTGTGTGTTATTTGTGATCCACTTGGTACCAAACTTCATTGTAGAAGAACCCCCAACGCCTCCATGCTGACCCCAAGACAAACCGACCCAAGCATTCTGCAGCGGCGTGGGAGAACTGCCTCAGATCCCTAACACGGTTGCTGCACATGGCCACGTGTGGCGAAACAGTCAGGTAACATCTATTTCCAGCGTATTATGCAATATACAAGTTATTGACAACTTCCTTCATACAAAGAGCCTGTTTACGTGGAATATTTCTGAAGCCCCTGTGATTTTTGTACAGCAATTGATGGAACAAAAGCTATAAAAACTCTTCAATCATTTTTATCTAACCTTTTTAGTAGGTAAAGTTGTCATTGGTGCCTACAATTGTAGCATAGAATAAATCCTAAAATAAGCTGACATGAACCAAGATCGATTTC
>CM032662.1:5043312-5065590 GCA_019095985.1 Streblospio benedicti
AAGCATTGCCACATACATGTAGTGTTTGTATGGCTGGCACATATGACTGTGGGAGGAAGGTGATGGAGGTGTATTTAATCTTTCCCAGACCTTTAACCAAGGATCAGGTCTATGCCGACCTATATTAGATGAACAAGGACATATCAAAACAGGTATCAGACATAAAATCATAACATTTTATAGATGTGGTGTTTTAACTTATGTTTTAATCCTCCAGTTGTACTGTGATACATTGATTGCATGCAAGTAATCTATTTATTGTTATTTGTCTAAGCACTTAAGAACACTTAGAATAAGGCGCTGTATAAGTTATTGATACCCAAGCCCCGATTGGGTTGGTTAAGACTATACACACGAGGTCTGTAGGCTATGAACTCAACTCAGAATTCAGCACGTAGTTGGGGAGCCACCCAGTGAAAAAGTATTCAAATTAAGAAAAAGGTAGGTCTGGTATGCTATAAAATATCTGACTTTATTTCCATATAGGAGTATCCGATGGGGTCATGAAACGTGACGTTGGCAATGCTGAAACTCTTGCGCAACTTTTCAGGACAGGATTTTCTGAACTCAACCATATTGAAAAACGTCGATTCTCGATGGTTTCTGTCTACTCAAAACAATTGTAGAAGTCTAGCCAAAGAGTTAAAAGTGTCTACAAATACCACATAAATATAATACTCATTATAATTTAGATATTTTTGGTAAACAATCACTTTCATTTCAGAATATACCAATATTTGCTAAAGGCCTAGTTTAAAAGCTAATTCTCTAATCTGGTTTTCATTTGGCCAAAAACATCTAGATATGGTCTATTTTATAATTCTAATAACAAAATATCATTAACTTTCTCAGTTTTTGTGTAGCAGACGGCCGAGTTCAAAGATGGCTGCCCTACCCATAAATGACGTTTGACTGAAATTTTTTGTATAGTTAGAATCATTCCCATTTTATGAGGTCTTCTCCCTTTTCTATCATGTGTCTTTAACTGATCAGAGTATCGTTATTGTATTCAAGTATTTTGAACTGCTCTTGACTTTTATTGGAATCATAAATCCAAGATGGCCGCCATCACATCAACCAAATTTGACTTTAGACACTAATCGTCAAATGTATATGATACAATTAGCTTGATATCTATATTTGCTTTGTTTTTTGTTCATGAAAAGAATAAACTGAAACAAATTTAACATTGTGATACTGGCTGTATTGATTTTAACACAACTATTACACAGCTATGACTGTATATACACTTTATTTCAACCAACTTTTGAGCATACCTATGATAGCTTTCAATCCTCTCGGATCTTCGTCAGTCTGCCGCCTATTCGTCACAAGAATCTCGTGGTGTGATGACATTGGCGGCCAGGATGTTATCGTAGATGGCGGGTAGGTAGACGAAAGACCGGACGGACGACACAAGGAAGACGATGGTGGGGGTACCTTATGTGAAGGACTTGTGTGAAGCAGTGAGAAGAATCATGAAGGACTAGGGATGCAACGTGTACTTCAAACACAGGAACACTCTCCATCAAGTACTGTGTGCACCCAAGGACCCTGCAAAAAAGGAAGAGACCTCTGGTGTGGTATACCCTATCAGCTGAGGAGGTTCGGAGTCCGAGAAGTGTTCTAGTACATATGTCGGTGAGACTTCTAAGACACTAAAATCTCACTTCGATCAGCACAGAAGACCTAGTAGTACATCTTCACATGTCTCACTCCACCTGCACCAGCCAGACAGACAAAGCCATCACATAAGCCTGGACAACATCAAGATCCTCGACCGGGACCAGAACACCTTCGAGAGGATGATCCGAGAGGCGGTTCATATCTGACGCCTGAAGCCTGATTTAAACAAGAACGTGGGGGCCCTCGACCTACCCGCCATCTACGACAACATCCTGGCCGCCAATGTCGTCACACCACGAGATTCTCGTGACAAATAGGCAGCAGACTGACGAAGATCCGAGAGGATCGAAAGCTATCATAGGTATGCTTAAAACAAGCTCAAAATTTGGTTGAAATAAAGTGTATATATGATTACAAACTTGAGCAGATGAGTATTCAACATAGCTATGACTGTGTTGAGCCAATCTATGACATTGTCAAAGGTATGTATTTACATTCATAGCTTACTCCTGTACAGTGAACCGATGCCCTTTATTCTCCTTATATATACCATATATTTACAAATAGACAGCAGTTATGGACTTTTCTATTTTAAAATGATGTACATGAATATATGTATGACTGAAGCATAATTCCATACTTTGTTCAATATTGTTAGTGTGGTGGAATTTGTTTCACACAGCTATTACTTCTCCATATCCTAAAAAGTACAAGTCAGTAATAGTTCGTCTTGGTGGTTTTCACATTTGTGAAAATTTCATGGGTTGCATCAGATCATTCATGAAAGATTCAGGCATTGAAGAAATAATGAGAGTGATGCCTTCCAAAGAGGTACTATCAACAAAATCCTGGCAGGCAATGATTATTACAAAATGGTCCGATGCCATTCTCTCCTTGATGAAGCTATAATTGGCATGCTATGGGATGCCTTTGAAAAATGGTGTTTGGTGTCTGATGAAATGGACGACATATCGAGTGTACAATGTAAATGAGTGCCTCCACCACCATTGGCAGGCAATTGGGGACAATGATCAAGAAAAGAGTAAGCAACATTTGACTGATAGCAAGGCCAGAATTTTTCGTCCTGATCTTTTAGCCTTTGTTGAAAATGTATCTGTCACCGGCCAGTACTGGCTGTTGTATGTACAAGTACATGTACCTAGTGTATGGCAATGATTGATCCCTCTAATATCACTCCTCCAAGCTACTGCTACCCCTGGTAAACACGTGCTGAGCAAATTAAATGTTCCACCCTCCCCTACTCTTCCTTCCGCCGCCACCACCTCTTCTCTCCCCAACCCTCTCTACTCCATCCCCCCATCTAAACAGGTCCAGAACTAATGCATCTCCTCTTCTCTCCCCAACCCAAGCAAAATTTAATATGCCCCCTATTGTTTTGTAGCCGACACTTACATAGTACATTATTAGTTTTGCAGTGTATAGTTGACTTTATGCCTATCTATATGAAATAAACTCACTTGTTTGCTATTGCTGTTATCCATTCACATATCCACGCACATATTTGTACACAAACTTAAGCAGGCTCCTTGGTGTGTGTGCCACTGGAGCATGATGTCAACGTACCCTGGCCACTTTTTGACAGTAATTCAGTCTTGTTGTAGTCACACAACAATATGTAGCACTTACATTAGCACCCAGAGCCACTTCACTAATCTGACCTGCACCTTATTAACATCTAACTGCTACAGAGTCACAAGTCAGCAGCAATAGCTAAACAAATAAAACAAACGGCTGTGTACAGTTCTGGTGTTGTGTACATTTGTGATTTGTGTTATTGTTGCCATTTTATTGAAAGTACAAACACATGTATTTTCAAACCAAAATTTTATTTTTGCAATTCTACAGTTAAGTTTGTCTACAATTTGAATCCAATTTCATCCATATTATATTATCATAATTCTCAAACAACTATGTTTATGTAACATGTTTCTTTAACATTGGTACATTAATCTATAATAAATAATTTACTGTGCTCATATCTACCAGGTCATGAATTATAATAAGTGTATCAGATATGAATGAATGATAAAATTAATATTTAACATTAGTAAATGTAAACATTATGATTTCATAAAATTTATCAACATTAAGAATGTGTAAATTCACACTTAAAGCTCATAGACAAATCAACAGCTTAAAAGTTATTTGAATTACCAATTAGTTTTCAAACTATATATGTTTTGCAGATAGTCATTTAATATCAAAACATAGAGTAGAACAACTCTTACATTACAACAAAGTCAAAATATGTAAGATATAATATACTCTTCGTGCTATATGTCCTTAGCAAAATATTACATGATTTTTCTAACATTGATATGAAGTTACAAAATAAAGGAAATTCAATTTTTACACTTTCAATTCCAGATAACTTATTTAACATTTTTACAATGAAAAATTTCAAATTTTTATTTTTGACCATGTCTCATCACATTGTTATATATGAGCACTTAAGTTGCACAAAATCACATCTAAAATGTTCTGCATTGTTAACATGACATTTAGTGGAGAACTCATATTCTCAATTAACAAAAAGAGTGTCAAGCATCACTTGAAGTAAGCAAATAGCAATACAATCACCACACAAGGTCACTCTGTATATCATATGTCAACAGACCTCTGACACATAACTATACAACCAATCAGGTTGCAACATTCAAACAGGTCACTTAAGGGTCTAGTCCTAAAAATAATTTGAAACCACAATGAGGTCGCTCTTCACAAATACACCCCCATTGGCATTTTTGTTACTCTGCTTCTCTTTCAGCTAACATAGACTATATATGTAGCGTTTTGAAGAGCGGCAGATAGGGATTCATTTAAAATGTATCATTCCAATGTGATATTGGATATAGCGGCTTTCTGTTGCGATTAAAAGCAGAAATCAAACAAAAATTACCCTTGCCAAAATTCACAAACTACTCACTCTTCAGCCCCCACTGAGCCGGAGATACAAGTCTAGCATATGACCTTCTGATTCCTCACAATATATTCTAGCATATATCCAATAATTATCAACTTCTCAGGTGTGGAAATTTTTAAATTGATTTTCCGTAAACAATTGATATATGCCATGTGCTTCAGAAAGTGGGAAAATCGGCCCCCAGGTGTCAAATGACGCCCTCAGACATGTGCATTTCATGCAAATCAAACTCCATCAAAATCATGCCAGAATGGGTTTGCATGATCAAAATCGCATGCCCTTTCAGAATATGTACTTTACCAATGCCATAGTATACTCAGCTACCCCCCACGGCAAGAAAACCGACTGTTTTAGTTGCTATATTGAACCTTTAGTAAGTTTTTTTACAAACAAAAACAAGTGCGACCGCTATCATTTTTAGGACTAGACCCATAAAGTGACACATAATGACCCACTCTCAAGCGTAACATTTCAGAGGTCAATTTGCTTGGCATCTGATACTCAGAATGCACAATAAAAAATAACTGCAACAATCTAAAAGTATTTACAAAGATGGAAATTCAAAGAATCTCTCTTACAATTTCGAAATTCTGTGTGAATGCTATGAGCTTAGAGAGAAATTTCATGAACATCAACTCAAACATGTACAGCACATTATCTAAGCTTATCAGTGATACATGCGCATAGTGGCATAAAGCGATTAACAAGAAAACTGACAAAATTGCAATAAAATTCATATATAAAAATTGATTAAAACACTAAAACATACCAGAAAATTAATATTCACAATTCAATATCAAGTTAGCTAAATTCATTATTTGAACTGCAGCAGGTCCTCTCATTATTCTTAGTATCTGTTGTTGTGACGTCTTAACAGCAGTACAATATAAGTGCCAAAGATTTTTAAAAAAAATAAGTTTATTTAATTTTGCTGAGCGCTTTTGAACATAAAGTTCCTCATCAGAGCTAAAATATCTAAAGGTAGCCAAAAACTATTTTTTTTTTTTTTTTTAAAAATCTTTGGCACTTATATTTACAGCAGTTAAGACGTCACAACAACAGATACTAAGAACAATATCAAGTTATATAAGTTTAACAATAGTTTTTAGACAAGGATAATACTCAGTTCATACACTAAGCTTTCAATAGCATCCGCCATCTTGTTCACAGTGGTTGACGTCATTCGTCGTCACTGGGACCTCGGGAGATTCACGGGCTGCGCGCCCCCCTCCCCCTCTTGGGTGAGGACATTGTTCCAGATGGAAGGAAGCTGGTACCTGCCCCCATCTCTATTTAGTGAGAGCTTGAGTTTCATGATATGAATGGCCTCCTTCACGCCACGTTCAAATTATTTGGGTTCTACACATAAGATGTTAGTCCCTTCGAGAGAGACACTGTGTCCTTTACTGTCTGTGTGCAGGTGGCGAGACACCTCTGATCCAGCAGAACTGGGTCTGCGGTGTTCTAGGAACCTCGCTTTTAACGTGCATTCAGTCTCTCCCACGTACGAGGCCTCGCAATCCTGGCACTTTATCTGGTAGACAGGTCCAATCACACGTTCTTTCTCCAAGATGGAGGATGCTATTGAAAGCTTAGTGTATGAACTGAGTATTATCCTTGTCTAAAAACTATTGTTAAACTTATATATGTTATATCCAGGATAAATGAATTTCCATCAAACATATCAAGTAACTTTTGAATACATAAAAACATTAAAAGTACAAGTGAATAAAATATCACACGTCAAGTATCACAGACAATCATCTCAATGAACATTGAAAATAAAATATTAAATATATATACATAGGATAAGGCAGCAAATATTATATACCAATCATATCACAGACATTTATCACATTTAACATGATTATTGCAGTATGCAAATTGCTTGTTAAAGGCATATATGTTTAGATAATAGTTGACAAAGAACATTTTCATGTCCTAAAAAGTCCCAATTAATGAATGGCCCTTGACAAAATACATGTATTATACAAACGCATAATAACTGTTAGGACAAAGAAACTTTTATATATTTTACTTGGTAAACTTCATCTCTACTTTCAGGTAGATAAACGTATACTACACACAGCAGCTCAATAATTCCATTTTTAATCATTCAACAGTTTTCTTTTAATAACAATATTGTTTAAGTAAATTAAAATTAAATATATGTAGCCAGTGGAAAAAGTCCTTTTTAATATTGACAAAGGATGACTCATGACAGAATTAAACTGAAGAACAACAATGATCAATAGAGTTCAATTCAAAACAATAATCTCGTGATCACTTAAAAATATGTAGACAAGCAAAGAAAAAAAGACAACAAAAATATCTATTTGTTCATAATGCAATTCTGTAAATATGAACTTAAATATATTTCTAAACAATCAATATGTGTAAAAATTCTTATAAATATAGTTTCGTTTTCTAATTACATTCATGGGACCCAATGCTGTATACCAATCAAATATCAGGCCCATGGTCACTTTTAGTAAATCCAGGTTCAGTTTTCTGCTCACAGGCAACAGTCCAACAAGGTTTCCCGGAAAATCTCATATCTAATCTTAAGGAAATATGGCACTTGGTGGGGTTTATCTGATCCCCCAGCTCCACTCCCAACGAGTACATGCCTGTATATGCACAATGAAACATCTTGTTCATTCAAATAATGAGTATAATAAATGTGGCACACTGATTCGTCTTATCATATTTGAATAATGAGTGTATATACAACTAGTTACATGCTTCATATGTAGAAGAATAATGAAATTACACGCGAAGATGGAGACAATATGGAAAAAAACGTTCATCAGTGAAGGCAGTAGAAATTTATGAGGGACTGTGAGCAGTCTGATACATCTATTTCTTCTTAGCCTTCGTCACCCTCAGCTTCTTGATGTTGGTGGGTCGGTTCCTCAGGTTGTTGAGGCCGAACTTGATGTGGTGTTTGAGGTTGATGGCATCAAGCGCAATGAGGCCGATCATCATGACGGAGACAAAGCTGATGGCGACGATGGAGCCCATACAGATGGCGGACGTGCGGTAGTCAGACTCAGTCCAGCCTGCAAACACAGTACGTCTGACGTTACTTACAACATAGTCTAGGTTAGCCTCGATTAACCAGACTGACACTACTGCGTTCAAGAAACTTGTAGGAAAGTAAGTGAGTAAGGGAAGGGTCTGGGTTGACCGTAAATTGCCTGTAAAACACAGTGTGCTACCTCAGGGTACGTAAGACGTTGTGTACAGTACATGTCACGTAATATGTAGTGTATGGCTGATTTGAATTGTCTGACCCTAGTCTTGACCAACCAGACTCTGGTGTGCCGTGCTCTCACTGAATGTGATACAGAGTCTCGATGAACGAGGCTAGTCTGACCCTAGCTTTAGAGTCTTAGCAGGTAATGCTGCTAGTGGTTGAAGAGTCAATGCCTGTGTGTCTTTATTACCAGTATATGAGTAGGGAAAAAGTCGAAGTCTAATTAAAACTACCACTTCTGACATTCTCTGTCATATTGTTCGTAATGGAAACTAATATCATTCAAGTGAAATCACTTATAATTACAAAGTTTAATTCAACCATTCAATTTTCCACTTGCCTATCTGAAGATTGAGTTTGTTGGCTTCTGTGATGCTCTCTTTGGGCACAAAGATCTCTACTTTCTCCTCCTTTTCAACTGCTGAAAAACAGCAAACATGATACTCATATATTCTACCACATCGGAGAAAACTTTAACTTTTTAAAACTTAGGGAGCTTCAAAAAAATATGATGCTGAAATATTTGAGATGGTTTTGTTTTGTTTTGTTTGTTTTGTGATTTTAAAAATATGCATATTAATCAAATGTATATAGTATGATATAAAAGTTCACACTTGATATGTATGTTACACTACATGTAAATAAATGCACATGCTGACCTCCTTTAGCAACACATTGATATCCCTGATATTTCAAAGTAATCCAGTCCTTACTTAAAGATCACAATATAATGACCATACCTTTGCAGATGACGTCATTCCCTGACCACTGTCCATTCTCCTGACAAACTTTGGTGATGCTTCCCATCAGGGGCGTGAATCCGGGCAAGCATGTGTATCTGCAGAAGGTACATGCATATTGTGTTAAAATAGTAACAAGTTATAATCCATTGAGGATCCTTCAGAAATCCATTATGGTTCATGTCAGCTTTTTTAGGCTTTATTCTATGCTGCAATAGTAGGCACCAATGACAACTTTACCTAATAAAGGGTTACATAAAAATGAATAAAGAGTTACTTGTAGCTTTGTATTCTGTCAATCACTGTACAAAAAATCACAAGCCTTCAGAAATATTCCACATAAACAGGCTCATTGTATGAAGGAATATTTTCAATAACTTGTATATTGCATAATAAGCTGGAAATAGGCGTTACCTGACTGTTTCTCCGCACGTGGCCATGTGCAGCAACGTGTTGGGAATCTGAGGTGGCTCTCCGCACGCGCTGCAGTAGTAACGGGTCCGGTTCGCCTTGGGGGGTCGGCAATTGCATGGAGGCCTTGGGGGTTCTTCTACAATGGAGTTGGTACCAAAGTGGATCACAATTAACACACAATGTGCATCTTTTTATCAGACAATGTGTTTAAACCAACATAAGAGTGAAAATTCTGGTGTAGCCAGCGAGAGGTAAAAGCAACTTGCACTGTATGCTGCCCAGGGAGTTGGGAAAGAACATGTGTGCCCGACAATGGATCTGATGTAAATGATAGCAAGTTGGCTGAGCGGCCCATAAAACTGAAAGGTTTTCTTTCTTTAAAACTGTAACATTCAAATGAATACCATCAATAAATAAAACATATTTTATGTGTTAAATGCACCACCATCCAAAGGATTATTGCTACAATAATTTACAAGTTTTACAATACTACTTTAATGATAAAAAATTAAGCAGTAGGCCGAATCAATTTCTAAAAAGACTGAATATAATACAAGTCCTGCTTCTATAATATGTAATGATGACTAAAAATGGCTAAAACTCCTATATATCGTAAAGCTAAGACTGTTTACCAATCCGTGTCTCTATTTTTATAGGTGAAACAGACCCATGTATTTGGGTTTATTATTTAAAACATACTCAAGTCTTTGGGATTTTAGTTGAAACAGAGCCATGTTTTTATTGCATTTTTTGTATATTGAAACAGAGTCCCCATTGATAAAGAAAAATGGCTGCCTGTCACGGTGTTTTGAGCACACACCTGCCGGGTAGTAGCATGTGTCGTTCACGCAGATTCCCGTCTGGCGGCACGGCGGGGAACACGCGTGTGGGGAGACGTCCGGGAACCGGCAGCCCGCGCCAGCCGTTCCATTGGGCATGGGTGTGGCTGAAAATGCACAGTTTGCTGCAGAGGACGGTGTCAGCTTATTCTAATAATATTGAATAATCTTGTACATACCTTGTCCCACACACACACCCCTCCACACACCCAAAAACCGCTACACACATCCACGCATACATGATGCAAGGGCCCATGTTTTAATAGAGGTTTCATCCATAGTAAACCCATGAAATGCACAGCATATGTTACTTTATTGTTTTGAATATGTCTAATAAATAACTTAATATAGCATGACATAGATTCACAGGTTTTACTTAGTTCATAACGCACCCTGCTGACAGGTGCTGCCTGAGAAACCATCAGGACAGTCACAGAAACAGCTTTTGTATTGCAAGCTACACACAGTACGAGGCAAGCTCAGATACTAGGAAACCTTCACCACGAGTGTTGAACATCATATTCCTGTCCATGAGGCGAAATTAGAAATCAATCTTTAGCGACTTCCAGTATTTAATTAATTTAATCTTATTAATTAGCACAACTCAGAATAATTGATGGAACCGAGGTATGGAAAAATAAATGGAAGATTACAACTAGCCCACACAACACTCAGAAAAGACTGTCATTCACTGTACCTGTGGTAGGCTCTGGTGTTGTGGCTTGAGATGTCCGGGTCTGTGGCCCTGATGAAGCTGTGACGTCATCAGGGGATCTGGCTTCTGAAAAGTATTGCAACTGTTTAATGCAATGGTGAAATCATAGTTCTATATGCTTCATAGGATATCATTATATTTCTGCTCTTTATTTCAATATACATTGTATTTACATGGATACAGTACAAAATTCTATACAATATAAACAAATTATAAGTAAAAAATAAAATAAAATGCTGTCTGGTCCATGGCTATAATGAATCCAATGGGTTTACATTTGAATTCTAAGTGCAGGATTTTCATACTATAAAACACAATTAAATTTAATTAAACATTGGGCCTATGTAACTTGCAAAACAGAACACTTTGATAGAAGCATTATTTACCTTCTGTAAGGTCTGTTGTTGTATCTGCAGACGTCATCATTTCTGTCTCTGTCAGGAGTGTAGCGCCATCAGAGGAAGGGGCTTCTGGAAAGGAGTGCAGTGGTTCAGTTTAAGGTTGATTGAAGATATATCAAATACCTAAAAGAGGCACTTGTGGAGTTGGGATTGAACCTTTGATGAGATTGTTATTTACCTGTCATGGACTCTGCTGTTGTATGTTGAGTTGTCATCATTTCCCTATCTGTCGGAGTAGCGTGCTCCGAGGGTGTGGCCTCTGAAATGAATCGCAGTGACTGAATTTAATGAAAAATATAGTATAAGTCAAAATTATCCTGACAATTGAGCACCAAATTCTAATACAGCAAATTAGGTTAGAGAAAAATTTATATTTGTTCATTAGTTCAATATTCAATATTTATTTTTTGTTCTACACTATAATAATTTACTAGAGCATACATCAGACTAAGTAACGGAATTAAGATTGGGCCTATGTAACTTGCAAAACAGAACACGTTGATAGAACCATTATTTACCCTCTGTAGGATCTGTTGTTGTATCTGCAGACGTCTTCATTTCTGTCTCTGTCAGGAGTGTAGCGCCATCAGAGATAGGAGCTTCTGGAAAGGAGTGCACTTAAAAAGATTCACAATTGCATAACTTATGAGTAATTGAGCAGTCAATTTACCTCTTTCACTTCTTTCCTCAGCAATTAATACATTCATATTATAATTATGTTTTTCTTGAACAATATAATAACCTCTAAAATTGATTTTTTGCTCTCAAAATGCCTACAAAGTGTAATGTGTTTTATCTGTGTGATTTTTGGTGAACAAATACTTAACTGTCATTAATAGTTCATACCCGTTGTTACTTCTGTAGTGGGGTCCTGGGGGTTCGTCGTTTTTTTACCCAGTGTTGTGGAGGTGGAAGGTTCATACATCGTTGTAGTTGCTGCTAAAATCGTAAATAATTGCAAACTAAAAGTACCATCAACAGATTTTTTAAGCACTTTCAAAATAGTAGTCTAACTCCAATTTGGACTTTTAAATTTCGTGTACCAATGTATTAAACAATGTAATATTATTTTTGCATACCCGTACTGAGTTCTGTAGTCGGGTCCTGAATAGTTGTTGTTTCTTTGTCTGGTGTTTTGGAGGTGATAGCATCATGAACAGTCGAAGCTAAAATGGCAAATACTTACAACATTATATTTTATTGCTCTTTAGTGGCATTGCGGTCATATTAATCTAGATCAACAGAGTGGAATATTATTTCCCCTAATGGCAATCTGTAGTTAACAGTCGTTTCTTTGAAGTATATACACGTTTTAGAAGTTATCGGCCAAACCGAATGTCTCAGTCGCTTGTATTATGTCACATGTAGCAGTTGAACCAGTAATTTTACACTTAATGTTAGCAATAATAACTGACATCCATGAGCATACCAGTTGTGAGTTCTGTAGTCAGATCGTTGGTTGTTGTTTCTTGACCAGATGTTGTGAGGGTGGTCGATTCATATGTCACCGTGGTTGCTGCTAAAATCGTGAATAAATGTGAACTTAAAGTACCATGTTATATCATAAATAACGATACCGGGGAGGTTTTTTTTGGGGGGCTTTAGGCACTATCCAAATAGTTTTAAAAAGTTGACCCCCCGCCCTGCTAAAGCAAAAATCCATAGTCATTGCATTTTTTGACAATTGCTAAAAACAAAATTTAAAAAATACACCATAGCGTGATAAAAAAGTTCAGCGACCCCCCCCACAAGGAATCAGAAAAGTTGGATGACACCCCCCACACACTCACTTTTGAGACAACCCCCAGATGGATCATTACCTGCACTATCCAAATAGGTAACCTAAATCCAGCACTATGCATTTATGGATTTTTATGTTCTGCGATTTTAGCCAATACACAATATAAGAGAGTATGACAACAAATATTGTGAGAAAATCATGCATTACTCAAAACTTCAAATTTATCAATACAAAATATTTGTCAATTATTTGTTAATGTCCTAATAAAGGTGGATTTATGTTAAATGTTTACTAGCAGGTTGTAGTATCTGTAGTTATCTGTATATGTTCAAATTGCATACAGCATGACCCCTCTATTAGTGACATCTCTGTAGAGACCCCATCAATTATAGGCATATTTTGTTTCACTTCCAAAACGTCAAACTGAGACCACTTTAAACCTCCTAAAGGAGACTACATCTCTATTGATACCACTCTCTCCATACTCTGAATGGGCTCACTTACAGGTTATTTGCTGTTAATTTACCAACTTCCTGCCCTTTAGCTCAGTGTTATTTGTAGGTTGTTAATTTCATATAAAAAAACATTCATTGCTGCAGTAGCTCTATAGCATTTTCAATTTTTGAAACATTGGTCTATAACTGAGCAAGGTTATATCTTTTGGCAAAAAAGTAAGAACGAAGTGTGAAGTGTTATGTCCCTGCAGGGCTTTCGTAATCTATGTATACCAGTTGTGAGTTCTGTAGTCGAGTCCTGAATGTTCGTCGTTTCTTTACCCGGTTTTGTGGAGGTCGTGACATCATAGACCGTCGAGGTTGCACCTGAAATTACAAATATATACAGTGGAACCTCCCTATTAGGACCACCCACCATGGTATAGCCCTTTTCATGACCCTTTCCTAATGGCAATCTAGATCCAATGTGGGCTGTTAATTTCAAATAACGATGGAGTAATTGCCCAATTTCACATAGACAATGATAGCTGCAGATGCTCCACAAGACGCCAGAAATGAGAAAAATATATTGTCAGCCTTTTTATGGTGTCATGTGTCCATTCTTGTGGCCAAAACCTATGGCATTGTCCGTAATAATGAACTGTGACGTTTACGATAAATTGGATAATAAAGTAGGCTCAAAGGACCGTTAAAACAACAAACTATAACACAGGAACATCTCTATGAACATTGTCAGCGAGGCCAGCTTTAAGAGCGAAGACTTTAGGATGATCGAGTAAGCGTTGCAGATGACCCAGTAAAGCAAGACAATAGTCCAGATCAACAACTCAATAATCCATAGACTGACGAAAAAATTAATCACTTCTTCAGATGTGTGATAACTATTTTGGGGGCAGAACCAGACAGAAGTGTGCCATTTCCTCCAGGAAGCCAGCATTAATCATGGCGGATCGTTTAGCATTGGCCACAATCGAACTAATGGAACAGATCCTTCAGTTTCATGCTTTCAATGCTTCCTATTATAATCGTACTGCTGGCAGCACTTACGTTTTTTCTCATTTTTAAGGAGAGGAGATAACATTTGTTTTAGTCTACAAGCAGCCAGAAGTGCGTCATTCCCTACCGAGCCAGCCAGAGCACTCCAAATTTGGGGCCAAATGGCCATTACCTGGCCAGTACTAGCATACTTCATATATATCAACAGCATCCTTTCAAAGTTCTATAAAGGCATATAGCTATTGGTCTTGTATAGGGCCAGTACATACAATACTGTATGGTACTGCCGTTATTGTGCAGTATGTTACCAGTACTGGGCCAATAAATGCATGTTTACTGGGATGACACACGATCCACCTCGAAACGGCAGTAAACTTCTGGTGTATTCTGGGACACCTATAGCTACCATCGTCTATGTGACATTGGAGGTTTAGCAAGGTCATTTTTATGTATACACAATGTTATTTCTGTAGTCGAATTCCGAAAGGTTGTTGTTTCTTTACCCAATGGTGTGGCGGTGGTAGTTTCATATGTCATTGTGGTTGCTGCTAAAACCATAAATAATTGTAAACTAAAAAAACTTTTAACAACACTTTTCTAATAGCAATTTAAATCCAATATGGGTTTTTGATTTCTTGTAACAATTGCAGGTAATGTTATTTACACATACCCGTACTGTGTTCTGTAGTCGAGTCCTGAAAGGTTGTAGTTTCTTGACCCAGTGTTGTGGAGGTGATGGCATCATCGACCGTCGTGGTCACAGCTACAAGTAATAACAAAATCAGATAAACCAACCTTGAAGGATATTTAATTGAAACCTGTGTTTATGTAGCCAATCGTGTAATTCACTGACTTACGTTTTCTCTGGCATATGTAGCCATTTAAACTGCAGCCTGGCGCATCATATTTTCCCACTGTGCGCCGTCCCACTTGTAATAGCCGCTTGAAACGACATACCGCGCTGGCACGCTGAAACATTCAAATAAATTATAATCATTTTTAGTTGTTTTTAATGAAGTATTTCAGTCTTATATCCCAGATCCCTCTTTTTGGATGATTCCCCACATCCCACGTTTTTCAGCCTTTTCCACCCACATTAAACCTCCTTGAATTCTACATCCCTCTTCTTTGGCCTTTTCCCCCTTGTTTCAGCATTTCCCCATATCCCACTTCCTTAACAATAACTCAGCCCATCCCAGTCAGCTGGGTGATCCCTGTCATGTTTCCAACAACTTCCACACATTACTATATATAGGTTACCACATTAGCAATGCTCACACATATAATGAGATGTTTGAATTTGGAAATAAGAGAGCATTGACATTACAATGAAGATCAAAATAGCACTACCTCTGTGCAGTCATAGCAACTACTTCCGCCAAGTCCACTGTGCTTGCATCAGCCAGCCACCCCCCTCGACCCTCACAAAGCATCTCTGCCCCCTGGAAAGTGACGGTGGACGTTCCCAGGGCCACGAGGCAGAAGTCATCTCCGCTTGTCGCCACCCAGGCACAGGCAGGTTCATCTGAAATAGCAAAAAACATTTTTATTCCTCCAATCTAATATCACGTTGTTAAAATCAAAGCCCCTCTGTATGCTCTCAGAATCATCACCTTTCCAATTAATATAAGTGCCATTGTGTGTCCTGAGCGGTCTCCAAGGCCACGTTTACACCGATTTATGTTGTCAATTCAAGAATGAGTTGATTTCATGATAATGGGTCTGTGAACTCCCACATGAAGTGTAATGTACCTAGTTCCTGCTCATCTGCTTTTTGAAAAGGGGTGTCATGATTAATTTGACGTATTTTAATCATTCACAACCGTATCATTGTAGTCTGTAGTCATGCTCAAACTATGACAACAAGTACTCACCTTGAATCGCGACCGTTACGTTCCTTGATGTGTCTGGAGTAGGCTGACACAACCCCCTAGCCTTTAGCCAGCAAGTGGGCCCACTTAAATCAAGGACAACGGCCCCGCACGGAGGGTGCTCCTCGCACAGTCTCTTACATACTGTTATGTTCTCGATCCCATCAAAGCGAACAATGTCATTTCCGGGACATTTGTTATTGGCGTGCTCCGTCCATGTCGATGCTGAAAGAATGGTATATTATGTGACAGCCTCCGAACAGACACAACAGGCTGTTTCGTCCGGACACATTATATTTTTCGAAGGGACAATGTTAATCAGTAAAGGTTTTGATTTATACAAATTGTTGCGTGCATAATATGATATAAAGGAGACACACTGATAAACAATTTAACAGAATGGTACTAAAAGAGAACTTCGTAAGTTGTATGAGTTAGTGTGAGTATACATACCTAATGATGCAATACTGTTTCCAGATGATGCATTTTGTGCCGTGGTCGACCCAAGATCTTGAACAACGGGAAGAAAATAATTGTCTTCTAACTGTTCTTATTCATAATTGTGTTAAACTCATTCAATTCAAAAGTGTTCATACACATTTTGATGAACCAAATTTTAGTACTTTCTTCTGTTTCATTTTAATTATTTATACTATTTATTAACGAAACCTGATATGCTACACACGTATTCATCAATGTATATAAAAGTTGAATTACATATATTTTTCATTATAAACAAACTGCACTCACCTAGAATGGCAACTGTCACATTACGCGATTCAGTAATCATGCTTGCAGCAGTGCAAGAGCCTGCATGTTTTAGATAACATTTTGACTGATCTTTATCAAACACTACAGCGCCACACCCTGCTGTGTTGAGGCAAAGTTCTTGACAAGAGGCGATGCTCCGTATGTTGAAGTAACGAGCAATGTTATTGCCGGGACAGTCCTCATGTTCATGTATTCTCCACGATTCTGAAAAGAAAACGGCAGTATACTAGTTCTAATTCAGCGCATGTTTCAAGATGCATCAAATGCAGTTTAAGTGACATTTTCAGGGAACCTTGTAAAGATGTGATCGTGGTCAATTCGTTATGTATATGTAAGCAGGCTTGCTGTCGGTTCAGTCATACGGTACATTCCAAGGTGACTTTATATAGATCACTAGACAGGTCTCTGATCCTCTCCCGGACGCTCCGTGTTCCTGCTGCCACTGAGACGTGTGTACTTTGTCCCTGATATTTCCAATCCCGCCAAGTGAGGTAAAACAGCACTTTTAGTTTAATCAAGTCTTTCTAGAAGTATAATAGAACACATACCAAAAGTCTTCCTGCAGACTACGGACGTGAAGTACGTGTTGCTCCAGATCCACTGGGCGTCTCGTTTTACCGTACCGATCGGTAGATTCCACGGACTTTCATGGGCGCAAGCAACTGGCTGAAATGGCAGTGAAATTAAAACATAAACACCTTCCAACCAACTTGGGGATTTTCTGTAATTGACTAAAGACTGTTTCATTAATCTTACTATTATGTGCATAATTGCCGAAGTCAAATATTTTGTGCATTTGAAACGGCTTGCAGTCAGCAATGGTTTTATAAGACTGGTCCTATTTTACACAGAATACAATGTGATCAACTAATGCTAGTGCTTACTTATGCTGACGGCTTAAGAGTAGGTCTCAATTAAAAGTGTAAGGTTTTTATACATTGAAATACATTATTAATTATCACACTATACCTTACTGTACTCCTGTACCTTATCAGAAAATCAATTATATGCCCTTATCATACTAGGAAAGTCTTCAAAATATTTATAAAATATGTAATATGCAACATAATGCACTAAAATAAGTAGCAACTGACACAATATCAAAACTTTAAAGGTCCCTCAAAATCACACTATTCATTAGAAATTACGTGCTTGAGCGGTTCTTGTCAGGTGATCGTTTGTAAGGCCCATTAGACTACATGTATTGTTGTTTTCGTGTTTTTTTTTTAAAAGAATTGGATTCAGGGAATCCTCTCTAAAAGTACTGATGCCAGTTGACACGAACAAGCTTCTAGTGGGTGAGTGTGCTTGTGAGTTTAAAAAGGGGTTATAAATATATTGTTCTTCGTTGGTCTATTAGGAAAAATGAATTCTTGTATTGGCAAAGTGTTGAAAGGATGCAGACAAACAGCTTTTCATACCAGAGGAGTAATTTTAAAAACAAATACCAGTTGCATTCAGGGTTTGACAAAAACAATCCTCCCCAAGACATAGTAGCCAGTTGCCTCTCTTGCCTCATATGTAGCGTCGGCCATGTAAACAAAACATAGCATTTTGTAATCCAAATGACATAAAATATTTGCAGGGTGGCTTAAATAGGAGTCTTACTTTAGCCATTGGCCATGCCGAGTCGTCATATTCAGGCCTCATCCACTCGTCATCTTCAACATCCTGACGTGCAATACATCTCCACGTGCCATCAGTCCGCAGCCCGGACGCAGTAGACAGAATGATGCCGTATTGAGACCCCTGTTGAAATCACACATTAACTAGGAATCATGCAGTGTCCTATGCGTAGTTTGGGCCACCTCCAACACCGGAAGTGATATTCTGTTCTTCACCAGGGTTCAACTCTACAACACGCTAGTCAATGTTCGCAATTTTCAATCATCAGATGAAAGTTCATCTACCCAGCATTTGATAGACAAAGTTATCATTTCATAGATCTAAGTATTGCACTAAGCTTTTAACAGCCTCTGCTGTCGTGGTCGCAGTGATGACGTCATCCGTAGTCACTTTGTGTGTAGGAGAGACTGAAAGGGACTAAAGAACCAGATTTATGGATTACAGACGACAGAGTTCCACAGGTCCTGAAATCACACATTATTTGCACACTGATAGTAAAGTACTAGTACATGGTGTTTCACTGAAGGGGAGGAGCATATTGTGTGTGGGGCGCAAAACTTTTGAATGTGGTGTGACGTGAAGGAAGCCCTCAGTAAATTGAGCAGATACCAACTTCATTCCCATCTGGCAGAACAAAAAGTGATCCCCCGAGATCCCAGTGATGACGGATGACGTCGTCACTGAGACTAAGACAGCAGAGGCTGTTGGAAGCTTGGTGTTAATATTTGCTTAATATCATGTTTAGAACTATGAAATGATAACTTTGTCTCATTTTCAATATGCGTGTATGTGGCTCAGAGCTTAATGGCATGTGTCTACCACAAATCATTCTAAATCATTTTCAGAACACAATTGAGTCTTGAATTATATTCTCAGAGGACACCTACCGTATCAACCGCGCTCACGGCTATCACTGTGGGAGGCTGGTACAGCGGGTAGGTCTCCACAGTGTCCTTGTTGATGTCTCCTCCTGCCAGGTTCCCGTCCAAGTAGAGTTTGTATTCATTGTCCACCGTGATGGCCAGAAGATCTGGTGCAACAAATTTACAATGATTTAACATCCACCATCTTCCGACATACCAAACTTGAACAAGAATAAATCGGACCAACTGAGATATGACACAAGATGATTATCATGTGCATATTAATGAAAATGTAAACAGTGGATCTGGCCGATGACAAATACAGTGTTTCAGAACCAACCATTGGTCAAAGAAGGCCAACATAGCCATACAAAACACACGTGAAGATTAGAATACATGTGTTTAGAAAAAGAGGAGGGGCGCACTTCAATGATTTCATAGGTTTTGTACGCGCGGTCGATGGCAGACGTGTAAAAATCCCTATGAAAATGAAGTATTTTGGTGGGAAAGGGGGGGCGCGTGCCCCTGCACCCCTGGATCAGCCTATGACACGAACGACCACATGACGATGTGGTCCATAGATTGAACAATCTTTGTGATGTCCAAACAATTTTGAAATTATCCTGCTCTCAAGATCCGTTCACAGATTCTTATTTGGTTTTGTATTTGCTGCTGCCGCCGCAGCCGGGGTTTTCATATGATTTTTCACTAATAAGCTCTGTCATTCGTATGAATTGTTGATGATAATGCTTCATTATGATACACACATATAAGGCCCTTCAAGAGCCTTCACCCACCTGTTTTCTGGCAGATGTAGCCGGGCACTCCTACACCGCAATCTTTATCACCATAAGCTCCACTTCCATCTACGAATCCGCACTGTCCATATGCCGGGTTTGGGAGTGAGGCGCATTCATCTGTACATTCCGATCCGTCTCCCCATCTCCATTTTTGCCCATCGAATTTCAGTGACGTCCAGAAATTGCCTACAAAACTGTTAGAAAATGCATAGTGCAGTAAAGAATGATAATGTCTAGCCACTGCTCATGCCTGCCAATAAGTGTTTTGGTAAACGTTATGGAACAAACCCTGTAACAATTACATTTAGTTCATTAAATTATGTTATTAACGGTCGGGAAAGGGTAAGTAGTGAATGTAGGCTTGGGTTGAATTACCTTCCCCTGACAAAAATATGTTTGCAGGTGTAATTTTATCTAATAATAAATTACTGTGCACGGTTATTGTTTGTATTTTATTTGTTTATTACAGTTATATATCAATAAGGGTAGCTTATAAAGTAATACAAAACACACGTGAAGATTAGAAAGCTGGCATGTAATAAGTGCATATTGACAAAACCGGGTGAGTTTTTAACATGAATTATTTAATCAGGTGCGTTCTTGTGGCGTATCATGGCGAGCCTGATGCGCCACAAGAACGAATCCTGATGAAATAATTCATGTTACACAACGAACCCGGTTTTGTATTTATCATTCTTTTCTAAACAATTACAATACTGTTTGAAGAAATGTGAAAAACTAATCCGGCTGAGTACAAGCCTGATAACCATGGTATCACCCCTCTTCCAAGAGGGGCTGATAACCCTCTCCGGGTTATCGGATACTTCTGGATCATGATAACCAATGAAATTACATGAAAAGGAATGATAAAAGTTTAGACACGTTGGGTTGTGATAGGCATTTCTGTGAAAATGGCAACAGCAGTTGTCGAAACTGTCAATGTAAGAATATATTGTGTTGTGTGAAGATGAACTTTGTATATCGGCCCTATATATGGATTCCAACACGATGAACACATTGCAAGGATATTATATCTGCATGTTTCATCAGACGTGTCCTAAGTCTAGAATGTCCATGGTCACTAATTTGTGCTAGATACGCCCAACCCACAAAAAATGTGACCGCTGAAAATAGTTTGTTTACAAATTGTGGACAGCCAGAAAATGATACACGGACGTCTTCTTAACGTTGTGCGTTCTATATTAAACGTCACCCGGGTGGGTGGGGGGGTAGCCCCTCTATTGCTTAAAGAGACATGCACAGGTGAATTTCATGTCACATCAACCTTTTATGCCACATAAATAGTACTTGCTGAGCCATTTGAATATATACATTTTTATCTATGAGCAATTTTCCATTTCTTCACAATTAATCCTTACTCTAAACTGGTTTCATGAAATGTACCCCAAAATCGTGTCTGTAAATATTTACATTGTGTCAGCCTTAATAAATATTTTTGACCAGCTGCTTTTGGCTGTCAGTGCACGGGTGATAGAGGCTGCAAAATAATGCAGTGCTCCTTTTTTCAAGGGGAGATATGAAACTAACAATCCATATGGCAGCCTACATTTTCATGTGTATTGATATTTTATCAAAACGCATACTAATAATTGTAAAATCATAAGTTATTAGGAGCAACGTGCCAAGTGTATCTAAAAACAAAATATTTTATTCAATCCATGTAAGGAGGCATTTGCTGTGCATGTCCCTTTAACATATATCGTAAATGAAACAATATCACCTTTTCATAGCCATCATCATGATCGCAGTTTTCACGGCTTTCCCATTCACACATCCTTATCTATTCGGGCTTATTACTTATTGGAATACCATGAACATGGACTTTGAAGGCTGTGTGAATGGGAAAGCCGTGAAACCCACGATGCATTCACACAGCTTTCAAAGTCCATGTTCAGTGTCATTTGATAAGCATCATGTGGAGCATATAATCCATTTTAAACCTTAGTAGACATGCCAACAGACCATTTTACATTACAATATTTTGGAATATCCTTCCATAAAAACTTCTATTCCATATTGTTCTCTACATCTAATTAATTTGAAACTGCATCACTAAAACCCCTGGCACTAACTGCAGTGATGGATCCAGGATTCGAAGGGGGGCGGTGCTTGAAATTTTTGTTTCGTATGGCAGGAACCCGCGGAGGGAGAGTTTGATGACTCAAAGGGGTACTTATATAAAGATAACAACATAAG
>CM032662.1:5065690-5086637 GCA_019095985.1 Streblospio benedicti
AAAAACAAACTGCACTCACCTAGAATGGCAACTGTCACATGACCCGATTCAGTAACCATGCTTGCAGCGTTGCATGTATTTGCATATTTTAGCAAACATTTTGACCGATCTTTATCAAACACCACAGCACCACACTCTGTTGTATTGAGGCAAGTTCTTGAACAAGAGGCAATGTTCCGTATGTTGAAGTAGCGAGCAATGTTATTGTAGGTACAATTCTTATGTTCGTGTATTGTCCAAGATCCTAAAAGGAATACAGCAGTATACTAAGTCTGATTCAGCATATTTCCAGATCCATTAAATGCAGTTTATGTGAAATTTTCAGGGAACCGTGTAGCATAAATATATTTTGTGTGATCATGGAGTCAAACTCATGACCTCCTGCTTCCACTGCAGACTGGTTATTCATGTGCAAGCAGGCTTTCTAACAATTACACCAGTCAGGCTTTATGTTCCAAGGTGGCTTTTTAGAAACCAGTAGACAGGTCTCTGATGCCATACTATGGGATTCGGGTGACGACATGCGAGCAGCTTGCAGCTTTCAGTGAGTATGTTAAAGTAGTATCTAGTTAGGCATTGCTTGCAAACAGGCTGACTGCGAGATCCACCGCTGCTCCAGTCAGTGAATGCGCGACCACATGGCCTGAGCCGCCTGTGTGCAGGTTTTAGACTACGACTTCCAGTGTGCCCACCTGTCGCTTTGTCGCTCGCCCAACGCCACAGGGCTTTTTGGTGGTGAAGGGATGGGATGGAGGTTGATAGATGACTTTGCTTGCTTGATGATTTTGTTTAAAAGTGGCAAGGAAGAGTTGCGCCTTGCCCAGCCCTCTTTAGGAACACTGCTCACCTCCATGGCATGAGGAGGCGGACTAGAAAAGGTGTCCCAAACATTGCCTGCTCCAAACTCTCCTGGCCAGCTTACCGCGGTTGGCAGGGACCCCACTGCGATTAGAAAACAAGGAAGAAGAAAACAACGAGGATTTCTCCTCTGAACTTTGCTTCGATGGAGCGTTCGCTTGCGCTGCTCGACAGAGCCTGAGAGACCCAGAGAACAGCGCTCGCCATAAAGCGAACTCGCCAGATACAAAAGCGTGAACATACCATGGCGCTAGTGAAACCAGACTGGCAGGAGAAGGCGAGTTATGTGAGGGAGAGGTGCAGGATATACCTTCTTTTGGGTGGGCCTTGGACCTGAAGAAGAGAAGCTGGAGTTGGTTTGCAGTCAAGGCGTCGCTGGTTGGCAAGTTGAGTCCCCCTAAGGGGTGTGAGCGATCGCCTTGTGATGAGACTCCCTCTTTACCGTGGGCAAGTTTGCCACCATTGTCAGGGCCTATGCCCCCACCATGACCAACCCAGATGAGACAGGACAAATTTATGAAGACTTGAATGCTGTCATCTTACACTGTTCTTGCTGATAAACTCATCATTCTTGGTGACTTTAATGCGAGAGTTGGCCGTGACAGCGTCTCCTGGGGAAGAAGTGATTGGCAAGCATGGGGTCCCGGAAACTGCAACAGCAGCGGTCTACTCCTCCTCCAGACCTGTGCGGAACATGGCCTTTTGGTCACCAACGTCTTCAAACTCCGACCGGAACAGGGGCGACATGGATGCACCCGGCTCAAAGCACTGGCATCTAATCGACTATGTCATCGTAAGGAAAGGAGGACAGGCAAGGCGTTCGAGTCACAAAGGCCATGTGTGGCGCCCAGAGTGTTGGACAGACCACCGACTAAATCGTCTCCAAACTGAAGCTCCGTGTAGAACCCAAAGAGGCGGCCACAGGAGTGTAGCGCGCCAAAATGCCTGAACATCAGCAAGCTGAAGGTCAGCAATATCAAACAGTCACTTGTTGACACCTTGAAAGAACAGCTTGGATGCCACAGTGCTAACAGGCCAGGGCGTTGAGGCGGCCTGGGCCTCCCGTGATACAGTGTATAACACTGCCATGGAGTGCCTTGATTAAAACCACCAGGAAGCACAAAGACTGGTTTGATGAAAAGCTTGACGGAGATCAAGCAGCTGCTAGAGGAAAAGTATAGTGCCTACAAAGCTCATCTTGCAGACCCAACATCAATATCAAAAAGAAAAGACAGTCTGAGAAATGTAAAGAGCACCATCAAGCAAAGTTGCGTCTCATGCAGGATTCCTGGCTGAGCAGCAAAGCAGATGAGATCAGGGGGCTTTGCAGACAGGAGCGACATGAAGAATTTCGACAACAGCTTGAAGGAAGTCTATGGCCCTACAACTTCTGGATCTCTGGCCCCACTCCTCAGTGCTGACGGGTCCACGCTGATCACCGACAGGAGAAACTCCTGGAGATGGGCAGAACACTTTAATGGCGTGATACTGAACAGGCCTTCCCACAATCAATGATGAAGCCATTGACAGGCTACCTCAAGTCCCCGTTGAAGAAAATGAATGGCCATACCTACTTTGAAAGAGATCAGAGAGCAGCCCGACTCTTATCCAGTGGCAAAGCGCCTGGCTGGGACTCCATCCCAGCTGAGATCTACAAAGAAGGTGGTATGGTCCTTGACGGAAAAACTTCACCAGCTGTTCCTGCTCATCTGGCAGCACGAGACAGTGCCACAGGACTTTAAAGGATGCCTCCATCGTGCACCTCTACAGCGCAAAGGAAACCGCCAAGTCTGTGACAATCATCATGGAATCTCCCTGCTGTCCATCGCAGGCAAGGTCCTGGCAAAGAGTTCTACTCAATCGCCTCATCGCACACCTCGAGCAAGGCCTCCTACCTGAGAGCCAGTGTGGCTTCGGAAAGACCAGCGGGACTATCGACATGGTGTTTGCTGCTAGACAGCTTCAAGAGAAGTGTGTCAGGAACAGAACGCTGACCTGTACTCCCACCCATGTCGATCTGACCAAAGCCTTTGACACTGTAAGTGAGAGGGACTTTGGAGAATCATGGGCGAAGTACGGATGCCCAAGGAAGTTCATCGCCATCATGCGACAATTACACGATGGTATGCTGGCAAGAGTCCAGGACTACGGAGACCTCTGACCCTTTCCTGTCGCAAATGGAGTGAAACAAGGTTGTGTCCTTGCCCCCACCCTGTTCAGCCTCATGTTCTCGGCCATGCTGACAGATGCCTTCAAAAAAACGCCCGGCGTGGGCATCGGCATCAAGTATAGGACTGATGGCTCCGTCTTCAACCTCAGGAGGCTTCAAGCAAAAACCAAAAGGTTTCCACAGACACCATCAATGACTTGCTGTTTGCCGATGACTGTGCCCTTAATGCTGCTACAGAAGCTGACATGTAACACAGTGTTGCAAAGTTCTCTGATGCTTGTGACAATTCGGCCTCACCATCAGCACGAAGAAGACTGAGGTGCACCAGCCAGCTCCAGGGAAGCGTATGTTGAACCGAACATCTACATCAACGGGCAGAGACTGAATGTGGTGGACAAGTTTACTTACCTGGTAGCACACTCTCCAGAAAACGTCGTCATCGATGATGAAGTTAACGCCAGACTTCATGGAAGAGTGCTGCCTTTGGCAGACTGTACTCAAAAAGTCTGGAACAGAAGAGGGATCACCACAGAGACTAAGATCAAGGTGTACCTAATGTTGTTCTCACCGCACTTCTCTATGGCTGTGAAACATGGACAATTTACCAGCGTCATGCCAAAAGCTGAACCACTTCCACACCACCTGTCTCAGGAAGGTTCTCGGCATAAAGTGGCAAGACAGGATCCCAGACACTGAGGTACTCACTCGTGCTGACCTGCCCAGCATCTACACCGTCCTGATGCAGTCCCAGCCTTGGCTGGGCCGGGCACGTGGCTCGCATGTCAGACCACAGGCTTCCAAAGAAACTTTTGTTTGGTGAGCTACAGAATGGCAAGCGTTCTCAAGGTGGACAAAGGAAGCGCTTCATCGACACACTCAAAGCCTCGTTGAAAGCCTTCAACATTGATCACAACACATGGGAGCAGTCAGCGCAAGACAGAGGAAAGTGGAGATCAACTGTCCACCAGGGTGCCAAATCATGTGAGGCAAACAGGACGGCAGCAGCTGAAATGCGACGGCAAGCCAAAAGAGCAGAGCTGCCAACCCTGCAACAGTTGCCACCATTCCCTGTCCTCACTGCCCGAGACTCTTCCGTAACGCGAATCGGCCTGACCAGCCACCTGCGCACCCACAGCAACCCGATGTCATACCCCTAGGTGGATGATAGATGGTCCTCGCCAGATCGGCGGACTAACAACTTGCAAACAGCGAGCAGCAAGTGTGGAGCTTGTATCATAGAACAGAGCCATGGACCCAGTATCGTGAGAAGGGACTTTATATTTACTATGTTTACCATACAAATACTATTCTTATTCATGTAATATTATATATAAATAAGAATGATGCTTGGATAGTAAATATACGATATATGTCCCCCTCCGAGTCCGAGGCTTCTATTACATTTCCAAATTTAGATACCCTTTCTGATACGTTTGTACCCACAACCACCCTGTGCATTTCCTGTACCTTTACTGGCAAATATGATATATTGAAGCCAACTCCCAAGCCAGCATATCTAACTACAGGTACACTGTAGTCGGCAACAACACCTTCAGCCAGAGATATACCCTAACACCACACAAAAGTTCTAAATGAGAGCCCCCTACTCACGATGCTGGTGCCCATGTCTGGTCTATGCAGTATCATTTTAAACTAGCTCTACACTTGCTTCTCGCTGCTTGCAGTAACATCTAGTTAGATACTACTTTCATAATATACTCACTGCACCCTGCTAGCGTCTCTGTGCTCACACCAAGCATGTCGTTGCCTGAATTCCAAAGATCCCTTTCCCTGTCGCTACACGCAGTGCAGCCCGCTGAAACGTGTGTACTTTGTCCTGATATTTCTAATCCTGCCAAGTGCCACCTCCCTGGTTAGAAGGTCTTTTTAGTTCAGTCAAGTCTTTTATGAAGAACTTTTAACATCTCTTTCGAAGCTTATAAAAAACACTCACCAAAAGTCTTCCTGCAGACTACGGACGTGAAGTACGTGTTGCTCCAGATCCACTGGGCGTCTTGATTTACTGTACCGATGGGTAGATTCCACGGACTTTCATGGGCGCAAGCAATGAGCTGAAATGGCAGTGAAATTAAGGAAGTCAGAAAATACATTCACATGCATGCACAAACACACAAACACACACACGCACGCACACACACGCATGCACGTACAATACATGTAGGCCTTCATTAATATCCATGCGCCTTACTTGTGCCTGTGTCCACGCCGAATCATTGAATTGAGACGTCGTCCATTCATCTGTGAAGCCCTCGGCGTCCCGACACTTCCATGACTGGTCCGTGTGAAGACCAGACGTAGTGGACAGTATCAGGCCATAGTCACCGAATACCTACAGCAAGAAACAGTGGTAAAACACTACATCCCATCATGAACTTTGTTTATGATAATGCGGATTTAAACATTTCAAATCAATAGATTGAAGATATATGTTCGCTATTTACTGAAGAGGACATTTCTTATGTCTGTGCACAAATAACAGAAGGGATATAAATATACAATATCAATAGTGAGATTTCCATGAACTCCGTATACATTGAATGTGTCAGAAAACGGTGAAAAATGAAATAATTCTACATTGTTTAAAATTGAATTGTGCACTTTGGCATATTCCACACACCGTGAAAGAAATCTAACAATAAAATGATGTGCGAGCTACAGGTGTTTAACCCCCCAGTTTCACATAGCCGGTGCTAGCTCCAGATGCTCAAGAAGATGCCAGAAGCTTAGTGTTCTTTTGAGGTGGACGTGGGTGCATTGGCCTCAACTTTGGAGTGATCTGGCTGGTTCGGTTGAGAATGGCGAACTTCTGGCTGGTTCTGGGTCCTTTTGCTTAACTGTGGCCTCGTCTGCTGCTTTGGGAGGATGTATGGTTTACAGATGAAACCGTAAGTGCCGCCACTGCCGTTAAAATCTGAAGCGATGGAAACATGAAACAGAAGCATCTATTCCAACAGTTGAGTTGTTCACGATGCTCCGTGATTAATGCTGTCTTTCGGGAGGGAATGACAAACTTCTGCCTGGTTCTGGCCCAAAATTAGTTATCACTTCTCTGGAGAAGTGATTTTTGATTTTTTCGGCTTGTGGGTTCCCGTTTTGGATCATCGTGTTTGCTTTTCTGGGTCGTCTGGAGGGCTCACTTGGTCATTGTAAAGTTTTTCTGCTTAAATGTGGCATTGCTAACATGTTTATAAAGATGTTCCCGTATTATGTTGTGCTATTTCCTAATGGTCCTATAAACCTGCCTTTTTCATCCAGTGGGTCACATGAACCATCTGGAACGTTTTTTCTAATATGATTTTTTTTTAATCCTTAGGTGATATGGAAAAGGAATCAAGTTGTTCCCATTGCCAAATATTGTCCCATGGGGGTTATTTTCATGAAAGTTTGCCGACTCATGGAGATTTCGCGATACGTCAAAATTAGGGGTAGGGGAAATATAAAGCTAATTTCTGTATGTTTAAAATTAGTTTTTGTATGCAAATAGGGTATCATTGGAACGGTACGGCTGCGTAGAATATGTTTATTGCATTATTTATGTCATCAAGTCATTATAGACATCACCAGAGGTCAAAAGGTCATGACCTAGTGGCTGAAACTAAAATCGGCCACCTTTTCTCTTACAACTCATCCTGCAACTTAATGAAAAGGGTCTCACACTTATCCTTTTTAGGAAAGAAACTGTACATATACATGCAGTTTTTAAAAAAGGAATGAATCATTTGGTTGCAACATTATACTAATAATCTGACATTGAAAATACTCAAATTTGACGAGAAAACGGCCTAAACAGAAAAAAACGTGGCTGACACTAAAACCGGCCCTCTTTTGTGTTGCAACTCCTTCTAGAACATTAAGTATTTATTTGAAATCAGGAAATTCATTGGAAAATGTCTGGTTAACTTGTCTATCATTACAATTTCAAGAAAAAATGTGTATTTAGTTTTCATCAAGATCACTGTCATCATCACTTTCTTCCATTTCTTCCCCATATTCATCATTGTGTTCAAGTTCCTCTGCAGTTTTTTCAACTAAGTCTGTCAATGATGGTGGAAACACTGGACTGCTACATTCCACAGGCTTCAAAATGCCCTCTCCTTTTTTTGACTCAACCTTGTCCTGGGTCATTAGTAGACTTTGGGTGCCAGAATATGGGCGTGTTGGATTGGAGTAACGGGCACCTTGGCCCGCACATCTGTACTCCAATTGTCACAACTGGCTTCTTCTCCTCAGGGTTCTTCCCCCTTACAGCCTTCATCAGGGACACCAGCATCGATGACTGTGGAGGTAACAATGTGGTGACTGGGGTGATCTTCACACTGATCACCGATGTGATGTCATCTTCTGTCTTCTTGGGGATGCGCGGATCGCAGCTGCCTCCCTGGCAGTTGCAGATCGTAGCATCGCCGTGTCGCGGTATTTCCCAGCTGAGGTAGGTGCTCTTGCAGGTGGACCAGGAACTGGCGAAATCCACTTCGCATAGTCATCTCGGCAAAGATCTATCCAGGCCAGATGCTCTTTTTCCCACCCTTGCTTCGATGCATCCACTTCTCGCCACTCACCTCAGATTTGCAACTGGGACCCACTTCCTCATGCCTACCACCCTCACAATGTGGACCATGGATGCATAGCGCTCCATGTAGTTGACAACCATCTGCTGGGCGACCAACAACACAGACTTCAGGTTGATGAGTTGCGCCACAGTGTCATGGTGAGCCTTCGCCGACTTCTTGGACTTGACGGCCCTCTTCTTGGGCCCAGTGTTCAATCACACATTCAAACCCACTCCACATGTGCTCCCATGCTGACCTCGATCTTGGGCTGCAAGCCATCAGTGGATCCATCTTAGAGCAGTCTTCCGCCTCTTTGACAAGATTGGCCTTGTCACGCGTCAGCATCGCTTGGGGTTGGGGGAGCGCATGCTTGTCCTCTGCGTCTAGAGCTGCCCAGGTATCACACCCGACCACAGGAGAGCGCATCCTGCTCTCGATCCAGGCAATGTACAACATACGCACATTGGTCCTCTCCATGCACTCAACTGGTAGTTGCGTGACTGGCACAGTTACTTTGGGGTGAAGCTGTGGGAATGCCCGATGGCCAGTCGCGTTTGCAACGCGCGCCACCTGACCCCACCGCATCTCCGTCTTGGAGTCCCCGTCCCTTGCTTCCAACATGGCTTTGCGCCATCCACTGCAGCTCTTCTTTGCCCCTGTATCCCGGACAAGACATCTCGTATGAGTGTTGGGCACGCCCTGTGTGGTGATCCAGTAGGAAGTCCACACCCTCTGCAGGTAATCTACCAATGAATCTGCTTGGGTAGAAGATTTCCTGCGTGTAGGGGTCCGTGTAGAAGTTGCGGCGCTCTCGCTCTGTAGGCTTCTTCCTCGGGGAAGGTACTCGCTTAGGGCAAGATCCCTTGTCATGAGCACGATGCAGCAGTCGCACATTGCACTGCGATGAACGTCGCGAGGCGTTTGAAAAGCTCACGGTGTCCTCCTTACTGTTGAGGGCAGAGACATCATGGCCACTATCGCCCACAAGCTCTGCATCTTCTTTTCGGCCAGCAATCTCCTGTAACTTGGCAGCCAGCTCCACAACGGAAAGCTACGATGACCCTGGATCAGAAGCAGTATCCATCACCTCTTCCTGATCGCTGCCAACGGCGTTTTGAGAGCTTGTCCTTCTGCGAAGAAATTTTGTTGAGAGCCTACGCCCTCGTGCCCTCCATCTTATTCTTGGTGAGAGGGCGAGTCCCCTCTCTCATATACAGGGGAGGCAACCCGCGTGTGCAAGCCTCCCCCGCTTCTTCATTGGGACCCAAAAAAGCCATGCTGGCTCATTTGGCCCCTCTCCCCCACAACCCAAACCCTCACTACAGGCTTCTTGCTTCTAATCCTAGCATTCTTGATTATGTAAATGTTTCCTAAGGGAATTATCAAATGCTACTCCTGTCGTCAAGTCTTCTTTCCAAGGAAAAACGTCACCTTCACAGTAAAAATGAACAAATTGCGCACTGCAATCCATTTGCTACCACACCAAGAGACAAAGTGACTTTCAATATTGAATACTGCAATCTCTACTACAGTATTACTTGCTCATGCATCTTCGACCAGTCAACGCAGTTTCTGAGGACCTTTGACCGTTCCGGTCCCCACATTTTCAAGTCTTTGTTTTAGTTTCTTGGCCATGAGGGTCACCCGCGAGCTGCGAGCCTGCAGCGGGCCCTTGGGTGTCTGCGAGGGTGCAGCCTTCTTCGTACTGTCCTTTTGCTATTCCAAGCCCGCGTGTGCGACAATAGCTGCCCCTCGATGGATTTTCTCAGGACACCGCTAAGATCACCTGAGGTCACCGCTAACGGATTTCTTCGTCTCATTGTCTCTGCCCGCTTTGCCACCCTGACCTTACATAACCCCCGTTATTGCGGCAATTCCTGTCAGGGGCGATGACTTCGCTTTCCTACTATTCGAGGCCCATGACTGTAACCTCGTTTTCTTCACCATTCCCTTCACCAACAACTACATCCCTCTCTCCCCCAAGTTTCACAATGAAAAAGATGGCAACTTAAAGGATGGGTGGGAGGGATTTAGAGCCTTTAACTATATCCAATCATTTGGAAACTTCCACCAAGGCGTCAAGTTATGTCCGTACAAACTGAACTCTCCTTGTTTTCTTTCTAATAATTCAACCTCCAATACTCGTAGAAGCGCTGCTCCCGTGCACAGGCGACCCCAGTGGAGTAGAAAAGATCTTGTGAGTCCACCACGTTCACCACAGTACAACTAGCCCTTACAAATGGCTTGATATGATTAATGTGGACACATTTCATTTCTTGGGGCTTGGGGCCTCTTCCTGGTACATCATTACCTCTCAGTTCAATCTGACCACCAGAACAATGCTAACTTCAATTATCTCATGCGGCCCTGTCTATGGCTGTGAATGTAGAACATCTTGCTTGTGCTTCCACATCATTGACAGACTTAGTTGAAAAAACTGCAGAGGAGCCTGAACACAACGATGAATATGAGGAAGAAATGGAAGAAAGTCATAATGACAGAGATCTTGATGAAAACTAAACACACAATTTTTCTTGAAATTGTAATGATAGACAAGTTAACCAGACATTTTCCAATGATTTTCCTGATTTCAAATAAGTACTTAATGTTCTAGAAGGAGTTGCATCAGAAAAGAGGGCCGGTTTTAGTGTTAGCCACGTTTTTTTCTGTTTAGGCCGTTTTCTCGCCAAATTTGAGTATTTTCGATGTCAGATTATTAGTATAATATTGCAACCAAATGAATCATTCCTTTTTTAAAAACTGCATGTATATGTACAGTTTCTTTCCTAAAAAGGATAAGTGTGAGGGCCTTTTCATTAAGTTGCAGGATGAGTTGTAAAAGAAAAAGTGGCCGATTTTAGTTTCAGCCACTAGGTCATGACCTTTTGACCTCTGGTGATGTCTATAATGACTTGATGACATAAATAATGCAATAAACATATTCTACGCAGCCGTACCGTTCCAATGATACCCTATTTGCATACAAAAACTAATTTTAAACATACAGAAATTAGCTTTACATTTCCCCTACCCCTAATTTTGACGTATCGCGAAATCTCCGTGAGTCGGCAAACTTTCATGAAAATAACCCCCATGGGACAATATTTGGCAATGGGAACAACTTGATTCCTTTTCCATATCACCTAAGGATAAACACCGGTCCGGCCCAACGCATAGAAAACGTGAGGATCCGTGAGTGTACAGTGCTGCAAACGTACGTACGTTTTTTTAAGGCCGTACGGTAGCCGTAGAAGAGGTTTGGCTTGCCAAACTTCTTCTACGACCACCACGTCAAGATACGACCGTAAGGGAGGCAGTGCGGAGACCTTACGTTTAAACACAGAGGATTTACCCGCACGTATGCAGCACCAGATACTGGGGCCGTGCGTTGCCTGTACCATGGTCTGCGGATCATACTTTTTGTAATCACAGGGTGCATAGTACGCAAGTTATACCAGTACATCGCACGTTATATGCAAAGTTGATCTTCACCGCCACCTCAATAAAACCACTCCCTGGCCGACACTCATAACGCACGGGGCCCGTGCATTCTATAATATGATGACACCTTAACCACGTTTTAGCCATGCTTTGAAGATTTAAAAGCCGCAAATTTGAACGGCAGATACTGTTACCAATACGGTTGCGATGGCAAACAGTACAACAACGTCGTAAAAAAGCTTTTTAAGCCCAGCAGGGGTTGTTGCAAAAACATAAAATAATTGCGAACTAAAAGTGCCATGGTATAACTTATTTAAGACACTAATAATTTAAATCCTGTGTGGGTTGTTAATTTCATATAACATTAATGGATGATTGTTATAGCAAGGATTTATAACATTCAAATTACGAAAACATTGACCATTGACTAAGCAAGGTACTATTTATTTTTGTGTACCTGTTGTGAGTTCTGTAGTCGTGTCCAGTGAGGTCGTTGTTTCTTCACCGGTGTTGTGGAGTGTGGTGGCATCATGGACTGTCGGGGGTTGAAGCTGGATTGCAAATACTTAGAAGATTATTGATGTATTATTATTGCTCTTTAATGGCATTTGATAGTGTGGTCTTGGATAGTAATTTCACGGCATGCAATCTAGTTAATTATTGTTTTATTTTAAATATTTACAGGTTTAGAAGTTCACGGCAAAACCTAATGTATCAGTCTCTTTATTCTGTAGTGTGCAGTAGCTGGACTAGTAATCTTACACTTCAAAAAGCATATTACGCTGATTAGGTCCACTTGTGCCTATCTATCATTGGTGCCTAGTAGGTATATATTACTATCATTCAATTCATTGATAAGGAAATCATATTTCACGATTCTAAATGATTTATGATAAAATTATATTGTGCTATAAATGACATTAACTGATATATTTCAAGAGTATTCAAAAGAAGTGGACAGTCACTATGTGAGGCCCTCTAATCGTCTGTGCAATATTTCACCCCTCAATCGACAGGGAAACATTTCGATATTACCCGGTAAACTTCGTGGTATTATGTGGACCAAAAGTACTCCAGCAGAATCTAACGGGTCAAATTTGTGCAAACAATCAGTTTTCTCAGCAACTATTTCGTGTTTAATCAAATGACCAAGAATCCAAAGATATCCCCCACCGCTTAAAGCGAGGGCACATTCCACCGCAAAATGGGTCTACAGCGTGTCTACTGCCAAAAACGCGACAGAAAACGTGAGGATCCGTGGGAGTGTACAGTCGCGTGGCGGCTAGGTTTTTTGCAAAAGCCGATGCGGTGGCGCAGAAGAGTTTGGCTTGCCAAACTTCTTCCACGCTACCCCACGCCATGGTCTGACCGCAAGGTGGCTTGCGGGTGACCCTTACGTTAAACATAAAGCACGTTGTCGGCACAGACACAGTAGGGGGGCCGTGCGTTCCCTAAAATACCATGAGCGGGCGGATCCCATACTTTTGAAATCACACACCGTGCGTAGGGCGTAAGTTATAATGCGCGTACATCCGCACGTTCTATGCAGAGTTGATCTCACGGCCACCTCAATAAAAACCACCCCTCGTCCCGACGCACTCACAATGCGGAGCCCGTGTGTGCCCCCACAACTGTGCTTTTTATCAGTGCTTTGCTTGAAACGCCCGAGACGCCCGCGGACCTCAACACGCCTTATAATGACCACGGCTGCAAGGTGGAATGTGCCCCCTTGCTATAATGGATCCTCATGATTTCTATGCATTTTTGGCAGTAGACTGGCTAGACCCACCTTTTAACCAGCTCAACTGCAACTGACATCACTTTTTTGCACTCTGCTAAAACCCAAGAAAGGCTGCCTTTACAGCATTATATAAAATTTCCCTTTCTGTGGTATATACTAAGCATTGTATAATATAATGACACCTTAACCACGTTTAGCGATGATTTGAAAGATTTAAAAGCCGCAAAATTGAATGGCAGATGCACTGTTACCAATACGGTTAGCGAAAGTGCCGTGGTATAGCTTATTTAAGACACTAATAATTTAAATCCCTGTGTGTGGGTTGTTAATTTCATATAACATTAATGGATGATTGTTATAGCAAGTTTATAACATTTCAAATTACGAAACATTGACCATTGACTAAGCAAGGTACTATTTATTTTGTGTACCTGTTTTGAGTTCTGTGGTCGGGTCCTGAAAGGTCGTTGTTTCTTCACTTTCGGTGTTGTGGAGGTCGCTGCATCATGGACTGTGGTGGTGGAAGCTGAAATTGCAAATACTTACAAGATTATTGATGTATTGCTCTTTAATGGCATTTGATAGTGTGTGGTGCGGATAGTAATTTTCGGCATGGCAATCTGAAGTTATTGATTGTTTCTTTTAAATATTTACAGGTTTAGAAGTTTACGGCCAAAACCTAATGTATCAATCTCTTGTATTATGTAGCGTGTAGTAGCTGAACCAGTAATTTTACACCTCGAGCATCAGACTACTCTGGTTATGTCCCCTTTGTGCCATCCATCATTGGGTGCCTGGTAGGTATATATTACTCTCATTCATTGATAGGAAATCATATGTCACGATTCTAAATGATTTATGCTAGATTATATTGTGCTATAAATGACATTAACGGATATATTTTCAAGAGCATTCAAAGAAGTGGACAGTCACAATGTGAGGCTCTCTAATCGTCTGCGCAATAGTTCACCCCAATCGACAGGAAACATTTCGGTACTACCCGGTAAACTTCGTGTATTATGTGGACCAAAGTACTCCACAGCATAATCTAAGGGTCAAATTTGTGCAAACAATCAGTTTTCTCAGCAACTATTTCGTGTGTAATCAATGGCCAAGATATCCCCACCGCTTAACGCGAGGGGCACATTCGACCGCAAGGTGGGTCTACAGCCTGTCTACTGCCAAAAACGCATGATAATCGTAACAATCCATTGAGTGTACAGTGCTGCAAACGTACGTTTTTTTTCAAGGCAGTACGGTGGCCGCAGAAGAGGTTTGGCATGCCAAACTTCTTCTACGACCACCCTACGTCATGGTCTGACCGTAAGGAGGCAGTGCGGTGACCTTACGTTAAACACAGAGAATTTACCCGCACGTTGTCGGCACGGACACAGTACAGGGGCCGTGCGTTTTCGTACCATGAGCGCGGCGGATCCCGTCTTTTTTGTAATCACACGGTGCGTGGGGCGTAAGCTATATGCGAGTACATCGCACGTTCTATGCAAGTTGATTTCACGGCCACCTCAATAAAAACCACCCCTGTGCCGACTCACGCATAACGCACGGAGCGTATGTGCTTAAAAGCGCCAACTAACTGTATTACTTTTGTCAATGCTTTGGAACGCCGTAGACGCCGTGGGCGCCGCCAGACCTCAACACGCCTTGCGGGACCACCGCCGCAAGTTGGAATGTGCCCTGCTTAACGTAGTCTCCACGCTTTTGGTCGAACCATGACCAGGGCGTGGTCGTAGAAGAAGTTTACAAGCCAAACTTCTTCTGCGGACACACCGCCCTACCTTTAAGAAAACACGTCTACCGCACTGCACACTCATGCCTAGGGCACACACGCTGAAAAGGCCAGTCTCAACCAGTCTACGACCAAAAACGCACGGAGATCGTAAAGATCCGTGGTGAGTGTTAAGTGCGATAAAAAGCAGCATTTTTAAGGCCGTAGGGTCGGCGTAGAAGTTTGGTTTTTCCAAACTTCTTCTACAACCACCCTAGGTCATGGTCTGGCCGTAAGGAGAGAGTGCTGAGACGTTAATATAAACAAAGGCGATTTAACGTTGTCGACACAGACACAGTACGGGGGCCGTGCGTTGCCTGTGTACCATGAGCGTACGAATCCCGTACTTTTGTAATGGGTGCATAGTACGCGTAAGTTATACCAGTATATCGCCGTTATATACAAGTTGCATCGGGGCCACCTCAATAAAAACCACTTGTACCGACTCACTCATAACGCCGCGAACCCGTGCGTATGTGCCCTAACTGTACTTTTTGTCAATGCTTGCGGGAAACGCCGTAGACGCCGCAGACCTCAACACGCCTTGCAGCGACCACGCCCGCAAGGTGGAATGTGCCCCTTGCTATACGGATCCTCATGATTTCTATACGTTTTTGGCAGTAGACTGGCTGTAGACCCACCTTTTAACCAGCTCAACTCCAGCTGACATCACTTTTGTACTCTGCTAAACCCAAGAAAGGCTGCCTTTACAGCATTATATAAAATTTCCCTTTCTGTGGTATATACTAAGCATTCTATAATATAATGACACCTTAACCACGTTTTAGCGATGATTTGAAGATTTAAAAGCCGCAAATTGAACGGCAGATACTGTTACCACCAATACGGTTAGCGATGGCAAACAGTACAACGACGTCGTAAAAGCCTTTATAAGCCCGACCCCAGCGGGGTTGTTGCTAAAATCGCAAATAATTGCGAACTAAAAGTGCCATGGTATAGCTTATTTAAGACACTAATGATTTAAATCCTGTGTGGGTTGTTAATTTCATATAACATTAATGGATGATTGTTATAGCAAGTTTATAACATTTCAAATTACGAAACATTGACCATTGACTAAGCAAGGTAATATTCATTATGTTTACATGTTTTGAGTTCTGTAGTCGGGTCCCACGATGTTGTTTCTTCACCCGGTGTTGTGGAGGTCGCAGCATCACGGACTGTGGTGGTTGAAGCTGAAATTGCAAATACTTACAAGATTATTGATGTATTGCTCTTTAATGGCATTTGATAGTGTGGTGCGGATGGTAATTTTCCGGCATGGCAATCTGAAGTTAATTATTGTTTCTTAAATTCTTTTAAATATTTACAGGTTTAGAAGTTTACGGCAAAACCTAATGTATCAGTCTCTTGTATTATGTAGTGTGTAGTAGCTGGACAAGTAATCTTACACTTCAAAAAGCATATTACGCTGATTATGGTCCCCTTGTGCCTATCCATCATTGGGTGCCTGGTAGGTATATATTACTCTCATTCATTGATAGGAAATCATATGTCACGATTCTAAATGATTTATGCTAGATTATATTGTGCTATAAATGACATTACTGATATATTTCAAGAGTATGTCACAATGTGAGGCTCTCTAATCGTCTGCGCAATAGTTCACCCCAATCGACAGGAAACATTTCGGTACTACCCGGTAAACTTCGTGTATTATGTGGACCAAAGTACTCCACAGCAGAATCTAACGGTCAAATTTGTGCAAACAATCAGTTTTTCTCAGCAAATAAATATTTCATGTGTAATCAAATGACCAAGAATAAAAAGATATCTCCACCTGCTTTTATATAACCACAAACTGATTAGCCCTTCATTATCATTGTAATTTATCATTGCTATTTTCTTTGATTCCACGCTACTCATGCGCACAGCTTGACATTTGTGATCGACCTGGCATAAAATTGGAAAGGGGGGGACTAGATAAAGTTTGAGTGTCTCGCTGTGTGTAGATACCATGTGGTAAGATTGACATTAATGTGTGAGTGAAACGAGGCATCTCCCTTTATCAATTGAACATACATTAATACCACTCTGAGTATCAAATGCCCGGAAGAGACCTCTGACGCATAACTATTCTCATTAAAAATTCTGACCAATCACAGGCTTTTCATCTCAGGATGTGAATGAGGTGAATTGATCAATCCGAGCATTGCCGAAGATTTGCAGACTGTCAGTCTGCACTTTTCGATGCTTACGAAACACACAAAAATGCATGTATCTATCCTGCTGGTTTGAAGAGTCTACTTATAAAAAATAACGATATGAAAGATAGATTAAGAATTAGGTCACATAAATCAATAAATTATGATAATCCAATCTGTAGTGAAACATTTCAGTGGTCAATTTGACATCTGATACTCAGAATGAAAAATACCGGCTGTCAGACATATTGTCAAAAGCCAAAGGCTGGATGTTTTGTTTATATTCACAAAGTTAGCTGTGAGGTCAAGGTAGGAGCCAGTGGCGCCAGCGTTTGATTGGCCTATTTAAAACTGGAAAATGAGACAGAATCTATAAATAGAATTGATTTGTACTTTGGTCCATTTTTCATTTAAGGTGAACTATTATCATTTATATTCAAGTCAACTTAAAAACTTCATATGTGACTTACTAAAATCCTTCCTGCACACACTGTAGGTGTATGGCTCTGACCAAATCCAGTTGGCACGCGCATCTATTTTATTTGCTTCCAAAGTTGCACCGATAGTATTGTTTACAACCTAAAAATAATTATAAATCTCCACATTTACAAAGCCTAAGTATGGTTAGGCTCCCTAGACACATGTGTAATGGTACGTTCGCGTGTTCTTCCGGCCTGTAAAGATAGATCTACGCCGTGCGTACGAGCTTCCCACATTATGGGAAATTCACGCGAACGGGCGTTCCCAGTCAGAAATCATGGTATTTCCCAATCGGAAGCTCGGTGCTCCAAAAAAGCTCCGAGTTCACGACGGTCACTCCCAGTCGTATACTGGGAGTGACCGTTCGGGTGCATTTGCCATATGGGAAGCTCGTGTTTTCGAGTTGGGAAATAGCACGCGATCGCACCATATGAACATAATACATGCAAGACCATTTTCCCATGGTAACTGGTCGCTCTACGGCATTAGCCCCAGCACCGTACCTGCCCCAGATTGATCAACCGCTACTGCCACGCCACCAGGTAAGAGGCCTGCGACGCCACCACCCCGCCGCACATGCTCAGGCCACTCATAAACATCGTATCGGTCATGCCGGCGGTGCTTAGACCCCCTACAATAAGATCCCAACCCCCACCGATCCCTAAATGGCAGGCGGACTTCCACGTGGGCTGACTCAGCCTACCATGATTTGATGACATTTGTATTAATGTTTTATATTATGTATTATATTGTATAACATTTGCACTTATGTTTGTTCCTCTTTAAGACCTGCTATACGTTCACGTGTGATTGCTAAATAGTCAGTCTTTTCGTGCTTCTAAAGACTTTGAAAAATAATCCTTGCATGGAACAGATTTATTTGAATGACAGGGGCTTTCTTCATGAAGAAGTCAATAATTGAGAATATACGTGTCGATCCTTCCTGGTATAATCTATTACTCACTATTTCATTAAAATGGCTAATATATAACCACCAATTTGCACGTATTTGTAGATTGTCTTATTTGAGCAAATAGAAGTTGTTGTGTGGTGGGTGGGTGTGTCAGACATCCACCATACGGACCAAAAAAGTCACGGCGACCCATTGACAGACCCACCCAACAAATTAACAATGACTGTTCCAAACTAGTTGACATACAAGTGCGATGCACAATCCAAGCACTTATCAGAAAATTGATGTATCTATAATAGTCTTACTCTGGCGTACGGCCACCCCGAGTCGTCAAAGCCAGGCTGCACCCAGTCCGCACTGAAGCCTTCCATGCATTTCCAGGAACTGTCCGAAAGGAAGCCAGACGTCGTGGACAGGATGATGCCGTATTGAGACCCCTGTTAAAACCATACAGTAACAAGTAATTTTGCAGTGCCGTATGAAACAACCGTATGTGTTGAGTAGTTTGTGCCGCCACCGCAACCCACACACACCCATATTCTATTCTTTGCAAGTGAACAGCTCAACAACACCCTCACCGTTTACAATTTTCAATGTGCCTATATATGTCTCAAAATTAATCAATCTACGGCTACACAAATCGTGCAATTCGTAATTATTCATCACAGCAAAATGTATTTTTTCCTACTGTTTTCAGAGGACACATACCGTACTAGCCATCGCCATCACGGCTATCACTGTGGGAGGCTGGTACAGCGGGTAGTTCTCCACAGTGTCCTTGTTGATGCCTGTTCCTGCCTTGTTCCCGTCAATGTAGAGTCTGTAACTACCGCCCGCCGTGATGTTCAGAAGATCTGGTGCAACAAATTAATAATTTAATAGAAAGAGAATGCTAGACCATCTCCTGACATTTCGAACTGGGTACAATTTTAGAATAATGTTAGATAAAACTAAAAGCTATGATGCCATCCATATTAAATCAACACCATACAAAGTCAGGTTACTTGTAGTGACCATTCAACTTTCAGTAATATTGTCAACGTTAACCCTCAACAAACAATCTAATTTGAAGGCACAGCATGGGAGATAAAACAGACAATAGATAACAATAGGTATGTTTGTAATTGATAAAAAAGTGGGGAAGTATATGTATTGCAAAATATAAGGTTTCAAAGCAAAATTTCAAGTACTAGTATAGGAAAGTTACATACATTCGTTCAGGTTTCCTCTTTCCTGGAGATTTATGAAAAGTGAAAAGCTATATTCTCAAAAATAATGAAACAGTAATTAGAATTGTGAGTAAAATGGTAATGATGATATCATGATAATGCTGAAAAAGTAATGATAATATAATGATATTGAAAACAAATGTTTACGGATCATAATGATGAATAATGATAATGAAAAAAAATATAGTGAGCTTGGGTGATATTAAAAACATATACATAAGATGTGGCCAATAACAACAGAGCCATGACAGGGAACAGCCACATGATGTACCGCTGCGACCACACTGCTAATGTGAAACATAGTTTGAACAATCTTAGCGATGTTCAAATATTTTTAGAAATGATGGTGCCCTCGAGCTCCATCCACAGATTCTTATTTGCATGTGTTGGGGTTCGCAAATTTGTCCATTAATAAGCTCCGTAATTCCCCAGAATTATTGATAATAACACTTCATAACGTTACATATATATAATGCTAACTACCAAAGACCCTTGGTAGCTCCATGCTACCCACCTGTTTTCTGGCAGATGTAGCCATTCACTTCTGCGGTACAATTTCAGCACCATGCATGCCACTTCCATCCACGTATCCGCACTGTTAAATTGGCCGGGTTTGGAGTGAGGCGCATTCATCGGTACATTCCGCTCCGTCTCCCCATCTCCATTTTTGCCCATCGAATTGCAGTGACGTCCAGAGTTTGGCTGTAGAACTGATGAATAACACAAAGTGCACTGAAAAGTCATGATTACGTCTACCAACTGCGAATCCCTGCCCAGATGCGTTTTGGAGAAAAAAAATCAGAACAAAACCCGTACAATTACAATTAATTCATTGGGTTCTATGAACGGGAAAAGTGTTCTCATTCTGTATCATTTGTTATTTATTTTAAGCTGTGAATGCTATGTCCATTATCATGCCTATGTAAAGTGTATAAATAATACAAGATTATTAAACAAAATTTAATGGCTGGGTTAACCATATTATATTGCAAATGGATTAGGCAGCAGATAAAATGCGATATAAGCGCTTTCTGAAAAAGATAGAATAAAACTAACATTACATTCACACAAACGCATGCACACACGCGCCACACACTCATTCACGCCTTTTCGATAGGTAATAATATGCTATTTGATAGTTTCCATTAAAATCTACTTGAGTAATCTAAATATTTATGTACACAAACAAATAATTGACTGTTTTTTCTTATCATCAAAATCATCATATCCTTCTAGTAATATTTTAACCGAAATGCCATCATTTGTTATGTTTAGATTTTCATTGATCGATTGAAGCAACAAATGAACAAAACTAGATCAAAAGTGTTCAAAGAACACGGCATCGCTAGAACCACGTTGACTTATGGACAATAACGATGTTGACTAAAATGGTTTGGAAATTATGATTAAACGTACACAATTACAATACACCAGGTATCTAATCAGCAACAAACAATATGCCACTGTTATAATTGATCCCTAAGCAGACAATAGGAAACATCACCAAGCAGACTTTTTCAGCTAACAGAATATTGACATGTGGTGTGCATTCAATAGTAATAATAATGTTGAAAATGGACCATAATGGCTCTG
>CM032662.1:5086737-5100636 GCA_019095985.1 Streblospio benedicti
CAATACTTAAAAAAACCATTTAATTTAAATTTTAAATTTTTCAAAAAAGAAATTGTGCTCTTATGCATTTTTTGTTTTTCAAAACCGCCCAAAAAACCTGCCCTGTTGATTACAGAGGGCACGTTGTGAGTGGAAGACCAGCCACTGGACCCGATGTCTGCTTTGTTCTCACGGAGACCACTGTCACAAAGGGGAGGCCATTGCAGCCTGTCCCTTGCTAAGTCCACTGCTTATCTCGCTCGGTCCCCGATGAAACAAGTTTGATCAAGTGATAAATTTGAACCTCCTCTTCAGGTAGTTGTTTTTTTTTTACTATCTTTCATTGTTCTAAAATGAACAGGCAATACAACCTCAATTAGGGTCCTTTCCGGTTTGGAAATAGACAAATAGTTTTGGTTGTTTTATTTGAAAAGAGAATGGACAAAATCACTTCGTCCGTCTCGGTGAAAGAGGACGTTAAGATTGCTGCTTAGAGGTTTCAGGCAATAGTGATGTGATTGTTAGAATATATATAACATTTGTTTATCGTTACCTTAAAGGGACATGAACTTAAATATATGTTTCACTACGCTTTTTCTATTTCCGTTGATGTTAATATATAACTGCATCCAGTTCTAACTGATGAACTAATTATTAAATTTTTGCCATGTACATATATATGGCAGTGTGATATTTTTACTGTAGCCTGATCATTATGAGAAGATCTTATGGCAATTTTTTCCCATGTATTCAAATCCACATTTGCACGTGCATTTTGTTTACACATTTCCAGCGAGGGAAATGCTCACTACTGGACGTCTCTCTCCTATGTTGGTTTTTTTTGGCGGGAAGTGGCTGTGGGGAGACGGCTCAGAGGATACATGGACGGGGCTTTCTCCTGATGATTACAAATGTGGATATGTCGATGGGAAGCGGTGGGATTCAATCCCAATCTTGCTACAACGACCTCTTGGCTACATCTGTCGAGCGTGCAGGTAAGTTTTGGGAGGGGTTAAACATTTCAAATGAAAAGAAAGCCTTATTATGTTGAGATACAAAAGAGCATTTTCGTTAGACATAGCTGTCCCGACAGTATAAGTAAACAATCATATGTCAATGTAAACTTTATACCCTCCTCCCAGGTAACATACCTCCCCACCCACCCCGCCAGTCTGTTGCAGGTGAATTGAATGTAGCGTGGGTAGGGTGCATAAAACATTTGCGGTGAGCAAAGTTGTATTACTCGCTCGCAAACCCAGTATAACGCAAATCATTAGCTAAATCAAAGTGCATAAAAACAAAAGTGCATCAAATTTCTGTACACAAAACTTCTTCGTTTTACAAAAAAAAATCGTAGTAAAAATTATTTCCACATTTTTGCGATTTCAGTACTTTTATTCACAATCATTGTATTCTAATCACTGTTTATAAGTGATGTTAAACTATGGCGCTGTTTTTACTGCTCAAACAACATAAAATTTGGTGGCAACAAATATATGGACGTGTATTTCGTGATTGGACGCATCGCAAGTCACTTTACGTATTTTTCGTTTGTTTACTCAACACTCAAGTCACGCTATTACTCACGAGAGCTCACTGTTTTGACTTTTTTAATTCTCGCCGAGTTCCCCTCATCAGCGGATTAGCTCGATGACATGAACGGGGTCCGTCCCAAACACCCGCTGGTGTCTGTATGGTGTCTGCTTGAAAAGCGCAGTTTTATTTGGCCGACGTGCTAGCAAATACCGGCCGGTGGTCGGCTGAACATCCACTAATGCCTGACAGATAACCAGACGATACTCGGCCGCTCTCTGATAGAACCTCTAATCACCCGCTGTATATCGGCAGATAACCGGCCTCTAACCCTTCATTCAGAATTTTCGTGTTGCATAACAGTCCCGTTCGAATATGTCGGCCGCACAATGGCCGAGACGTATTCCGATGTGATAAGGACTCTATGCTTTACAAGCTCTACATCTTGCGTGGGTAACGCAAATACATCTAGCAAAGTCTGCGTTTGCGTTCACGTTTATGCACCGCGCACAACGCGCCCAAAAGCAATTTAGAGGCACGCAAAGCCTGATGCGCACGCAAAATTTGTGAGTTCGCAAAAGTTTTATGCACCGCACCCCAGGGGCCTGTTGCATAAAATTGTGGACGAATGCGATCAGCGATAACGCATGTCCTAAGCCGTTGCATATCGCCAATACAGTATCCATTGTCTCAGTTGACCGTACTGATCTACCGTATGTTACGTTTGGTAAACATAAGGGATAGTTCACAAATGACGTCATCTGATTTTTGGCCTTATTTTACCCCCACCCCCTTGTCACCTTTTTGTCAACTTTGCAGCATCATCCCTCCTAATAAGTTCACATCGTCGTCTTTGCCTCACGACGCCCCCACCCCCCGCATCTCCACCCTCCATGACATGGTTTCGAGATGACATTTTGCTCAAGTAACATTGATTTAACTGTGCCATTGTATTGTACACTTGAATACATTAGTCCATAATTTAGACATAATTTTACAAATGTATTTAGGGCATAAAGCAAACATGGCAGTGTGATTTCAACTAGTTGATATATCGCAACTCATTTAACATGTTAGAAAGTAAGTTCAAATGCTGTTAAATAACTACAACGTTTTTTCAAAAGGTAATGGCACCCAAGTGCTAGACCCCCACTCCCCTGTCAACTTTCGTCATCTTTTCGCTACACCCCCGCCGGGTGACGTCATTTGTGAACGATCCCTAAACATTGAGGATACGTGCACTAAACCCCCCACTTCAAGCTGTGATCAGCACATCGTCGTCACAGTTGTCCAGAGTAGGTACGAACCTGAAGTGTGGTCATGTCGTCAGTACGTTTTATATCTGATCTGCGTCTCTACGGGAGGCTTGCTGACTGTATCACCTACTACGTACTGGCTCCTTACTGCCTACCTAAGGTCAGACAACTGTTCACGTCTGCTAGGCCTACGTGCGTTCTGCGTGCTCTTTTCAAACTTTCAACCACTAATTCCCACGATCTCTGCAAGTATTTTGGCTGTAGAGAGTCAGAGGAGAAGCCGTATTTCTGTTGTGTCCTGGCTTACATTAGGTCCAACCCACACCAACCATATTAATAACTGCTGTTATAATTCCAGCCACTTGTTCCTGGATCACCATCGGTGGAGATGATTTCTGCGTGATGGCGGAATCATCCGGCATATCTCACACCAACGCCCTGTCAGCCTGTGTGGGACACGGCGGATTCCTCGCACGCTTCACAGACGAGGCAGAGCGCACAGCCGTGATGAATGAATTGTCGTCGGGGTTAGTGGATTTTGGTATATAATTTTGTATCAATTTACTACTCAAAAGAGTGTAGTTCTGAATTTAATATGTTTATGTTATGAATGTAATGTTAGTTTTACTATTTTTTTCGGAAAAGGCTTATATCGCGTTTTAGCTGCTGCCTAATCCATTTGCAATATAATATGTTTAAACAAATCATTAAATTTTGCTTGATAATCTTGTTTTATTTACACACTTTACATAAGCATGATAATGGCCACAGCATTTACAGCTTAAGAATAGCAAATAATAATGAATGAGAACGCTTTTCCCGTTCACCACAGGACCTAATGACTTAATTGTAATTGTATGTGTTTGTTTAGAATTTCGTTACAAAAAACTTATTGGCAGGCATTTGCAGTTGGTAGACGTGGGCATCGACCATTTGATCTCAGGGGGGTGGCCAGCTATTTTCACCATAGCTTCAATTATTTTTTTCATGAAATTTGATATCTAATTATTTTTTTCTTAGATTACTGAACCTCAATTATTTTTTAATATGTAACATGCACGTTATATAAAACATCTTGACAATTATTTTTTTCTCTAGCCAAATGAAACCTTATTATTTTTTTTCACCAATTTTCAGCCTTACGCCATTTTTTTCAATATTTTTTTGCCCCCCACCCCCTGAGATCAAATGGTCGATGCCTAATCATGATTTTTCACTGCACTTTGCTTTATTTGTCAGTTCTGCAGACACCCTCTGGACGTCACTGAAATTCCATTGGCAAAAATGGAGATGGGGAGACGGATCGGAATGTACTGATGAATGCGCCTCAATCACTAACTCGGTCTAACTTGGTCCTAGGACAGTGCGGATACGTGGATGAAAGTGGCGAGTATGCTGCTGAAGATTGTGGAGCAGGAGTGAATGGCTACATCTGCCAGAAAACAGGTGCGTGGCATGGAGCTTCCAAGGGTCTTTGGTGGTGTGCATCATATATATGTAACGTTATGAAGTGTTATTATCAATAATGCTGAGGAATTACGGAGCTTATTAGTGGACAAATCCTTGCGAACCCCAGCGGCATGGCAGCGGCAGCAACAAATGCAAATAAGAATCTGTGAATGGAGCTTGAGGGCACCATCATTTCTAATATATTTGGACATCGCGAAGATTGTTCAAACTATGTTTTGCATCCGCAGTTTGGTCACAGCGTTAGCAGCATGCAGCAAAAGGTCGTCATGTGGCTGTTCCTGTCGCCCTTCTTTGATCATGGGATGGTTCTGTTGTCATTGGCCACATCTTATGTATATGTTTTTTAATATCACCCAAGCTCACTATATTTTTTTTCATTATCATTATTCATCATTATGATCCGTAAACATTTGTTTTCAATATCATTATATTATCATTACTTTTTCAGCATTATCATGATATCATCATTACCATTTTACTCACAATTCTCATTACTGTTTCATTATTTTTAAGAATATAGCACTTCACTTTTCATAAATCGCCAGGAAAGAGGAAATCTGAACGAATATATGTAACTTTCCTATACTAGTACTTAATATTTTGCTTTGCCAAACCTTAAGGAAACAAATGCAATATGTATAGCAAAGTCTGTTTTATCTCCCACTTTTATCAATTACAACATCCATAGCCTATTGTTACTTTGACTACCTTAAAAACTTCCTACTGTTTGATTATTCACTTATCTCTATTTACAAGAAAATCCCATGCTGTATCTTCAAATTAGATTGCTAGTTGAGGTTTAACTGTTGACAATTTAACAAGTAACATTTCTGATTTTGTATGAAGTTGGTTTAAGAATAGATGGCTTAATTTAGGCTTTTATATTTTATCTAACATTGACGCCAATAAGAAATGAGAAATAATAGAACCAAGCCTGGTGCTCATAATATCTAGCACCATAGCTCAGTTCGTCTAGATTATTCTCTTTCTAGTTCGAAATGTCAGGAGATGGTGCATATTTAATTATTATTAATTTGTTGCATCAGACCTTCTGGCCATCACGGCGGACAATAAATACTACCTCTACGTTGATGGGAACCTGGCAGGAGTAGACGGCAACAAGGACACTGTGGAGACCTACCCGCTGTACCAGCCTCCCACAGTGATAGCCGTGCTTGCTTCGGTATGTGTCCCCTGAAAACAGTGTGAAAATTACATTTTGCTCTGATGAATGATAACGAATTGCACGATTTGTATAGCCGTAGGTCATTTAATTCTCAGGCATATACAGACACATTACATATTGTAAACGGTGAGGGTGTTTTTGAGGTGTTCACTTGCAACAAATAGAATAATACTATATGTGTTTGGGCGTTTGCGGGTGGCGGTGGCGGTGGCGGCACAAACTACTCATAATATATGGTTTTAACAGGGGTCTCGATGCGGCATCATCCTGTCCACGACATCTGGCATCGTCTCGGACAGTTCCTGGAAATGCATGGAAGACTTCAGTGCGGACTGGATGCAACCTGGCTTTGACGACTCGGGGTGGCCGTACGCCACAGTAAGACGCCTGTTTAGAATACCCTATAGTATACAAAGAAGTTTTTATGGCATTCGAATTACAAAATTCAACAAATAGAGATACAATCAGTTTATTAATAAGGATAATTACATGTACATTGTTCGTATTGTGCATCTCGGACGTACGAGGTTAAGTAGTTTGGAATGGTCATTGTTAATTTGCAGGGTGGGTCTGTCACTGAGTCGCCCTGACTTTTTCGTCTGTATGTTGATTTCTGAACCCCCACCATGTACCACATTCCATATACCATTATCTGAATATGCAATTTTTCGATTCGCGCACAATGTATGACTTAATATTGTATTGTATGAAAAATTAGTAGTCTGTTAACTATTATAAATGCAAAGATTTGCATGTATGACTTTCATTGTTCAAGTTATACATGCGTCTAAGGAGCCTACAAGTAATACTTAGGCTTCGTAAATGTGGGAGTCTATAATTGTTTTAGGTAGACGCAACTGTGAATGTGAACGTTAACGACATAGATGCGGACGCTAACTGGATTCCGACGGGCACATGCTACCAACCCGTTGTATGCAGGAAGGATTTTAGTAAGTCATCTCAAGATTTTTTGCGTGAAACATAATGCACTGAAATTTGACCGACCCCCCTCTGATTATTTTAGAGCTGACTATTTTGTGTATGAAAATGTGAAATTATTCCAGTGGTTATAAACACAGTCCAGATTAGCGTTTTGTCGGTTTCTCAAAGAAAGCCATTTTCATTTGACTTTTGACCATACTATCCATAGAGAACAATGTTTTGAATTGACACTCCAACATAATTGTAGAGTTATTTATTATCATAATAGAGGTTGTAACAGTGGATTCGAATCACATCTCGATGTCATCAGACATTCTGTTTATCATGAAATGGAATTATCGCCACTGTCCATGCTTTTCACAACTTTCACTGATAATCGTGAGATCTACTTACCTGCCACTTATGTTGAACAATCAGTGATATGCATTCGTGAAGATAGCGTGCACGTTCGTATTCAAGAACAGGTGTCTGTTAACAAATTAGATTAAAAAGTGATACATTTTGTAGATATTATTGTTTACTTACCATCTGGGACTGACTATATTTACGGACCGATATTACGTAACCACAAACTGTGGAATTGACTATTTTTTACAGAACCGTAATAGCTCTGTATGCTACATGCAGAGGTATAGATGAATGTGATGTGTTGCAATGTTTTGTGAATTTCTTTTTATGTTTATAGTAGGCCTGTCCTACGGACGCAAAATGGATAGTCCATCAATTTATAACAGCACGACGACAATCCTTTTGTTTCAAGGCAGTCGTACGATATGTACTGTTTTGTTCGTTGGAGGAAAATTCTGGTTAATTTTGATTAATTGTGCGTAAAATTGTTCGCCTTTTACACGTAGTCGTGTCGCACGTCCGACGTACGATGTCATAGCAACGGAGTTATGAAACTATTATCGACAGTCGTTTTTACCCGAAGTAAGCGGTCTCGTAGAAAACCCGTTGTCGACTGACATTTATGAACCAGTTTTCTCGTAAATTAAGAGAGATTGAAACGCACAGTGATTATGGGAACATTGAAATAGTAGTAAGGCAGGGAACGCGCTTAGGTTTGAAGCGCAAAACGGCACTGGTGGGTAAAAAATGTCCCAAATTCGAGATTCACTACGGGGCGCCGCACATTTTTGAATCGTGATATATGATTTTCTCTCAATGAATAATACCCAAGCCTCGATTCGGGCTGGTTAAGGCTATACATAGATAGGGTTTGTAGGCTATGAACTCTACCCAGAATTCAGTCGGATTTTCAGCTGGATTTTACCCCAAACACAGTTTGCATAAGGTTTGAACGAATGACGTACAGCACACTCAGATAACTACGCCACAGTATGTTGCTAAAGCCGAAGCACATTCCACCGCAGGTGGGTCTACAGCCAGTCTACTGCCCAAAACGCATAGAAAAACGGAGGATCCGTGAGTGTACAGTGCGGCAAACGTACGTTTTTCAAGGCAGTATGGTGGCCGAGAAGAAGTTTGGCCTGCCAAACTTCTTCCACGACCACCCTCATCATGGTCTGACCGTAGGAGGCAGTGCGGTGACCTTTTAAACAGAGAGGATTTACCAGCACGTTGTCGGCACGGACACAGTACTGGGGCCGTGCATTCCCTGTACATTGAACGTGCCGATCCCGTGCTTTTGTAATCACACGGTGCGTAGAACGTAAGTTATACGTGAGTACATCGCACGTTCTATGCAAGTTGAGGGCACGGGCCACCTCAATAAAAACCACTCCCGTGCCAACGCACTCACAACGCACGGGCCCGCATGCGTGTGTGCCCACTACTGTACTTTTGTCAATGCATGCGAAAACGCCGTAGACGCGGCAGACCTCAACACGCCTTGCGGTGACTACCGCCGCAAGGTGGAATGTGCCCCTCGCTTAAACGTGGTCACGGAACCTGCAAAACTCAATCATAACATATCGCTACGAGAGCGTAATCACACAATAAAAACAGTGACTTACACGGTCGTTTGATAGTTTTACGTCAAAGACAATAACTTTTCTGGAGTCTTCATAAATGCCCATTTCTTTACATAAATTGTACATGTGTGTTCATATTGGTATGCTGATTTTTATTGGTACTTCCTTGTAATGGGATTACGGATTTATACGTCTAGAATAGCTTCTAAACATGTGGCTGTTGCCGCCCACTATTAAAAACGACCGGTTCGAGACACACTTTAGAAAGACGATATTCTACAGGTTCTCTTACGTGTAGAATAATATGTTTGCTGTGTGTCATCATAAAAGGTATAGATGATCCGAAAATAGACATGAAACAACCTACTTGGTGGTATTAGCCGTTAACACTCGCCATCACAGTTTGAAAATGGTAGACAAGTTGTCAAGTAGTTCTTGTCCAAATTCGAGTGTTTTGAGCTTGAAGTTTGCAGTGTAAAGGCGTGTTTGTCGCGTAGATATATATTCTTATTAATGATGTATCAAAATTATCAAAACCATGCTTCTATTCCACAAAATCGTTAGGCAATGGCATGCAAGACTAGCTTATACTCATGGGAATGAAAAATCATCAACGGGCTCAAGTCTCATGCCGTATTCTGAAGTAAACACCGCCCATGCACCCACCCTCACCCACTATTCAACAACAAATATTGCTTGCATAGCTCAGGTCTACAGCATCCAGACTGTCGTGACAACCCTACACCTTGTCCTGCGATCATCGACCACTGTTCTAACACAGTAGCCCACTACCCATGCTGGCAGTTTGTTTGTTGTTTTGTTTTTTGGCGTGACATTGTCTTATATGATATGCCTTCAATTTTCTGAACAGGAACCAGACATAACATGAGGGGTTTGGGCCTTAAGTGTATGCTTATATATACATATTAGTAATATATAGATTACATACTGATAATAGGCCGTCACAATGGAACATAATAGGTATATTCTGATTTCGAAGTACACGCTACAGACTAAAACTACGTAATACAAGATACTAAGACATTTGGTTTGGCCGATAACTTCTAAAATTTGTATATATTTAAAAGAAATGACTGTTAACTTCAGATTGCCATAAGGGGAAATTACCAACAGCATCACACTGTTGAATGCCATTTTTTAAAGAGCAATACAATAAAACTCTTTTGTACGTATTTGCAATTTCAGCTTCCACCACGACAGTCCATGATGCTGCTACCTCCACAACACCGGTTGAAGAAACAACGACCTCGCGGGACCCGACTACAGAGATCACAACAGGTACACAAATAAATATAATCGTGCTTAGTCATAGGTCAATGTTTGTAATTCAAAATGTTATAAACTTGCTATAACAATCATGCATTAATGTTAGGGAATGATCATAAATAATGATACCGGGGGGGGTCGTCCAAAAATGGGGGTCGTCCAACTTTTTTGATATCTTTTGGGGGTTCGCTGAACTTTTTTTTATCACGCTACGGTATATTCTTTTAGCAATTGTCATTAATGCAATGACTATGTAGAGGACTTTTGCTTTAGCAGAGGGGGGCGTCACTCAACTTTTTGAAATGTTGGTGGGTTCGCAAATTGAACATACAACCCCCCCACAGGTTCGCAAATCTAGAACATATGACCCCCCCCACCAATTCAAAGAATGCCTGAAATATGAATTTCCGACCTCCACTTTAAATAAGAAATAATGGAGCAATATGAGGAAAATAGAAAGTGGGATGGGGGATTAGTTGGAGCAACTCGTTAGAGGGTGATGGGGTGGGCCTCACATTTTTAAACGACAAGTTTATTTAGGCAATACTATAAGACCCCATGTACTGTAGCTAGCTCCAAGATCAGACATAGGATTTTGAAAGGGAGCAACGGCTAATAATAACAAATGTGTGGGAAGTATTCGTTGGCCACCATAAACTGTACAGGGCTTCTTAATCTATTTATTTTGATCAGTAAATTGTCATTAAGAGAAAGCTTCATTCATGAATATGGAATATTTTCTTATGCAATCAGAAGATGCTCCCCACACACAGGAAAATTAGAAAAATAGATTTGAAGTTTTTTGTTTTTAATAGAATATATCATTTGTTTTCCATAGACATCCACATCCAATGTAGTGATTGTCCGTCGTTGACGCTACAGATGCTATATAAATGACACTTGATCCAGATTCATCTTTTAATGGGGTACAATCTGGGCGGCGTGGATTTTACACCGTACGGAGTGAATTATGAGGACGGCGTCGCTATAATTGGTGCCGGCCTGAGAGTTTTCAATCCGTTTGGCGTTGATCCGTCACTTTTCTATGCGAAGGTCTCTTCTCTCTGTAGCAGAAATGGCTCTGTCCCGGTATGGATGGCCAGATTGCTATCGAAACCGTTTCGTGGATCGGATTGTCGAACGCTACGGTTCAAATCCCTATAAAAATGACCAAATCTCGAGGTGACCCCTTCATTTTCTGTCTGACCACCAGCTACAACGTATGTACATGTTGAGTAGAAAAGTTTCACATATAAATTTCACAATTTCACAAATTGTTGAATATGTCAGCCTGTTTACTGAATGAAGACCTCATGCGTTAACGAGCAGCTGTTCAAATTTTGATGCAGATGAATGAAAACACGTTGGATGTACTACTACTCCAGCTTGCAAATGCTGGAAATGACCAGGCTGGACAACCTATGGATGTTGAGGTCGCGGAATCAGATGCAGATGACGAAGACGAGGGCGACATAGTGCTGGACCGTGTAGACACTCAGGGGAGGCGGAGGAAGAGGAGGAAAGGGCCAAGGCGAAGAAAGAGAAAGAGATGGTGGGTGCAGGTGACTGACGTTTGCAGTTTGGTCACTTCGACAATGTCATGCCAGAGAAGATGACCCTGCCAGTTATTTTAACTTTTTTGCGAATGTCACCACAAATGTTTGAGGAGCTACTGATGAGACTCACGCCCAGAATTGAGAAACAAGAAACAAGATTAAAGAAACCACACAGTCCAGGCTTGAAACTTGCCATCACATTGAGGTACATGGCCACTGGTGAAAAATACCCATGTTTACAATTTGGATTTAGAGTGAGTCTCCACACAATAGCTACCATCATCCCTGAAGTTTGTAAGGCTATACACCAGGAAATTGCAGAGGAGGTGATGAAGATCCCTGAAGACGAAGACGGCTGGCGAGAAGTTGCAGCAAAGTTCTCACTCCTTGGGTGCCCTAGATGGGAAGCACATAAGAATAAGAAAAACCTCCAAAGTCTGGAAGCTTGTACTACAACTATAAAAATTTCTTCTCTGTCGTCCTGATGGCACTAGTGGATGCTGACTACAATTTCATGGTTACTGATGTTGGTGGGGTGGGCCACCAGTCTAACATAAGCCTCTTCAATATATGATCCTCTGAAAAAGGCCTAGATGACGGTCTGATGCGCATGCCTCCACCTGAGAAAATGCCAAATGACTATGAGCCAATGGCCTATTTTCTACTTTCTTCTTCTTGTTGTTGGCATTCTTGGTGTTTCTGTGTCCTCTGCTTCAAAACACCGAGAGTCTTTTTACTTTTGCCCCTCCTGGCCAGTATGACTAATGCTGTTTCTCGACTTTAAAAACTTTTGACAGAAAATGTGTATAAATCAAATCTTAAATTAATTTAAAAGTAAATTTATCAAATATCCACGTGTTTTGCAATATGAATGAAGTATCCAACGAACGAACACCTACACTGTCCAATATCCAACCTAAAAAGAGGCCGGTGGCGCGAAATCCGGCCTTTATAGAGTGCCCGGCGTCCACCTACCGGCCGGAGCCTGAACTCTCCGTTAAGCATGACTCTATTAGACTGCGGGCTGCATGTAAATTTGCCTATCTCGCACATTCTTGCTGGTCGATTTTCATGACGGCGTGGTATTAGACTGATTTCAAACGTTTTGGCGTTTTGGCTCTGACAACATCTTTCCGTTATATTTTTACCCCGGTAACGGAGCCCTTTCGGTCCGTTTTGTGCTAATGTTTACAAACAAAGATTATCAAATTCCGGATACATAGCAGGACAGAATGAACATATTTTGGGGAGGGAATAAAAAGGATGGAACCGGCAGGAGGCTTCCCATTTCCGGACTAGATGTAATAGGGGGGTTATACAGGTCTTTACGACGTCGTTGTACTGATTGCCGTTGCCAACAGTATATGTCGTCCAATTTGCAGCTTATTAAACTTCAAATCAAAAGTTAGTCACGAGAGTTAGTTTTTCAGAGAGCCCTCTCACATAAGGGATGCACTGACATCTTTGTTTGCGTCTTTGGACGACTCTTTCGCTTTTGGTTTCGGTAACTTAAACACCCATGGTTTATACCCATTGTCTTTCAACACGGCTTTAACATGCTCATACTCCCTTACCTGGTCTTCAGGCGTGTTGACTAAATTGTGGGCGCGATTTACGAGAGTCCAGACTACTGATCACTTATTTTCCAAATGGTGGTTTGATTGGAAATTCGGCCTGAAGAAGTTCTTGTTACAAGAACGAAAGCCTCGCCAAAATGTGAGTTTACTGGTTCCTAATGGCATCTTAAAATTCTTGTTTATATCATGAATGAAGGAACCCATTCTGTGATACAACCAATTGCTTGTAGTGCAGGTTAAGGCTAGCCTTGAACCCCTCCAGAGATGACGCAGTGGCTATGTCCACTGGTAGACTATTCCAAAGTATAACAGTCGATGGATAGAATGATTTCCTATGATAGTCGGCAGTTGTTATGAGTTCGAAATATGAAAATGGATGAGTCCTTCTAGTCCGTTAGAGTGCAAGGTGAATATATGTTGGAGCGCTGATTTTGAGAAGTCAATGGTGAATTTTGTAGAATGTACATGATTTTATTTTCTTTTTTCTAGTCTCGAGTGTTTCCCAGTTGACATCTAGTAACATCTCAGTTGGGGTAGTGGTGTTATGAAAATGGCTGGTCATGTATATAGAAGCTCTGCACTGGACAGTTTGGATTTTATTTATAGCTTGGATTTTATTTATATCCCCTTGCTGGTAAGGGTCCCAGACTGACGAGGCATAATCCAGCACTGGTCCGACCAATGTGTTGAAACCCTTTGTTTTTAATTCTGTTATTAGTCTTGATGTTCCGCCTGACTAGTCCTGGTGTTCTATTTGCCTTCATTGTAATGGTATTGACATGATCTTTCCATTTGGGGTCTTTCCTGATGACTGCATCCAAGTAGGAGGATTTTTTCACATTTTCTAGGACCAAATCCATCAATACGTATTCACTAATCATTGGATTTCTTTTCCTAGTGACGTTCATGGTAAAACACTTGGATGGGTTAAAATCCATTTTCCAAGGTAAGTTCCCACTTTTCTAGGTTTTTCTGGTCATTTTGCAGCATGACTACATCATCTTTAGACCTTATCTTCTTTTAGTACACTTATACTGAGATGGGGCCACACATATTAACCAATGTAAAACCCGTCAGACTCGTTGGATAGGGCGTAAGGTAGGCCTATGTATGCGTGTGGTTGACATATGACTGAGATCTATTGAATATTCCCACCAGACTGTTCATGGTATCAAGTGA
>CM032662.1:5105814-5120418 GCA_019095985.1 Streblospio benedicti
CATAAATAAGACTTTACAAGCCGTTTTTAATCTAGATTCATCACTTGTTTGCTGTATGCTGATGTGTAGAGGTTCTGTGTACGTAAGGACGTGTATATAGGGTTTAACAACCGAAGGAATGTGGGCGTTAATAACGATCCCTTAACCACGTTTTTAGCGATAATTTGAAGTTTTATAAGCCACAAATTGGACGACAAATACTGTTAGCAATGGCAAACAGTACAACGTTGTCCTAAATGCCTTTATAAGCCCGATCCCAGTGGGTTTGGCTGATGCATTTTGAAGGAGCTTAATTGAGAGAACAATATGGATATTTAAAGTAGTATTACTTTTAATCCCTTTATTATTACTTTTCTTTCATTCAAATATATGGACATCTTTTCAACGTCCCTTTCAAAAGACATAAACTGATCCAGTTGCTTTTGGTAAATCGGTTCGAAATCTATAAAGTAAACAGCTTGTCGCCCCGTTTTGCATTTTTTTCCTTATCTTCCTGGAAACTGACATGCTATTTAAGAAAAGCCCATTATCAGCAGCCAGAAACAACATTGGACTGAAATTAGTGTGACACAATTTTCGATGTGATCTTGCTTGTTGTTATGTGCAGGTAAAGCGGGGCAAATTCCACCGCAAGGTGGGTCTACAGCCAGTCTACGGCCAAAAACGCATAGAAAACGTGAAGATCGTGCGAATGCAGTGCGGCAAATGTACGTTTTTTCAAGGCAGTACGGTGGCCGTACGACCACCCTACGTCATGGTCTGACCGTAAGGAGGCAGTGCGGAGACCTTACGCTAATCGTGGCATAATCACAGCGGATTTAGAGCACAATGTCGGCACAAATACAGCACTGATGCCGTGCGTTCTCTGCACAATCCACGTAAGAATGCCCCACTTCAGTAAGCACACGGTGCGTGTAACATAAGTTATACGCGAGTACAACGCACGTTTGATGCATGTTGAACTCACGGTCACCTCACTAAAAACATTCCCCGTGCCGACGCACCCATAACGTACGGAGCCCTTGCGTATGTGCCCGCAACTGCATCTTTGTCCATGCCTGCGGAAAACGCCGTAGACGCCGCAGACCTTCAAACGCCTTTGCGGCGAACATGCCCGCAAGGTGAAATGTGCCCTCGCTTAAGACGTGAGACGGTGGCTCACCGGCCGACGATGCCGGAGAAGCCACAAGAGGCAGTCCGCAGCCCAGCAACATGTTCCTATTCACTCCTTTTTCATGAATTCGAGTCCTAGTCATGCAAAATTCCCACTCTGTAGTTAGTAATCAGAGTAGCGTTTAAGATTTTGCTTTCAATGCATCAAGTACTCATGGGTCTCTGTCTAGGCCAGTTTCTAGACCTGGTCAAGCCATTTTCAATTGAAGGCCTAATTTCTTGATTGTCATTGCGGGCAGGGGATAGAATGGGGATAAATCATTCACCTCTCGTCCAGAGTATGTGGTTTATTTGGAGGCAGGGTTTATCATCATAAGAAAGTTTGTGCTTGTTGAGTTTTACTGGAACTGTAATCGTATGTTCTTTGTTCGTGTAAATAACCCACCAGCATGCACAACTTTGACACTCCAATCTCGTGTTAAAATCGATGTCTCATGGATGTCTCATGTGTACATTCAATTATACAACGTAGCCAGTTTTCGGCCGTCTCAGACTTCGGCCATTGTAGTGGAAAAATATAATTGTTTTCTATTCGAATGACGTAGAGGTGCACTGTAAATTGCATTATAATCTACCAACAACAGTCATTCACATAGATCATAACATATCCTTATATTCACTTATCCTAGTTCAAATTTAAAGTGAGCGTTTTATTTAAAGTAAACGAAATTGGATTGGGAGTCTCAAATATGCAACAGGAGCCGTCTCAAACAGCAAACGGTGCAATAGAATTATGTTAGGTCTTTTAAGCATGGTGCAATAAGTTGCTGAGCCAAACAATAGGTTACTTATAATTGCCAAAGTTTTGCGATGCCCAGGTGCATAATAACTATCTGTAGCAAACTTTAACTAAACTGTATATTCCTCCAAATTTTGTTAACATGTTCAAAATTTCGTGACGAATTTGCAAGATCGCCAGTGCACGTAGAGCTATACGTAGGCAAAATTCGCTAATGAGTAAAGCGGGTTTATATAAGACCAGATTACCGCATACAATGTTAATTGTAAGTTAATTGTAACTTGCTACTCCCCCTTTGAAAGTCGCTACTTGCTATTTACCTAAAAAGTAAAACATGCAATCATGTACACTTAAACCTAATAACAGTTGTAAAAATAATATGAGCATGTTGACAGTGAATGAAAAACTGTAACCACTCCACTACACATATGCACACACGCACAAATGCGCGCACGCACACACACACACACACACACACACACGCACACACACACACACACACACACACACACAATAAAAAATGAAGTGTCACAGATTCCATCTACACATGTAGTGGTCTTACCTTGAGCATACAGTGCCCCAATGAGCCCAACACACAGCGCACAGACGAGCCCGAGAAAACTGTGCATCCTCCGCATATCCCACATGACGCGCGCAACTATCAGTTTGAAAGGTCTCTTGAAAATCCGCTGTTTACCGCCAAATGTATTTCACACAAGTCATTGCAATTATTGTTTTACACATAATGAGTTGTATTAAACATGGGGAAAGTATCCAAACATGTTATCCAATGAACAACATGAAGTCTTGTTATAACTATGCAAGAATTGCGCTCGCCACGTCCACCTCCCTGTGATCGCAGCCCGGACTGTCGAGGGAGCGGCTGCTGATGACGTCATTGTGACGTCATACGCATGCGCAGCGAGCAGCGCGCAGTAACACGGGCACCTGCACCGAGATACACGGTCTAACTCCGTGCCATTACAACAATCAAAGTGCAGGGGTTTAGATATAACAAATTCTGTCAAATCTGTATGTTGGACTTCATGTTGGTCTATAATTGGTTGCTTTGTTAAGTTGGCTTCAACATCTATTAGCTGTACCTTCCTTTATATTTTATTTATAACTTAATTTCGGACAAAAATCCATATAAAAATATGCATGATTAAAAACAAATTGTCAATTGTGAGATGAAATGCAAAATATTTACTTAATATATAAATGGAAAGTTTATGTATTACACTGTGTACTTTTTGCTCTGGGCGAAAACTTTGAAATGCTGATTTTTATGAAATGATCAGTGTCCTCGTCATTTAGGATTGGGACTCTCTTAATTTTACTTAAACCCCACACGCAAAGTTCTGCATTACCTACAATCTCTATCATTTTGATAAATCCATTCGCAATAACTTGTGAATTGAATACTATGCCAGAAGTAAATGTTTATTTTCCAATTTATGTTCTAATTGTCATCCTAATTTTCTATGCCTACGTTGTTGGGGTGTTTGTGTGTGTGTGTGTGTGTGTGTGTGTGTGTGTGTGTGTGTGTGTGTGTGTGTGTGTGTGTGTGTGTGTGTTTGTTTTTTGTGTGTGTGTTTGTGTTGTTGTTTTTTTTTTTTGTTTTTTGGTGGTGGTGTGCTTTTTGTGTGTTTTTGGTGTGCAATGTTTTTTGTTTTTTTCTAGGAATCATAGAACAAATAGAGTAAAGCGATTGTTAAGTCGCTCTGTTATTTTAACATAATAACTTGTGTTGTAGATTATGAGAATGGTGCCTGTTGCTCTATGACATGGAGACTTTGGAGACGCACTGTTGATAGCAATGAGTAAGTGCTGTTTTATCAAGATAAGTACATAAGCTGCTCATTTGTCATTTACCTGTGTATTTGACATAATAGAAAGAGGGGTACGCATTAATTTTGCAAACTTTTTTTTATCTGATGCCAATAGATCGACAAATAATTACTTAAAAACTCAATTTCTCCTTACATTAGTGTTCGGCAAGAACACATGAGTGATTTTGTGATAAAAAGGATACAGATCACTTCTAGTAGCGACTGATTGTTCAGTATAATTAATGTTCTATAAGTCGCTATTTGCCCCACTATATGTCAACTATACTTTGTCTCTTCGTTATTTACACCATAGCGATAAAATATTTTCAGAATTTGTGGACCTTTAAGGGCCGGTCACCTACATCTACAATATGACGTCCACATCATGTCCAAAAAGTTATGAAAATCTGGTGAACGTGGTCGTCAGTGGTAATTTTGGATCAGTTTTAGTCTTGTACGTGCTATGTACGTGATGTAGCCGTCGGCGGCAGTTCCACGGCTGAAGCACTGTCTATACACTGCTAGCTGCTGCTACGTCCCAACCACGTGTAAGCGCAAATCAGTCACTTTTATAGAAATCCGTTTTGTTCAAAGGAAGTTATGGGGGAAAGGGTGAGTTTGGATGATTAAAGTATGAACTCTAGTAAACTCCTACTCCCCATGAATTTGACTGTGAAACGGGAGACCACTCTGCACTGGTTGTCTAGTCTCGATCATCCAGGCCCTGTGGTGGCGTGTTTCACCTAGTGTATGTAATTTTACAGAGTCTAGTTGAACGAGGCTACTGGTTTTCGTACACTGAAAGTCACCACTCTCACAAGTCCTCTTCCATACATGTACATACAAGGGAACGGATGTATAAAGCGGCACCAGTGAATCCCCCCCATTTCATGTCGCATCCTTCATTTTCATAACAGGTTTTCAACCATGAAAATAAACAGTATCGACTATTTACGTGCGCCCCCTATACGGAAAACCTGTTGCCTTCCAGGACCCATTAATACAAGAGCGCCACCATGAAGAAATCAGGTCGCCATCGCTGTGTTATATGCAAGTGTTAAACCTGAACACGTGACAGTAGTAAGACAGGGCATCGCAAATTTGCAATATGAAAGGAGCACTAAACGCAATAGTACTGGGCGCACACCATGACGCCAATAGGACTAGGTGTGTGGAAATAAGTGGACGGAGTCTACCGCTAGTTGGTCCTGTTTACTCTTATTACTTTAAGTATAATCGCTCTATTGTTTTATTATTCTTTTTTTTTATATAAAAAGGAGACTTTAGTTACGTAAACTCTTTTCAAAACTTTTAAAAACTTTTGACATTTTTTTTTATTAAAAGTAGCAGAGAACATCAAAGAAACTACAAATGCTCTAAAAGCGATTTCCGGTAGTAAGCTGCAAGGCTCCGTGTTAATCTCATTAACATAATGCGGCCGATCTGCTGCATACGGCGGCTGATTACGACCAGGACGTCGCTGCCGTCTGCCCGCGGCCATGCTCTAGTCAGATCAATACGTGCGGCGGCCTTCTTATTAGTGCTGTTACGCCTTGTCGTTTGTTTTGCTTGTTATTATTTACCATGGGCATTGTTGTTTCACGATTTAAGTTCGTGAACATGGCTGCTTATTTAAGCTATTGGCAGTGATCAAGTAAATTGACCATCAAAAAAGTTTATACCTCAATGAGTTTTACTTGTTGATTGTTTAGAGTCTGAAGTGTTCAGTGGGTGGTGCAATCACAGACCTTATATATACGGTCGGTGGTACCATTCCTTATACGGCCTATTCCCATTGGAATAGCCTTAAAATGTTCCCAATTCAGTTTTTTTTAACTTTTTTCACTAGCGGGCACTAACCCGACTATCATTGCACTATCGTACAATCTCTCGTCTGCTCCTAATGGAATATCCGTTCCGCCACAGGCGTTATTGCTGTTAACATCTCCCTATCTCTCCAGCCGTCTCTCTGTCACATCAATTATACAGCACATACCATTAACGACTCATCCTCACAAGATCACAACGATTGCAATCAACCCTAAAAAAAGCTCAGAGCGCATGCGCAAAGAGCAACGACGTGACTTCGATCTTCAATCATTATTTCCAATAGACTGTTGCACTCTATCTCGCTCTGCTCCGCTCCACGAGCAAGCGTGCGGCGCAGAGGTGTCAGTGTAACAGTCTATATTTCCTAAAGGGCCGATGGCCGTACAGGAAATTTTGTGCATTTGTGACATACCATGTACATGAATTAATAATAAATAAGTACAATAATAACAAAAATAACAATTGCAGTGAATTAGAAAAGCAACAAGAACAAACAACAACAACAACAACAACAACAACAACAACAACAACAACAACAACAACAACAACAACAACAACAACAACATTACTAGTGAATACTACACAAGAGTCCAGGTATTACATACTTTTTCCCAATGTAAAGGGGTTATCCATATTCATGACTTAGCTTTAAAAATTTCAATGGATCCTGCATTTAATGTTTGTATAGGAAGCACATTCCATATACGAATGGTACTACAATAGAAACGAATGGTACTACAATAGAAACTATATTTGTATGGGTCGAAGTGGAGAATTTTAACTCTATTGTATCTTAAATCAGATCTGTATGACAACTGTGCAGTGGATGGGAAGGAAATATTGACAAGGTTATTTTTAATCTTATAAAACATAGTCTGATAATACAGTGCTCTTCTATGCTGCAACGGCAGCCACTTGAGTTTTGTAGTAATGCTATCATTCAAGTTTAAGTTTGGTCCATAGTTAATGTCATTCATCACAAAGCGAGCTGCTCTCCGCTTTCTTTTATCTGTGGACTGCACATGGACTTGTATGCATTTTAAGATATCATTCATGGACTTCACAAGTTTCGACCACAAAGGTTCAATAATTTTGTGGCTTTTCTACTAATGGCATCAGTGTGCTCATTGAATGACAACCTGCTATCAAGGATCACACCCAAATATTTATCAGATGTTATTTCATCTAGAGCTGAAAAGTTTCTATTTGGTGGATTAAGGGTAAGTATGTATTGGACTGAGTGCATCATTTCATCCGAAACTTGTATGCCAGTAGACTCCGTGGTTGAGGTAGGCATTAGGTACTTGTAGTTGAGCTTATGCTTGGTTTTTCTTGTTACTCTAAGGGTCTTGATTTTTTTCACATTGAAACTCATTTGCCATGTATTTGCTTGCCCAATTTTGTAATGTAAACAAATCTTCTTGTATTATTCGGGAATCTTTCTCGGTTTGTATTGTCCTATATAATGCACTGCCCTCTGCGAATAGCCTAATTTTTTATTGCAAATTTTTCTCACAGCGCCTGTAGTGACAGCAATTCTCGGAAAAGCACCTGCTACCCAATCGTTGATTCACGGGAATCATTTAAATGACAAGCTCCTAGTATAGTTAAAGATGCTGCTATACAAATTAGAACGGCCAGCTTTATCATCTTGACCAACTGCTGGACTGGTCAAGCACTTATTTAAGATCAGTGACTCCTCATGTTGCCCCCGGGCGTTTACATACTAATATCTTATTTTACGGCTGAGGTGAATTAACATGTAATTATATTTATTGGAGTTGTATCTCAAAGCAATATGGGCGACTGCATTGACAGATAGTGTGATGATTTGAGTGCAATGATCGATTTATATGGTCATCTTTGTGTCCGGGGGATTACTCTTTCTTTTGAGAAGAAATGTGACCTTGTTCAAGAGGCAAAACTAAAGATGCATACGGGATTGGGGACAATGATGACTTATAACTGTACGCAATTCATTTGACATTCTTATCAAGTTTAAATATCCATATTTCTGTTCGTCATACATGTACATCGCCTTTTGCTATGTAGCCAGTTGCCGTAACCCCCAATTTCACATAGCCGACGGTAGTTCCAGATGCTCAAGAAGACGCCAGAAGCTTTGTGTCATTTCGAGGTGGACGTGGGTGTTCTGGGTTAGGATGTGGAGTGGTCTGGCTGGTTCGGTTGAGAATGGCGCACTTCTGGCTGGTTCTGGGTCTTTCTGATTATTTGTGGCCTCGTCTGCAGCTTTGGGAGGATGTATGGTCGACATATGAAACCGTACGTGCCACCAGTGCCAATACAATCTGAAGCAATTGAACCATGAAACAGACGAATCTGTTCCAACAGTCGGTTGTTCAAGATGCATCATGACTAATGCTGTCTTCCTAAAGGAAATGACACACTTCTGGCTGGTTCTGGTCCAAAAATTGATTTCAGTGATTTTGATTTTTGTTCGGCCTGTGGGCTCCCGTTATGGATTACTGAGTTGTTGATTTGGATCATCTTCTTACTTTTCTGTGTCTTCTGGGGGGGGGGGGGGGCTAAATTATTCATCGTAAGGTCTTTCTGCTTAAAGGTGGCCTTGTTGACGATGCTCATAAAGATCTTCCCGTGTTATGGTGTGCCATTTCCTGCTTTTTATCCAGTTCATCTGAAAGGTCAAAGACCGTTATTCCATACAATACCATTTGTTTTGGCCACAAACATTTCTGGCGTCTTGCGGAGCATCTGGACCTATCATCGTCTATGGAAATTTGGGGCGATAGTCTCAATGGTCAATTGACAAGACAAACGACATTGCCGTTCTTTCTCATTTTAGTTGGAGACTTTCTCGTCTTGGCAATCTGGTCCTCTTGCGATTTGACACCTATAGTCGGTTCTTTCTTCCATCAGTTATAGTCCTGACTACACTTAGGCAAAATAATGACTAATACACCATGCTAATTTGGTTTTGTGTCCTATAAGAACCACCATCACATCAAAAACGCCATATCAAGTTGTCAATTTTGGTTTTGTTCCTGTAAGATCCACCATCACATCAAAAACGCTATATTTGAATAACCTTCCAGCCAGAACAGATAGATATGTGGGCGCACCTAGTGTGGACCGTTTTTAAACACGTTATTCAATATACGTACTTCCTATATACGCGCACAGAAGACCGCCCACCACACATGTTATTTCTCCAGCAAACCTCCCTGAAGTGGCCACCACACTTGAAACTCCCAACTACGTCCTACCTTATCAATTTCTATAGGCTTTGAAACTTATATGACCAATAAATCAGCCAAAAACATCGTGACAACGGACAGCCACCCTGATCTACACCCTGTTCCCCGAGCAAGAGGTCCCCACTGTACGTTTTATGAACATAACCCTGGTCGGAAGTCGGGGCCAGCACACCGGTAGCGGTTCCTCTAAAGTCGCGCGCATCGCTACAGCGAGCCAACAGTAATCCGCCGAGTAGCATAAACAATGGCGCCCGAGGGCGTTGTGAATCTTAGCACTATTAAAGTGCTTCCTGAGCCGTGGGCAGTGACTGGGCAGCGGTAAATATCGTGTGTCCACGGGAGCTGGTCCATTAGTCAGTGTGAGATCACAACAGCAGCAGCAACATGCGCACGATACACGTTGTTGCTCTCCTCGTCGCGGCCACGGCGGCCGCCGCATACGACAAGTACGGTAAGTGTCGGGCACCTGCAGCGGGCACCTGCTGGCATGGATACGTCTGCTCGGATATATTGTTGTGTGTTGTGCTTGGTTTGTTTTGCTTGTTTCTTATGAGGGAGTAATTAGTTTGAAAATACAGATTTAGTGTTTGTGTTTTATTTGAAAAGGCATTGTCAGAATTTTTACATTTTTATTGATGTGTTAATTTATTGATAAAATAGTATACATCAAATTTGACACATGAATTTTATTTTGGAATAGTAAAGATCAGAACAGTGAAGACATTTTTAATTGATGATCCTCCGAACACTGTGAATAATGTTAATCCGTGGAAATACGAAGGAACAATTTGGTCATAGTTTCTTTACTCTACTAATATGGCAGCAAATGGTCATAATTGAAATTGTTGGGGAAAGATAAAGGTTTTAATATTTTACATATGAAAGATCATAACAATAAAACATTTTAGGGGTGAGTTCTCAACTATGATAGGTTGATGTCACAAATAGTTAGTCAGCTTGTGTGTCTTTGAAGTAAAAAAAAACACCTGATCATCTCAGCTACTATTAGCTTGGTTTCTCTAACTCGTGACGCCCGAATAGGGAAAGTCTAGGGAAGTGGTCGCACAGTAGCGCTGAGACTGAGTCTCTCACCTACACTGGGCTTGCTTTCTGTATTGACTGAAGCAATATTCAGTATTTGATCAATCAACTGGAAAAAAATTCATGCATCTAAATTTTAGAAAACTGGGCTTCTGTTCACAGAACGTATATAGTAGGTGGATGCTGACTCCTTATAATAAAACGCTTTACGAAAGTATTGCATAAAATGAATAATTTTGGTTTTCTGAACAGCATCTTAGATACCAACAGAAAGCTTTACATTTAATTCTACTTTGCAAATGTGGGTAACATCTTAGAGCTTTATCAAACAAGAGAAGTGACACTCGACCAAAATATAACTACTACAGTATGTGGTTGTGTTTGAAAGGGTATTACATGTATAGAAACAAAAACACTATAGCTGTTGTTGTGTTTGGTTTGTTTGGTTTGACCATCAGCCTCTCGCCCTGCTTCAGACGACCTAGACAGCTACGGCGCCTACGAGGCAGACGACTACTACCGGGACGAGGCCGGTTACGGGGGTCGCTACGGCGGCTACAGGTGGGTGATACTCTACTGCCTGATATAGATCATAGGAAGGGGAAATAAATATACAGTGAAACCTCTCTATTAGGACCACATTTGGGACCAGTGTTAGGTGATCTCTTTGCAGAGGTTCATTTTGGTAGCTTTATGAAGATTTGGGACCGTAAAAAGGTGGTCCTTTATAGAGATGGTCTCAATAGAGAGGTGGTCTTTAATAATTGGAGGTTCTGCTGTACCTATTTTCAGATGTGATAATGGCACTTGATTCTTTATGAAAAATTAGAATGGGGGTCAATTTCCATTGAAATTTTTGTAAGATTGTGTAATTGGAAAGTTGTGAAATGAGAACGGTTAGAAAATTAGTGAGATGGCCTTGGATTTTTGCTGAGACTTGAGAATGGGGTAGGGTGTATTCCCCCCTCTTATAGTGCACACATTCATTGGATTTTTTTCAAACTATAAACTAATACATATTAATTATGAGATAGATCCTTCATTCTTGCTTTTTTAAAGCCAAATATATTCACTTTCTTATCAAGAAGACTTCTTCAGGGCCAATGTCCGATGAATGTCTGACTGTGTTAACACAGCTGCAGACATGATAAACTTAATATGATTCTTCAATAACAATATATGATTTATGTTATTTATTCAGAGTTTCGCATATTCGTCTCTGTCTATCCTCAGAATCTCTCTCTCCGCATGTCAGTTCGAGCGGCACATAAAAAAGTGAACAAAGATGTCATGAACTGGTCCACCAACTCTCATGTGTACGACCCCAGCACTATGTTAAATGGCGAGTCGCTCGGGACTGACATGCGCAGAGAGCGATTTTGATGGTGGACATCGATGAATTGACTACATTTGTCTCCTATATCCAGACTCTGACTGTGATCATAGATGTTTGCATAGTGTATGCGATATGATCGATTACGTTTTACGACACCGAGATGCAGCCATGAAAGAATCAACCCCCACCAGTAGCAATTGTAGAGGGAGGGAATCTATGAATAGGCAGAGTGCCTGAAAATCATGCCTTATGGCCTCATATTTTGTCCCTACCACCCTTGCAGGCAGCGTTCGTACGGCGGGTACGGCGAGCAGACCGAGCGGGCGCCGCGTTACGGCAGCAGCCGGCACAACAGCTACGGCTACAAGCAGCCGCAGAAGGTACAATCGCACGCACGCACACGCACGCATGCACGCGCACACACACATAGTCACACACGCGCTCGTACGCGAGCACACACAGGGAGATTCCAAATCCAAAATGGGATTTTTGTTGTCTTCTTGAGGGAAGGGGCTCGTTTGTAAGAGGCTGGGGTGTTGTGGGTGGCGTTTAATACCCTGGAGACAACATGGCAAAGTGGCACATTACACTATTACATGGGAAAAGAACCTTATGGTATTGTTGCACTAACTACATTCAATAAGTAGTAAATACTACTTTAGTTTACAAAATAATGCACATGTGATATATTTGGTAACATCCTTTTTTAAAAATAAAATTGTAATTATTTACCTCTAACTCCATCAAAGCCTATCAATATCTGCCATGTATTCCCGCCCTGTATGAAGTACCCATACCTAGTCTACCTGTTGATGACAACTTTCCTTCGCCCACAGAGCCGCCACCAGAACTACTACCGGGAAGGCTCCGACATGGAGGACGCCGAGCGGGTGAGTAGCACACACAGACATACAGAGAACATCACTTTTAGGGGACAGTGGTGGGAGCATTACAGGGGAACGTCTCCAAAGTGTGCCTATTTGTAAAGCACTTTGTAAACATGATATGCCAAACGGGTCCCCATAGGAAGTTTGCTTTTACTGTACACATCATATCCTATTCTTGTACTCAACTTTATCATAGAGGACCCCATTGTCCAAAAGGGTACTGAATAGCATTACACTTACTATACAGCGTGTAACCGCCCCCCCATTGCGCGCATCCATGAATTGAGTGTGAAATTTGTTATTTCATACCACTCAGATAGAACTGGAAACCTATCTTCGATCCGCCAAACCTGCCGTTAACAAACTGTTAGCGTTTAAAGCTACCTGCGTTAGGCTACTCTGCAATAGCAGGGGCCATCTTGAAAACAAAAATGTCAGTCATTTTAATAGTTCGACTGGTCGGGCCTTTTTCCTATGCCTGAAAAAATGTATACGCTACACGCAACGCCATACGTGTCACATCGGTGCACCTTCAGCTGAAGTAATCTAAGCTGCTTCAGGTTAGAACACACAAAATAGCCTTTCCATGGTTCTATTAACAAATGCCTTGCCTACTAAATACTCTCTCAAATATTCAGTGTGTAGGAAAATATGCGAATGACAAATACTAGTAGTTCAGTGTCATTTTTTTTATTCTACTATGAATTCATGAACTTTGGCCAGGGTATTATTAATGTAAACAAGCGAAACATGTGGTCACCCATAGTTTTACCTGACTAGTTCGAATTTGACCTGCCAAACTTTCTTGTGCAATTATTAAAATATATGATACAGGGCACCTACATAACAAAAAACACCGCATAATTCAGTACTTTATATGTGACGTCATGGTCATGCTGCTATTACTTATCACTGCATTACCAGATTCATACCTCACCTTTCAGTCTGGATACGGCCACCAGTCCGGATACGGAAACAGAGGCTACCAGACTCAGTACGTGCCCGTCGTGCTCAAGAAGAAGACCAAGAAGAAGAGTGAGTCCATTTCTTTAAGATCATTTTTTACTGCTTATTTTTTTTTAATATGGTTGATTCCGTATCACCCCATGGAATTATCATTGCCATACGTGCCTCGTTCTGAGCACTTCCAAATAATGGAATGCCGCAACTTTTGAACATGGACATTATTGAATATCCAAATCAAACAAGGTCCTTTATGATGCATCAACTGACATCAGCAAGTTCACACAACAGAACTGAATATAGGCCGTATGTTCTGATTACTTAATTCTAATTACGTACAATCTGCACCCTACAGTATTCTGTAATGAAATAAAGCCCCGCCACATGAGTATAACACCGAGTGTCCTGGCGAGATTCGAGCCCAGTGGTTGTTGTTGTTGCAGCCAAGTTCATCCAGGTGCTGCAGGGTCAGTACATCCCCGGCGGCCTGCAGATGTTCGGCAAGTTCAAGGACCTGGAGTCGTGCAAGCAGGCGTGCGAGCTCACTCCCGAGTGCTTCTCTGCCGACTTCAACAAGGTATTAAAGCAGCAGTGACGCAGTTCTCCTCAGAGGGGGTAATAGAAAATGCACACTGTCCTGATGTGTAGTGGCTCAGTCCTCAGCAAACAATATTGCACACTGTCCTGATGTATGTTGAATATTCATAGCCTTGATGAAACTCAATTCACCAACATTCTTTCCCAAATCACCAGTCACCAATGCATTTCATGGTCTTTCACCGAACCCCGGGAATTGTAGTTGAATAGATTGCATCACATTCCATCACACGCTTAAATACAGACAATTCACAGTTCACGCTCAAGATTCAGGGCAAATCACCAATCACAGCCTTAAATTTGTAATGAGCTGATCACCAGTCACCAATAATAGGTTCCATCACATTTCCCACAATCAAGATTTATGGCGTATCACCAATCACAATTTTGCTATATGATCCCTGTTCCTCACGGCCACTTGTATGTGGACCCCCAACACATATATCAATCTCAAGATACATTTTCCTATTGAACATAAAGTTCATTTGGAATAAAAACGTATTTGAGTTAATTTGACATTCAAAAATGAAGAAGGAAACATTCACCATAAACTTACACGTCAATTTCCAAAGTTGCACTGGATAAAGCCAATGTTTATCAGTAAAAGTACGTGTGTGTAACAAACTACCAGTATCGCCAAATGACATTATCCCTATGAACAACTATATCTATATTTTCCCCAAGTAGTTTGCTTGTGAATTCAATTCTATGGTAGGAGCTTGCTTGCCATAGCAGTGAGACTAGAATTGGCATTATCGCTGTTTTCAGGAGTCTAAGAAGTGCTACATCCACGGTAACCTGACGGCGTGTGAGGTGACGCGCGCCCACCCCGGCACCATCCACTTCAAGAAGGCGCCCTGCAGTAAGTTCAACCTCTGGCTTCTCACGATAGAATCAGAATCATTTATGTTTGGGTTTAGGGTCCCTCTAAGAGCAAGATACAGTTTGTGTAGTTCATTATTGTATCAGT
>CM032662.1:5120518-5136821 GCA_019095985.1 Streblospio benedicti
GGGAAAAAAACCCCCGGGGGGTTTTTTTTTAAAAGGGTTTAAGGGTTTTTTGGGGGTTTTGGGGGGGTTTTTTGGCCTTTTTTTTTTAAATTTTAAATTTTTTTTTTTTAAAAAAAATTTTTTTTAAAAAAATAAAAAAAAAAAAAAATTTTTTTTGGGGGGGTTTTTTTTTTTTTAAACCTTTTTTAAATTTTTTGGGGTTTTTTTTTTTTTTTTAAAAAAAAAATTTTTTGGGGGTTTTCAATTAAAAAATTCTTTTTTTTTTTTTTTAAAAAAAAATTTTTTAAAAATTTTAAAAAAATTTTTTAATTTTTTGGGCCCTTCCAAAAAAATTTTTTTTTCCAAAAAACCCCCCAAAAAAATTTTTTTAAACCCCCGGGGGAAAAAAAATTTTAAAAAAAAAAAAATTTTTAAAAAAATTTTTTTTTTTCCCCCTTTAAAATTAATTAATTTGGAAAAAAAGGGGCCAACCCCAAACCCCTTTTTTCCCAATTTTTTTAAAAAATTTTTTAAAAAAGGGGGGGGCCCCGGGGGCCCCTTTTTTTTTTTGGGGTTTAAAAATTTTTTTGGAATTTAAAAAAAAATTTAAAAAAAAAATTTTTTTTTAAAATTTTTAAAAAAAGGCCCCAAAAAAAAAAAAATTTTTTTTGGGGGGAAAAAAAAAAAAAATTTTTTAAAATTTTTTTAAATAAAAAAAAAAAATTTGAAAAAAAAAAATTTAAAAAAATTTAAAAAGGGTTTTCCCCTTTTGAAAAAAAACAAATTAAAAAAAAAATTTTTAAAAAAAAAAAGGGAAAAAACCAAAAAAAAAAAAAAAAAAAAAAAATTTTAATAAAAAAAAAAAAATTTTGGGGTTTTTAAAATAAAAAAAAAAGGGGGTTTTTTTTTTAAAAAAAAAAAAGGGAAATTTTTTTTTTTTGGGGTTTTTTTTTTTTTTTTTTTTTAAAATTTCCCCCCCCCCCAAAAAAAAACCCCAAAAAAAATTTTTTTTCCCTTTAAAAAAAATTTTTTAAATTTAAAAAAAAATTTGGGAAAAAATTTTTTTTGGGGGGGGTTTTTAATAAAAACTTTTTTTAAAAAAAGGTTTAAAAAAGGGGAAAAAAACTTTTTTCCCCCCCCCCCGGGGGGGGGGAAAAATTTTAATTAAAAAAATTTTAATTTAAAAAAAAATTTAAAAAAATTTCCCCCTTTTTGGGGTTTTTTTTTTTTAAAAATTTTGGTTTTTTTGGGGGTTTTTTTTTTTTTTTTAAATTTAAAAATTTTTTTTTTTAAAAAAGGGGGGGAAAAAAAAATTTTTTTTCCCCCCCCCCCCCAAAAAAACCCCCCGGGGGGTTTTTTTTAAAAATTTTTGGGGTAAAAAAATTTTTTTTTAAAAACCCAAAAAAAAAAAGGGGAAAAAAAAAAAACCCCCCCCCGGGGTTCTTTTCCCCCAAATTTTTTTTAAAGGGTCCCCCCCAAAAGGGCCCCCCCGGGGGGGTTTTGGGAACCCCCCCTTTGGGGGGGGGGCCCCGGGAAAAAAAAAAACCCCCTTTTTTGGGTTTTTGGAAGGGGGGGGGGTTTTTTTTTCCCCAACCTTTTTCCCCCCGGGGGGCCCAAAAAAAACCCCAAATTTTTAAGGGACCCCCCCCCGGAAATTTTTTTTTTTTTGGGGGGTTTTTTAAATTTTTTTTTTTTTTTAAAAAAAACCCCCCCCCTTTGGGGGGAAAATTTTTTTACCATTTTTTAAAACCTTTTTGGGGGGGGGAAAAAAAAAATTTTTAAAAAACCCCCCCCCCCTTTTTTTTTTTGGGGGGTTTTTTCCCCCAAAAATTTTTTTTTTTTTTTTTTAAAAGGGTTTTTTTTTTTTGGGGGGTTTTTTGGGGTTCCCCCCCCTTTTTTCCTTTTTTTTTTAAAAACAAAAAAGCCCCCAAAATTTTTTTTAAATGTTTTTTTTTTTTAAAAAAAAAAATTTTTAAAAAAAAATTTTTTTTCCCCTTTTTCCTTTTTTTTTGGGATTTTTTTTTTTGTTTTTTGGGTTTTTTTTTTTTTTTAAAAAGGGGGTTCTTTTTTTTCCTTTTTTTTGGTTTTAATTTTTTTAAAAAAAAATTTTAAAAAAATTTTTTAAAAAATTTTTTTTTATTCATTAGTTATAATACTTACTCGAAGCAAAAAATTGATGATCACCAAATCGATTGATCTTCAATACTTTTTTTTGGCATAATCTGCACCTGATCAAGAGCCTCACAGTCATCTAGGAATCTTTTTATCTCTAACAATGAATTTCAAATGTTCACAATAAACATTCATTTCTAAATTCAAATGTATATTTAGATGTACTTTTTGGCAACATTTTTTCATCAATAACCTGATTCAGATAAAACTTACTGTTCATAAACATATATTTACTTTTGTGAAACATTGTATTTAAAATTTCCCCATGGTTCCTAATTTGATTTTCCCTCTAATTATCTCAGATATTATTGACCATTTTTCCAAACTTTATAATTCATTACCTGTTTTCCAATTCCAAGATTTCCTTGTTGCCTTTCATTTCTGTCAGATATTATTGACCATTTTAACTTGTCCCAATTCAAACTGCATCCACATCAATCTTTCTTTTGTTCTTTTGGCTTTCTGTATCATAGAAAACATTATAAGATTTTTTATTTTCAGGATACTGATATCTATTTGAGCTGACAAATTCCTAAAAGGGCTTTTTAATCAAATTTTTTATTTTTTACAGTGCACCTTGCACTACCAACAATGTCAGGGCATTTAGATTTCTTTTGTCATGGTACTGGTATCTAGTTTTAAGGAACTTCTAAAATGGAGTTTAATCTATGGTTTATTTTTTAGTGCACCTTGCAAAATATCCCTGTCTTTACAAAATATTCTTTTTTCAAGGTCATCTTCTGGGCAGTTTTAATGAAAATTAATATTTACCATTATACCACATATCTAATGTAAAAAACAGCCTAAATGGTGTAACATTTGATTGGTTGAGAGCTTCAAACAGATGGAAAGCATATTATTCAATTATACCATGCTGGTTCTTTTTTTATGACATTCGATTCATACTCTGGGTCTGATAATTTTTTGCATTGTGTTTGCATATCCAGGTAGCATTTGAAATTGCATGATGATTCAGTGAATTAAATCTAGAGTCAAATTGGACATTCACATCATCAATATATGGAATAAAAAGTATTTCTCCTCAATATTCTTCTGCATTAGAACTGTCAATATTTGGTCTCAGTGTTTGTCTTGCACATATGCGAGGATCTAACTGCTAAATGCTGATTTTTGCTGCCATTTCTTAAGCAGAATCAAAAATGGCTGTAAACTCCTTTTCAGCATTAGTGTGGACAGCGGTTAACTCATCTTTAATCAGTTTAACCTCATCTTTAAATATGCTGAGTTGCTTTGTAAAGCCAAACACAAATCTATTACATGCAAAGGAAACCAAAAAGGACGACGTTTTTATTGCACTTAACAGACCAGCTGCCTCAGTTACAGTTTTGGTTTCCCATAAAGCACACTGACGAATAGATATTTCTTCAAGGCAATCAATTATCACTTCATACAATACAAAAAAATCCTGCAAGGTAGAATGTCTTTCAACCCAACGTGTAGTACACATTATTTTAATTTTGTTATTTGCAAGTTTGGGTAATCCTTGACTCTCTGTCTGAATTAACTTTGTCTAAAGATCTTGTCCGCCATGGTTGTTGTCTCTTAGGGTAGTCAAAGAATCTACTAATACATTTGATATTTTTGATCATGTTCTTGACATCTTGGATTTACTGAGCACTAGGTTCAGACAATGACTACACTGGGAGCATGTTTACACACTTCTGATATTTGTGCTTCAAGGCAAATTTCTATACCATTGCATAGCAATTATCACTTCATGTTTGTGTAATCCCAAAGGTGGGTCATGGAAATAAATTTCGAAGGTTATGTTTCGAAGGTAATGGTAGACAAACGAATGTTCGAAGGATTGAAGCTTCATCCCATTCCTTTTGTTAAATGAAAAGAAGTTCTTTTCTTCATTTTGACAAAAACCTTTTTTTTAATCTTGACATCTTGTAAAATTTCTGTTCAGTCGATAAATTATATTCTTAAATCCTTATAAAATTCACCTTTATTCAGATATTTGTTGCATGCTGGATTCAGATTCTCAAAGTTAGAACATTTTCTATAAGCCTGGATATTAAACTGTAGTTGCTCTAATTGTAGGATATTGATGAGTGCAGAAAGAGTCGTCACCTCTCCCACTAGCAAGCACCTGTTATCATCGTTAGCCGTGTGAACTCCACCCACGATGGACCCGATTCACACAAAGCCAATGTTGACTTGAAAACAAGCCGATTACTACGTGATTGGTTAAATGGAAATATTTTGATCTGTGAAAAAAAGCTACATGTTGAAACTGTTGTCTTAGTAATAATAGGCTTGATTTTGGAAGGCACCTTTCATACAAACACATGTGTGTGAAGTGTCTATAGTACTTGTATAAACGTGTTAATTTATTGGTGAGGCTTATTTTTAGAGTGATTTCATTATTGCTGGTCTGTGCGTACAGTACAATATATTGTTATTTATATATTTTAGCACAAGTCAAAATATGTTGTAGTTTGAAATTGTGCATTAAAGAATACTTGCTTTTATATTGTGAAACAGTATATTCATATGTATTTATCTTAAGCCCCATCCATACTGCTACGACAACATGCAACGCTATGCGATGAGTTGGGCAAAATCGCTGCGGTGTAGACGCACTTACGACTACGATTCGATCAATATCCGTAGCGTCGTAGGCAGTCATCACGACTGAGCACATTCAGTCGTAGTCGGGTGACGTCATCTGTTGTTGTGTTGGTGTGGATTGGCCTATGACATGACGGGTACCGGGTCATCATAACCCTGCTTACATAAAGAAGTTGTACTTTAACGTAACTCTGATATGATATTTATCAACAAAATGCATGTGCTCTAATCAACAATGTTAAAAAACTGTATCTTCGTTGTCGTTTATGAAACACTCGCCAGGATCAAGGCAGACTTACGACGAATCATCCTAGCGGTGTGAACAGACATAGTCATAAGGGGACCAGAATTCATATAAATCGCTTTTGATCAGAAATTTTGAGGAAAAAAAACTACAGGATTGAAAATGGCAAAGTTTGTTATGCACACATTCTTTATTTTCGTTTAAAAACTTTAGTTGGTGTGAAGTGTGGTACAAAACCTACAATTAAAATAACAATGCTCTTAGAAATTTTATACAATTGGGTAATCAAACTCCTTAAAATGAATAATCATGACATATAGGGGCTATGCTTCCTGGATCATCTGATGAGATGAAAAAAAAAAATCAAATTATCTACTTAAAAACTACCAATACGTCATTTAGATTAAAATGCTAGATTGAAATTTGAATAACTCTGAAGTCATATCTAAACATATTAAAGCTCATAATATCTTACTGCAAATGATTTCAAAAGAATGCAATTTTTTAAGCTTAACATTTATTTGACATAACTAGGTAGTGTAATCGATCTTAAATAACACAATTTATTTGCACTAAATACAGTAATACGCATGAACATATAAACCTTATATATATGTATTAAACAATATACAAAAATCAACTAGATGTAAACAAAAACTGTGCGAATTGCTAGAATAAAATCTTGTTTTTAGGGCAGATATTTATAAATAATATAAACAATGAACTTTATTTTGATAATTCATAAAAAGTATGAATGATTCTTTTATTAATGAGAATGCCAATTTGGACATTTTTGCAAGTTTCAAGATTGCAATTGTACATATTTAAATATGCACTAGACACAAATGATGATTTATATCACAAAAAGCTTAACACAAATTCTTTTATAAATATGACTATAATATGCCATGCATGACAATATTTTAACAATATTCAATGGAATGATAAATATTTTTTGCTTACAATTTCATCTAGCCACAAATAATAATAAAATATCTATCACATTAGTGATTTCTTGATCCTGTATACACAGCAAGTACCTAGGACGGAATTGCTACAGCCAAGATGCAAAAATTTAATCTGTTATTGGGGTTTGACAAAATAGGTAAATAAGACTTCTTGTAACGCACAGAACAATAATGTGCACTGTAGAAACACAATCAGTTTAATTGGCATTGGAATACCAAAACAGAGAATTAAAAACGGTGTCCAATGTGATGGCAAATCATAGTTGAAGTTTTTAAAACCATCATTTGTACAGAATTTTTATTTTCAGTTTTTATCGCCAGCAAAAGCAAGTCCGGAAGACAAATAAACCAACTGGGGTGAGTTACATAAAGTTACAAAACAAAAATGCTTGCTTCAAAAGCTTGCAGCTGAAGCTTAAAAAAACAACCATGGCCACGCCCATCTCTTCGTAATTATATATAGATACAAAAATCAATGATGTAGACATCTCACTGTGATGTAGATGTATGTCTAATCTTTGTTTTTAAATTAGATAACTTAAATGCAAAACAGATAGATAATAATTATCCAGATTCTTCATAACAAGTACACCATGATTCTTTTATTAATGAAACCACACATTTTGACATTTTTATATGTCTAATTTTTTAACTTAGATAACTTAAATGCAAAACAGATAAAAAATATCCTGATTCTTCATAAAAAGTACGCCATGATTCTTTAATAAATGAATCCACATTTTGACAATTTTAACAAATGAAAGTTGTAATGATAATATTAGATGCAGACACAAATCACTTTTCTCCAGCAGGATTTATCAAAATCATCTTCCATGGAATTTTCTGGGCGTAGGCATCAATAACACCATCAATATCTACTGTGATATCTCTATGCACAAACAACAATGTCAGGGCATTTAGTCTATCTTCTGTCATGGTTCTCCTTCGGGCAGTTTTAAGGAACTTTAATATGGAGTGAGCCCTCTCTTTAGTGACACTTGTTGCAGGCATTAAAAGCATAACATAGAGAATGTAATAAACATTTGGATATGTATATCTGTTACACTGTTCCAATGCTGTTAGCAAATCACTTGGTAGGTTTTTGCCCAACGTCAAACAGAATCGCATATAGAGACGAATTTCTTGCTCAAATGTATCTGGAGATGGCATACTTGTTCCACATACTACTTTTAAGCTCTGCAATTTTTCATATGTTAGCCCAACAATGTTTGCTGGAACAAGATGCAATCCTACAATTGCATGACTATTCAGTGAATTAAATCTAGAGTCGAATTGGACATTCACATCATCAATATATGGAATAAAAGTATTTCTCTTCCAATATTGTTCTGCATTAGAACTGTCAATATTTGGTCTCAGTGTTTGTCTTGCACATATGCGAGGATCTAACTGCTAAATGCTGATTTTTGCTGCCATTTCTTAAGCAGAATCAAAAATGGCTGTAAACTCCTTTTCAGCATTAGTGTGGACAGCGGTTAACTCATCTTTAATCAGTTTAACCTCTTCGTAAGCTGTCAGTATATTTTTGGTGGAGCCCTGCAACAATATGCTGAGTTGCTTTGTAAAGCCAAACACAAATCTATTACATGCAAAGGAAACCAAAAAGGACGACGTTTTATTGCATTTAACAGACCAGCTGCCTCAGTTACAGTTTTGGTTTCCCATAAAGCACACTGACGAATAGATATTTCTTCAAGACAATCAATTATCACTTCATACAATACAAAAAATCCTGCAAGGTAGAATGTCTTTTAACCCAACGTGTAGTACACATGATTTTAATTTTTGCAAGTTTGCGTAATCCTTGACTCTCTGTATGAATTAACTTTGTCTAAAGATCTTGTCCGCCATGGTTGTTGTCTCTTAGGGTAGTCAAAGAATCTACTAATACATTTGATATTTTCGATCATGTTGTTGACATCTTGCGAAAGGGATGATTTACTGAGCACTAGGTTCAGACAATGACTAGAACAATGCATATATGGAGCATGTTTACACACTTCTGATATTTGTGCTTGGACGGCTCCACTCATGTTACCAGCACCATCGTATATTTGAGCTTGACAGCATTGAATGTCTAACCCAATATCTCTTATCACATTCATGATCTCCTTTGAGATATTCTCCACAGTAGTTGAGTCAACGTCTACAAATTTTATGAGTTTTTCACAAGTGTTGTTGTTTTCCACATAACGAAGTACAATGCCCAACTGCTCTTTGTTACTAACATCAGTAACATCATCAGCCTGGAGTCCATATAGAGGTCCAACTGGCTGGCTCCTTACTGCGTCAACAATCCTGGCAGTGATTTGCTCCCCAATAATGTTCAAAAGCTCATTTTGGCTAGTTTTTGAAATGTAAGTGGCATTTTTATGCCCCTCTTTCATTTGACTCTCCAGTTTCTCATCACCAGAATCAATCCGGAACTCAATGAGTGTTTTATAATTTCCAGAGTTTTTGCTACTTTTCCAAGACGTTCCACTGTCTCCATGTCCTTGAAGGGATATGCCTTGCCTTCCACAAAAAATGATAGTTTTGATCACAGATTTAAGAATATCTCTATTTGCTTGGACCATTTTTTGTGTTAATGTTGTAAGAGAAAGGTCGATTCTTTTACTGGCATACTTTTGAGTTTCCAAAAATTCTTAGAATCTGGTATATGATCCACTTAGCCATGACCCGGTCGGGCGTAATGAACCGGTTCGTCGGAAACTCATATTTTCACTAATGAACCGGTTAGCCACGCTTGTATCTCGTGCGTATAGCTGTCATATGGGCGGGCGTAATTGTAGTATAAGCGGTCCCATCTTATATATTACTATACATCACGCGAATGCCTGCGCCATGCAAAATCAAATGGGAGGGCACAACATCACAAAACAAAAAGAAAAAAGATAAAAAAGATGAGGAATGTGCACATACATGTTTGCATTTTCAATAAACGTTGATTACGTGTTACTCGCACTTCTCCAACACAGGTTTTTACATTGAATAGTGTGAAATGATTGCAGACATTGTTTTATAACAACAAATAGCGACTGTACCGTGAATACGTAATAGAACATAACAATATTTGGCTATTTTCTGTCAATTAAGAGACTATAATGTATGCAAGTTATATATTTTATTTGGTCGAATGTTTAATCTAAGACGTTTTGATGAACCGGTTCGTGTACTTTTAAAAATTAATTAATTAATTACTAAAAAGCTCAAATCAGCCTGTGTCAACTGATAAAGTGAAAGTTGTTCCATAATGGCCCCCATAATTATAAAGTATTCACTCACTCAAATAGTAATAAAGTATTCACTCACTAATAGTAATAAAGAAATCATTACTTTATAATAAAATATTTAACGTACAAAAAATAAAAGTAAGTTAAGTCCATATAAAACCAACGTGCACTCACACATGACGATGTTGACGGAGGTTGGGTGGGGGAGACGTTTTCGCGGGGTCACCACGTCTCCTGTGGCTGGGCAGAAGGTGCCGTAGCCCTTGGCTGGTACACCAGGCTGGTTCACTGACTGCAAGAGACAGGGAGTGGGAATGTTAACAACCGGTTACATCAGTTAAAAAGAAAACACCTGTAATTAGAAAGAATCTTCTTAATTACTAAGCCCAGTATATCTTACAACTATATAAGTTTGCGCTCAATTGCTGAACAAGCAACAATATGATGCTTTTTGTGCAGTTTGAAAATTCCATTCATCTAAGCAGCGCTAAGAGGATAACTAGAAGAATATAAAAACTACATGATAAAAAGCTTTAAAAAGTGTAAAATATTAAACGTTAAAATACAAGTAGTACCTTCCCTTACACTTGCAATGGAAAAGACATTGTATTGTTGTTGATCTTTTTACACAACAAATATTCTTGTTACAGAATTATTTTTACTGCATCTCCATGGCCTTAAAAAAATTATTAGGATGAAGCAACTGAAATGCTAAGTACAGAAAACATTTCCAGAGACGTCCCAATTGGTTAGTTTCTAGCATTGGTATTCTTCAAATGTAATTTAGGTGCTATTTGCAAAGTTTGGGACTTCCCTAGAGCAGCGAAAGAAAACATGCCTTAGATTGCCCCATAGTAACAAAATACAGGAGTATACAAAAGATACTGACGTGGATGTGGATGTAGCACTGGTGCTTGGCGAAGTCGTAGTCGATGGCGAAGCAGATCTGGGGCGTCGTGGGGATGGAGTCTGCAAACACAAACAAGGTTCTACTGACGGTCGCCTTATTTGGCAGAGTATCTTGTATGTGCTAAAACATAATGCGACTACAAGTTTCAATATAAAGACAGTATCTATGTAATGCGTATCATCGGGAGGTTCAAGGAAATGGGATGGTTTAATATTACATCTCACTGGATTAGGTTCACAATCCCCTCAAGTCACACACTGTAGAGTTGTTCATTCATTTAAGCCCCTGCAGGATTAGGGGACCTTAGTGCGCTCAGTACTGGATGACAGAGCACCATAGAGGTCACTTCTTTTTTAGCTAGACACTGGTCGGGCAGTTTAGGGCTGGCAACCTTTTCTCCGAGAGAAAATGGCCCTCATTCACATATCTTGCTTGACTCTCGAGGTAACCTGGTATACATGTCTTCACATAAGCCCCAAGAAACTTGGTCCTTGGAGACCTTGTAGTGTGAAGAAGCTTTGGAGGGCTATCCCTCCATAGTGTAAAGTGGAAGTAAATATACATAAAAGTATATAAACATTTAAATGATTACTTTTATGGATTGAATATAAAGTGGTGTAATATTGAATACAAGTATGAATTTGTATAATTAATATGAAGCACCTTTTGCTAAAATGGTAATATATACAAAAACAAACCACTATGCGCTCGAACCAATATCTGGTAATTGATATATGAAGAGCTAATTTAACATAAATGGGGTAAGGGGGGCGGCGGTTATCATATCTAAGTTAAGTGATCCAGAAAAATGTGAGAAATTTATTTTCACATAGTCCTGCAGATAAAAATTTCTCAATATGTGTTTGTTTTTTTATTTTAGTATAAAAGAAAGTGGGTAATTTTTCCTAAAAATGTATGAATAGAAATTGGTTTTACCATAAAAAGATCTTGTATACAATTTCTTTGCCAGGCAAAATGCATTTAGTCCATACAAACACAAACAAAATATTGCTTGGAGCAACTCCTGTATGTCAAGGCCTCACCAGCACGGAGAAAATTTGAGAAATTTATTTTCACATGACCTGCTTAATCCATTTTGTTCTCCAACTCCATATCCAGAAACCTCCTCCCCAGTCTATCTCAAAATGGCTGTTTGTGCTTAGTATAAAAGATTCCACATCCTTCATGTTAAATAAAATACATGCCTTACAGGAATTTTGTACACCACTTCTGTCCTTATGACAACACAAAAGATACTATCATTTGTCCATGCAAAACAGTTAACAATGAACTCAATTTTATATATGTGTATTTTGTAGATCTTTTATGGTCCATAAACCAAATTTTCTTTCCCGAAACCCCTACAGTTTTATACATCTCCAAGTTCAAAATTAAGGTTGTTTATTGGTATCTTAATGTTTCAATCATGGACTTCATTTATGAAATATTTTCCAGAGTGCACGTGAGTAAAGAAAATCTATATGGACATAGGAGAGTTGCTACAGAAAATACTTGAAGAGGTAAGTGTAAGATATACCATTTCAAATATTATGGTTTTGATTTGATCAATGTATTGTACTGTTGGCAGACAGTTGAATTGGGGAATGTAAAATTATGAATTTTGGCAAATTTAATTATGCTAAAGAGCCTGCCTCATATGTTCATTATCAACCAATGACTATATATTCATTGGGTTATCGGATTTTTACAGGGACTCGAGAGGAAAAGCTGTATCGGCCCAGACCTGATACAGCTTTTTAGGACTACTTTTTGTCCTATTTCACAGACATTCATTGCTTCTCTGGATGGGGGCATTGGTATTGGTCATTTGGTCATTGCCTAACCCATAGCAACCACAAAGAATTATCAGACTACTTGAAAATAATTTTCTATTTGCTTGATTTCTGAAAAACTTTTATAAAAAATGAATGCAAACTCTTGATTATGAAGACATTGATCTGTCAAACCTGAGCTGGGAGCCAGGAAGACCCTACCACAGGATGGGATGACATTGTCCCTGATGGAGACCTTTACAGCATACTATATGATGTTGAACAAGAGCAGGTGGAAAGAGAAAGAAATGATTTACCCTCATGAAGATGTTGAAATCTATGCAAATCAATACAACAGAGAAATGCAGTACTATGAGTATGATGTCAGTGATGCAAAAGCTCTGAAAGATTACATAAATCACAAAAACCCCATCACTGTGAGGAAGACAGAAGGTTTTTCAGTAAGTGGTCTACTGTATTTATCTTGTCTTGTAACAAAATCTTTTATAGAAAAATATCATATATTTATCTATTAATTTTACTTATACTGATAAATGCCTATTCTGGAGCTAAATATTATTTCAATTATTTGCAGGTCATGGCTCACTGATAAAGGCGAGAAGAGACAGATGTTGATGATCCCTGGTCCGAATTTGGACATTTACATCGGGCATTTTTTAAAAGAGGCTAAATGGACAGATGCCAAAGGCATAATTCAACAATATGAGCCTGATTCACTGACATCACTTCATCGTGGAATAGCTCGATACTTAAAAGACAATGATTATGAGCATGATATTGTAAATAGTGACATTTTTTCAACAAGCAGAGAAGTGCTCAAAACAAAACGATTAGAGCTGAAAAGCTGGGAAAAGGAAACAAACCGAACCAAGCGGAACCTATAACTCCAGAAGAAGAGGAAAATTGTGGACATCTGGAGTCTTAAATGTGATTCAAAAACCCAACAACATTACAAAACACAATGTGGTATTGGAGTGCGAAGTTACTGGAGTTCAGGGGAGCAGATGAACACCGCCAGATGGAATGGGGGATTTGACTTTGACAAAGGATGTGAACAATCAGCCATACCCACAATGGAATGAGAGAAAACAAAGACTCGCACAGGCCAGGCAAGAAATATCCATCCCTTCCAGCCTAAAATATTTCCATCACAAAATTCTCAACAATGTCCCATAGTTTGCTACAAAAACCTCCAAAAAGCCAGACCACAAGATTTTCTCAATAAAGACTCACCCTTCTATTTGTCCGTTAAATACAACACAAAAAAGCGATGTCTGTTTGTTCAAAAAAAGTGCAATGGGAGAAAACAGCTGGGTGTAATCTTTAAAAAATGTGTAGTGAAGCGGGTATTAAAGGAAAAAAAACAATCATAGCATCAGAAAAACAATGTGCACCAATTTACTACATAGTGGAGTAGCACCAAACCTCATTCAACAGCTTGTGCGCAGTGTCTCAAGCTATCAGGCCAAAAAACATTCAGTCCATAAATAACTATGCAATAGCCAGTGACAATCAACAGAGAGCCATGTGCAATATATTACAAGAACCCAAAATAAAATACCATACCATATTTTTATTGCAGATTCTGAACCAATGGATCCACTTACTGGAGGGATCAACCCCATTTTTTTTTTTTCACTGGCTGGGTCGTCTTACGACCATCACATCTACAAGCCATGGAGAAACCCCTTGCCGAGCTAGGCATCACTAGCAGAACCACGCTGAATATATTGTGGACACCTGCAGACAAATGTGAGTGTGAGTTTGTACAAGCTGCAGTGTAGCTGACTAAATTTATATTGGATTAAAAGATAAGGCTATTTTTTCTGTGAATTTGTATTATGTCTCACAAAAATTCTTCACCCTCATTAAAATACTTCGCAAATCTGCAAATTTGTACATTATTCTTTACATAATGTAAAAGAAATGAATTTTCCCATTGGTAGAGAGAAAACCTTATCATCTTCGACCTCCCTGGATTTTTAGGCTCTTTTTCCACCACCTCCCATTTGGTTATACTCCTCCCACCCCTATTGTGTCTTTTGTGAAGAATAAATTTTAATTGTCTCATAAGATTGACCCATGACATTGATCATCGTCAAATTGATGGTGTGCATTGTGGGTAGCATTAATAAGTCAATCCCTCACTAGTTTAAGTCGGGCATGATAATCAAATGTACCTAGAGAAACTGAATCAACAAGCACCCCTTTTCAATACTAATGATTCATATGCTTTCTTTCTAGCAGGTATGTTGAGGAACAAATATGCCGTCACGCTCTTTTGGTAACTATCTTGTGTGGAATTGACTGCTGTCATGTTTCCAAGGAAGTGGATTTGTGGTACATAACTGAATATTTTTTTGTTCTTATTTTTTGGTTTATAGATGTTGAAAGTGGAAATTCCAAATGATTTATATGAAGGTAAGTTTGCAATTATATATTGTTCAAATGTTGGAATTTTGTTGATTGAATAGTATTAAGCAGCCCAGAATTCCCAACATCGTCATAAGTATTAACGAAAATATGATATTTGATGCAAAATAGCCCTCTTTTCCGAACAACTCTTCATACAGAAATACTCGCCATGTTGACACCATAGCCATGTACGACAACCAGCACATAAATTATGCATACCAATGTGAATTTTGTGGTAAAAACAACTTTTTCCCTGGGAGTTTTTCAATTATTGACCAAAAAATAGCTGGTTAATAAAGGGCATGAGTTGTTGGACAAAGTAGTATGAAATGATTGAGTTAGATGTTACTAAAAGCATTTAATACCATTTTTACCAATCGTAAGTAACCTGTTGTTAAGAAGAATGGCTGGCTGCAATATTTGTAGCACAAGTATGTCTGATTTTCAGGCCATGATCAGATCCAGTGTAAATATAATGACAAGATTTGTCAATTTGATATATGTGAAATAATAACTCTTCATTTCCTTACATATAACATTGAAAAAGCATAATATATTTGTACAATTTTTTACAAAACATAGTTTTATGCCTGAGCAGTAGCTGTAAGCAAGGTCAATCGAAAGAACAATTATATTCTTGAAGATTATTGAAAATATATTTTACAGGATGGAGGCCAAGACCCACTACGGTGGGATTCATAGATTCACACCGTCATATTTCAAGGATGACTAAGAGGTTAGAAATTTTGTCGAGTATACTAAAGTAAAAGTGTTCATTCAATATTGAAATTGAAGGAATTGCTAGATAAATTAGTAACAAGCATGCTTTTAAGTGACAGTTCAGAGTTAGTGACATATTGCTAAAAAAAAATCAGCTTTGTTTTCGAAAGCGATTTGATATTTGGGGTGTAATCTAAAATCCTATGAAGATTTTTTTAATATAAAGCCATTATGTAAAACTTTGAGATAATAATAGTTTGTGTTTTTTTCAATGTTTTTTTTCCAGATCATGGCAAGATCACCTGAAAGTAAATGCTGTCACTTACAGCCCAAAATTTTTGCGCTGTGTGACAGTAATTGACTTAGATGTTGAGTTTAACGGTGAAAATATATGGATATATCGATGTAGTTTAGTTTGTTTTGTTTGTGTTTTATGTTCCACATTATTCATTTTTGTAGATAATATTGTATATGGAAGCCATATGATGTTTGTAACACACCCTGTGGGTATTTGTTGAAATACTATATTTGTTTTTTGTACTTAGTAAGTTCCTGGGATGGCAGAGGTATTATGGCCCACTAGATGGAGTTATTGTTTAAATACTTACTAAATTGTATTTTGAAATTTGTCGCATTTTAACATATTTTTTTCCTCCACACTTACCACTAAGGTTTCCTGACACTGATCATTTTTGTGAATATCTTACTTTGCACATCTGTAACAAGTACTCCATAGAATCCATACCAATAATTGCCAATGCTTGGTTGTTGTTTTTTGTTGTTGATGGTGTTTTAATACTTTATTTCTACTTTAGGTGATCATTTGAAACAAATTCTGGCTGAACTTAATGTGTAGGGCGCAATCGGCTGTCATCCCAAACGCGCCACTGAATTCAGTCGCAGTCAAGAGTGCGCTCTACGAACAATGGTGAGACACCAAAAGATAAAAGCTGTTGGCGAGATTGGACTGGATTACAGTGGAACGTGAGTGAAAAATAATTTAATTGAATAGTCCTTAGTATACAGTATTTTAAGATTTCAGTATATAGAATTTTGTCAGTACACACTTATTAAAAAATAATGATGAGACACCTACTTTTGTAGTTTTTTTTGTCACAAAGAGATCCAGAAGAAGGTGCTAGCAAAGCAGTGCGAAATTGGTGTTGAGATAATAAACCAATTGTTATTCATTCTAGAGAAGCCGAGTATGATATAATCCAAGTATTGTATGAGGTAATAGTGATTTATTT
>CM032662.1:5136921-5150173 GCA_019095985.1 Streblospio benedicti
TTTAAAATTGGGGTTTTTTTTTTTTGAAAAGAAAATAAAGGGGGTTTTTAAAATTTTGGAAAAAAAATGGGGGCAACTTTACTAAATTTACTGTGAGAAATAATCAGGACTGTACATCATAAATAAAAAGAATAGGTATCCTTTGGGAACTGCTTCCTATTTGCAAAAGGCATACTTTTTTTTTTTTATGTGTAAATGAATATTTGCAATCCATGGTTGAGTACATGGTTGAGTACAGGCCTGACAAGAAATTTGTAAACTAATGTAACGTAAATAATAGTATGTGTAAAAAATATTTAAAATATACTCAGTAAAAAAATGGTAACTAAGTATATTCTTTATGAAGGCTTCCTAGACATCTTCAACTTAAAATGAAGTGCTATGAAGTGTTGTCGATGCTATCGCTTGACAACTATCGCCTGTTTACCGCCACATGTCAACTCGAGGCACAATCGACTGATGTGGCATTTATTTAACTGTATGAGATTCTATACTGATGTGAGCAACTTGAATACTCACCCGCTTAAAATTAATATGTACATGATATGGGCAACTTTACTATTCACACCAATGAAGACATGCAAGTATGCAAACTTAATACATAACAAAGTATGCTAGTGGCAAAGAATCGGTAATCTAAAATCCGTTGCTTCAGGTTTTGTAGCTTTTAAATCATGAGCTCTGGTTTTATTTCTGGAACATAGCAAACCCATACTAAGTAGACGGACTGCTAACGTTTGAAGGAGTTCTTGCGAGTGCATCTATATGACAAACTATTTGTAGACGTATTGATTTTGTTTATAATTTTAAATTTACTAGTATATTATGTATACTAGTATATAATATTTTTTTATAATATATTATAAGATTTATATTGTAATGCAAGGACAGCAAAGTAATGAAAGCAATGAATTGACATTAACAGTACCTCTTTTTGCTGCAACTGTTTGCATCAGTAAGATTTAAATAACAGATATTAAGCAAATCTAATATATAACGGAGAATATGCAGATACTTTTGTGGTTAGATTTTAACATAGATATTCATCTTATGGAAAATCATTTGACGACGAAACGACGCCAACCACTGTGATCAAGATGGCTGATGCTGTCAAAAGCTCAGTGTAATAACTGATTATTATCCTTGTTTAGAAACTAGTGTTAAACTTTATATATAAATAGTAAGACTTACGTTGAATCCTTGGTGGACATTGTGTCAATTTCAATTGAAGCACTGTAAAAAAACATGCACCTCATGATAATTACAGTGTATGTAAATAATCTGCGATACTTAAGTGGTGATAGTTTTTACGTGTTAGTAAAGCATGATTGGCAGCTTGATGTTTTATCGATGCAAAAGAATAAAAAACACATATTCACAGAAAATTAATAATAATAAATTTTCATTGTATTTAACATCCAGTAGTTATCACTAACTATATGCAAGAGAACCCATATATTTACATCACCTCGCAATCCTCGATGTTCAATTAGCTCAAGTAGATAGCCAATATCTCCAATCGACTTCATGGGATATAGAGCAAGCTACTAGAATAAACATTCATGATGCAATGAGTGGCGAGGAAATTGTGGAGAAAAAGACGACATATTCGACAGGCGGTGGAGATGAAATGGTATCTAGATCATATGAGGAGTGTTGCCAAGATGAAGCTTCTCAAATATAACATGGGAACCATTGACACTGAGGATCCAATGCCAATGGTAAAACCCGCTGGACTTTCCTGTGATATGGTGGAGCAAGAAATGCAGTGTGAAACTGCTCATACAATGGTGAACAGTTTGACTAGTTGTGACGATGATATTGAACTTGATGAGGAACCATCGGTGCCACATCAGATGCTTTCTGTGGGCAGTCTTTTGACTGTTGTATGAGAGACTGAATGACAGGATTCTGTGGAATCTAGCATCAAAGAAAAAGACTTAAGCTGTACGTGTTGTAAGGGGGGGCAGTGTGAAAATGGTGATAATGCAGAAAATGTAAAGGTGATGATGTCAGAAAAGCATGATTTAAAGGGGCCTAGCGATCAATGCTTCATATTGATTATTGATTTAACCTTGGATGAGGAGGATGAAACATTAGTCCTTATATGCCATTTTCTGTGGGTTGCCTTTTAGCAAATAGAAGAGCGAGACTGAGTTTGCTGTGTTTGAAGACATGTAAATAAGTGGCTTTCTCGTGATTTTTGGAGGCTGACTGGGCGCAGGGTGCGACGGGAGCCTATTTTGAGACAGCCTGACATCCCGTTGCTCGCATCAGCTCGATTTGCGCCGTCCAAGAAACATTCAGAGGGTTAATTTTCCCAATAATTTCTCATTTTTACGGACTTAGCCGATTTTTTTTTTGACTAAAAATGGACTTGTAGTGTTGACACCGCGGCCCAGGCTAACTGGGGGGTTATACTCACAAACGTATTCGTGTTTCTTGAGGTCCCTGGTGCGCTTTTACTTTAGTGCTCCTTCCAGTTCTTGATCGTTTTATCTACAAGGTTAATTACAATAAGTGTTACATTCCAGAATGAACCAGTTAAGATTATGAATTACAAATTAAAAAACTACTTGCTTGTATACCCAGGATTAAACATATTCAAATTACAAATTTCAAATGTATTTGAATAGACATGCATATTTTTATACCATTTAAAATCTACCAAATTTGAACTCACGTCTTTGAACTCTCCATGCACAGCCATGCACATCCAGCTACTTCCTTAAAAACAACTTCATGTAAATCCAACTGAAAAACTACTTCCTTATCCACCAAAATCATGAACCAGACTAAAACAAATTTCTTGGCTTCCTTATCCAACAAATCATGAACCAGACTAAACCAAATTTCTTGGCGTCCTACTTATATATGCCATAGTACAGACTTTATGGTGAGCCCCAGCAGGTGGGCTGGCAGGTGTAAACATGGCAGTCACCATTTTGTTTAATTTTGTGCTTAAATTAAATTATTAACGCAAGATAACTCCATCATTACATTTCTTCAGGTATAATTTGATATTTATAATTAAACTCTAAATCCTACTCTACTTATTTATATTTAACTGCAATAACCACCATTTTAAATTACTGCATATTTAATGGATTTTTGATCAAAATTAGGTATAAATCAATATAAAACAAATGTAAACAATAGGTCAATAGGTGCAACCACTGTACATGACATGCTGTCCGCAACAGTCCCCCACCAAGGCGACTGTAAAGAAGCCTTCTCAATATCATAACGACGGACAGCATCATAAATTAGTCAATCCAAATCCTATATCAATCAATTACGAAGTGATGGAACATTATATACAGTTTTGTGAACATACTTAAATTTCAAGTGGTTACAAGTAAGTTCACATACAATTCGATTACCAATTGCATAACATAAGCAATACTAAACCAATAACAACTATACAATACAAACAAACTAAGGCAACACCAATAACTAAATTATAATTCATTAACATGAGTGACCAAATGCACATCAAAGTGCAAGCTACACAAATCACAACACTAGTCACTTCACTGCGATTTATCCTCGATGCAAGTTGCTTCCAACAGACAAATTTTGCTAATTGGCCTAGTTATGACCGAATCCTTTGTTTTTATCCCGCACATTCTAACGTGGCCATCCTTGCCCTTAAAGGTGTTAACTACCCTACCTAATAGCCAGTCATTTCTTGTAGCTGCAACATCCATGATTAACACAAGATCTCCACACACTAAATCTCTCTTGCTGGTAATCCACTTGGATCTTTTTTGTAAGGTTGGTAGATATTCCTTAACCCACCTTTTCCAGAACACATTTGTCAAATATTCAATTTGTTTCCACCTTTTTCTCAAACAACACTCCGTAAAGTCACCAGCTAATGACACTGTTGGCCTAAGTTGGAGGAAGTGATTAGGAGTCAAGGCTGACAAATCACTTGGGTCTGTTGACACATGAGTTAATGGCCTATTGTTCACTACACTCTCTGCCAAGCACATAAATGTATACAGAGACTCATCATCCAATTTTTGTTCATTTACTAACCCATGTAACACACGCCGAACTGCTCTGATCATTCGTTCCCACACACCGCCAAAGTGAGAAGCATATGGCGGGTTAAATTTCCATTCAATCCCCAGTTTGCTGAGCTCAACTTGCACCTTATTGAAGTCCATTTTGTTCAATTCTTCCTTAAGTTCTTTTTCTGCTGCAACAAAGTTTCTACCATTATCACTAACAATTGATTTCACCTTTCCTCTTCTTGCCATGAATCTTTGAAGACACCTGATGAATGAATCAGCATCCAATTGATGAGCTATTTCTATGTGCACAGCTCTTGTATTGAGGCAGGTGAACAAGCATCCATATCTTTTCTCAGTTCCTCTCCCCCTTTTTACATAGAAATTACCAAAATAATCAACACCACAATGAGAAAAGGCTGGTTCTCCAGGTGTAAGTCTTGACTGAGGCAAATCGGCCATTTGTTGCTGCAAGCTAATTCCATCTGTATCAACATGACTGGTCGAGGATTGATAATTACTAGGCACAGAATCGTGTATTTCAGTGTCCCAAATACATAATGTACTGACCTTGTCCTGATAAGACTTAATCTTTTGTTTAAAAATTTTTAAGGTCTTTCCTTTGGAAGTCTCACTTATTTCCAACTTTTGCATATCAGAATGGCCTCTTTGTTTTTTCAACGGATGGACAAATCACTGTTTGAAAATAAACAAGATGAATTATCTTTTTTTGTTTTCTCCAAATGTAGTCGTTTTCTACATGTAACTAATTTCTTTGGACTACTATCCAGCGCCAACAGATCGGTATGGAGAATGAGATATAGTGCATATTTTTTAATTATCCACATCATTACTGCTGCATATTTTGTCTACTCTATGCCACATCTATTACATAACACATCGTCATCTGAAGCAACATTTAACTTGTTCCTTAGAATATTTCTTTTTTATCATGTGAAATTTTCCTCTGATCCCTACCATTTGGTAATTCAATGTTATACAGAAGACAAACAAACTTTTGCTTAGGCTATTAGTCATGTGATTTGATTCCTCTTTTGATCACCTAATGCTTTGACATTACAACAAAATTAGGATGAAGTTTGTATGGAACATCATTTTGTAATGATTTACTCATTTTTTTGATAAGAAAACAATTTAGAATATGCATTTGTCAGCTACTCTACATAATTTCTTAAATCCGAAAGATTGACAACAGATAAGTTATGGTATACCAAATAATTCTTACCACAAATTTGTAAATAAATAGGATATCCTTTATGCTGAGTATTCAAATACTTTTTGGATTGGTTACAAATGAAAAATTAAACAGTGTTGTAATGCTAGCTGGCAAGTCAATTGAATTTCCAACATTCTGATCATTTGCATAATATTGCAATAAATATGAAGGAATACCGATTTCATTATCAACTAATTGCAGTAATTTTTCATATGAAATTGTGGGACTGTTCATTTCAAATGTGTAATTCTGTGAGCCAATAATTACGGACAATTTGTATAAGTCTTTACCACCTGAGTCATGCATAACGACAGTTGGCGTAACTTTTGATAGTTTGTAATCGTAATCTTTCAAATGGTCATTTTAGATGAAATGCAATAACGGGGTTCAAAAGCCATTGCACGATCTTGATAATTTTTTTAATACATTATTCACTAAGCATTTTACCATTTCGAACAATTACAGCATCTTTTTTATCTTTTTAACAACAATTTTAAAGTTTCTGATACTTGTTATGAATTTGCTTTTTCTTACTAAATTTTCTTTTTCGATGGTCATTAAGTTAAAATTTTAGACATTTAGAACAATTTTCATCTTTGGCATCAAACATCTTTACGACGAGCAAATACAGCTAAACAGCGCAAAAACAAGTTATGAATCTTAGATTGATGCTGCACTGTAGGCTCATGATCAATTTTACAGTGAGTGGTGTGAATTCTGCGAGTATAACTGTCAGGACAGATGTATGTTAATAGCGCAAATGTTGTCATCACAATCATACAAGGCGATATCAAAAGCAGTGCCATAGCCGTCATTGGAATTATCACAAGAAGGTAGAATATTGTAAATATTTTTCTCAGGCAGAGGTTTGAGAGCATATGCTTCACTATTGTATTGAATCTTTATAAAAAGCTATTGACAGGAACATTTTTTGAAGGTGAACTTTTCTCTACACTGAGGATCGAACTCAGTGGAATCGACTTAGCTATAAAAAAAATACACAAATATCTTAAGAGCTAGTTCTAGTTTATGGGCAAAGCTGTATTGCTATCACATCTTGGGCTTCATCTTTTCAGCTTCTTGCAAACACCAGACTTACACTAATTTTCCTCATCATCACTGGACTCATCATCACTACCTTCTTCCAACCCACTATCAAAACCATCCAAACAATAGTTCTGGTCTATGATCATTGGCTGCTCTACCCCTTAATTCGCATGGTATGTAAGGCGTTAAACGATAACTTACTCGTATGTCGAGACATTTTGTTTCCTCGAAATGAAATGTTAACTGGTTTATAGTCTCGCACAAGAATATACAAACCTTTTTTATGGAAAAAAAATATTTGTTTACATCTAGTTTGGCCTTCTTACCTGCAAAAATCTGGTTGCCGTGTCCGGGTGCCCTGCTGGAAAAGTGTCCGAGCGTGTCCACACATTTATTTCTTGGGACAGATAGAAATATTATGAACAAATATTGTATTGGTCAAGATGCAAACAAGTTTTTATCAATTTTGTGAATGAGGAATAATTTTCTATATTTGTCAATCACATTCTAAATGCCTAGATTCTACATGTTTTCAAAATGGTTCTCAATATTGTATATACTTACAGATGTTACAGGGAATATGAAACCCTGGATGACTGAATTTATGAAAATAGACGTATACATCAGAAGAAATAAAAAAACTCTTGTCTTGATTATGACATGTTTATTTGGAATTCCTGGAATAGTACAATTATCTGTAAATGTTTTTAGATACATCTTGGATGTGGATTTTCAAACAATCAGTATCAGCCTCTGCAGCTTGTAATGCAGGGGCTCTTAATGCTGTCTGTCTTCTTTTTTTAATCTTTTATACAGCATCTTTTAAACATAATTGTTTGTGCCAATAGCTAGGGCACTGTGTCAAACTGTTTTTTAGTGATGAGGAACGTGCGCTTGTACAAAGTATTCATGGGGTTTCAAACGCATATAATATTAATATAATTCTGAAAGTATATAAAGTTGAATTTCTAATTAAAAAATGAAATTTCGTACCAATGAACAGAGACAAATAAAATCGACTTTGTGATTCAAGATTACAAAAAATAAGGCAATGATCCCATGTTCACATACAAACCATGAAATGCTACTAAGTTAATGCACCTATGGTTACACTATTATAAATCTCACATTCTACAATGCAACAAATACAAGCAAATTTAAAACATTCTCAAGCATATGTATGAGTACCAATGATTCTGGTTTGCTAACTAATATTTATTAATTTTTCTTAACTTTACTTTACCCACAGGGGATAACGATTGTGTATGGGCGGGGAGCATTGGGTTGGCCTCTCGCAAGGAAGAGGTGGACTGGGGAGAGCCCCTACCTTACCCCAAGGGCTCTCCTTGCTCTCCTCAGCTGCTCTAACAAAACATAAAAAAAGAAAAAAAAAGAATATCTGTTAGTCATCTACAAATATCTACTTATCTACATAAACTCTGGCCTACATATCTCTACTTGGAGCCCCCCCCCCACCCCACCCTACCCTAAAAACTGGCACAGAGACACCAGATTTAGTTTATTTTCTTGTATATATTTTTTCTTTTTTTAAAAATCACAACTGTGAACAAATTGAATAAAGAACAAGAACGGTTAATTCACATAGTTATATGTACAGCATGTAAACATTGCATTTGTAAACAGATTTCCTCAGTTTTTACCGCATGCAGGTTTTTTGTTAGAAAAATGATGACTCTGATTTTACCTGAGCACTGGACAAAATTTGCCTAAGATTTGGCCATAAGTAAAAACTAGATCTACGATATACAAGTAAAGAGAAACATTAAAGAGAATAAAGTGACGAGTTCTTGAATTTATTTCGTCCTATGGAAGCAGAGCGTGGTTCCGACCCACGGACCTCTGGGTTATGGGCCCAGCACGCTTCCACTGTTAGGAGGACGATACTGGATTGCTGGAGTTACAACTATATAGTTGCATTATTAGAAGTTTTCTATGTGATTGCAGTAGAAAGATGAAAGTGTTTATTGATGCATTGCCTAATAAGCTCAGAGATAGAATTTAATTATTTGAATTTAAACTTGATAGTATGTTATATTGTCGAGATTTTTTGACCCTTATGAAGTATATTATGTGGGTGTTTTTTCCATCTGGTTCAGTTTTTTCCCTTTTTCATAGGAGTGTCCAAAATCAATAATTCCTTGAATTCCGATCCTATCATTTTTCTTAAAATAATTGGCAGCTTGGCATACTGCGAGACCATTGTTTCTATACAGTCCCACGTTTATGTCTATCTCTTTCATTTGCCATAATAAGTATGGTCCTATCAGTTCACATGTCTTTGCACCGTCGTAGCTACCCATAGTGACGTTTAAAGTTTGTATGACGTCAAAGTCTTGTATGATCTTAAACAAGGGCTTTAAGGTTTCTACTTTAGAAGGATGAAATACTAAGTTTAAAACATATAAATGGGACTTTAATATGAACCAGTCAAAGTCTGGGGCATTGATTACTATGTTTTATGTTTTACTTCTGGTTCTCTCTAGTATCTTATTTTGCTAAACTAACTTTGTTTTAAATGTTTTTGGTGGAAATCGTAGATTTGAATAACACGTCAGGACCGAAAATTTGGCAGTTCTTTAATTTTACAACATTTAATCTTTATCATCACTAAGAAATAAATATAGTAATGTCGTTGTTGTGATATATGTATTTTATTCTAGGAGAAAATGAGACCGTGATTGCATACTTTGAACGCTAGATTTTCACTAGTAATAAAGCAACATACTGCGTTTTTTTACCCGGAAATCAGGGTACACCAGCAGAATAAAGTTCAACTACATCAAAAAATCAAAATATATTGTTACCTGCATCAGCCGGTTGCACTTAAAAGGTTCCATTATTCAAAGTATTGATGGTGATTCTTATTATCACACTTTGAGACCATAATATTGTAAATATTTTAAGAAATCTATCGATTACTCCCCAGATCAAGACGACAAAATTGCTCTTTATTATCGCCCTACCTGTCTGCTAACATATCGTTTATCGAAAGGGCTATGTTAACCATATGCAACAGCCATGCGCGATTGATTAAGGCTGTTTCTCTGAAAAATGCATACATATGCATAAATTATGATAATGAGCCATTGATTAGCGTCGTCAGTCGAATGAAACGTTAAATATTATTGGTAGTTGCGCCATCTGTTAGCCAATGAGATGGCGCAATAAATTAGCGTCGTCAGTCGAATGAAACGTTAAATATTATTGGTAGTTGCGCCATCTGTTAGCCAATGAGATGGCGCAATAATTAGTTTGTTCGATGTCAGAAATACGTCATCATTTCTCGTGTGAGCGTGATTTATGATGACGAAATAAACATAGATATGGCGGATGTGACAAATTTTATTAGGTATTTTTTACATATTTCTTAAATTACATCGTTATTTAAACGTGTTAGTGTTTAATCGTGTCGGATAAATTTTATTCGTTCGATTAGGTGGCAATAGCATTCTTTTACAAGCCGTTTTTCTGCGATAATCGTGTTTTTTTACATGTCATGTGCTGTGCCAAGTCAATCTCTAATGAAATTGTCGGACCATTCAGTATTTAGGCCACGGTAACTTGATTCTATGGATGACGAGAGCGCCGATGCATTGAAATAACCCCCGATAGATAAATAATCTTTCAAATGGCTTATGCTTTTATATTCGCCGACGATGCAGCTAAAAATCCATGTTTTTATTATATTGATCGCCCGATGGCGCCATATTTGCTAGTGACGTCACGCTACCAAGGACGCCAATGCATTCGGTTTCGGTTTTAAAGCAGGTGCGAGGGATATTGCGCATGCGCACTCACACGGAAGTGTATATGTTTCCTCTTAAAATTAGTAAGCTTTATTTTTCTATTTTCTGGCAAGCATTCGTAATAGATGTGATGAAAAAAATTACAAATGGCTTACACATTTGTTTAGTTGAGAACGGCAGGTGACAAATGTAATGTTCAATTGATTTGACAACCAGAATCATAGTAGAACTAAGACAAAAATGTAGATGGCTGAGCGATAATAAATGCCGATTTCTTGTTCTTGTTTTTTGTCGCAGGAACAGTTACCACTGTTATCGAGGCGACGGGGGAGTGCGCATGAATTAATGGCTCCGAGAGGTGAGGAGATGAGCAAACTCCTCAACAGTACCTGCGGTGACGGTACTTTCCACCAAATGATTCCACTCTAAGGGAGTTTTTACGAAGAATGACCCCATGTGTTGTGGCGTTTTGCTTGGGGGGACTACATAACACTGGCTGTTCATACTGATAGACCTCTTGTTTGGTTCCGCAGTGACGTGCCCTTCATATCTTCTGGGTTGTCGGATAGAACGGCGGCCTTCACGTACAGGTGTTAGGAACTTGTCTGGTGTGAGAGAGGGTAGCAGGTTTTTCCGGATCTTATAGAGCATTACGAGTCTGGTATTTTTTCGTCTTTCTTCGAGGCTGGGTAGGTTGAGCTCTTGCAGTTTGTTTGTGATGAAGCCTGGCGTGTGGGTTTTGTAATCGCCTGTGATGTACCGAACTGCTCTACTCTGGATTCTTTCCAGTTGGACGATGTCCTTTTGGAGATGAGGGTCCCATACTGATGCGCTGTACTCTAGGAGCGGTCGTACGAGAGTGCAGTATGCTGTACGTTTGATTGGTGCAGGACAGGTCCTCAGGTTTCTTCTTAGTACTCCTAGCACTGAAGACGCCTTCTTCGTTATTTTGAGGATGTGCTCCTCCCATTCCAGGTTCTCGGAGATGATAACTCCCAAGTATGGGTTGTTTTTGACCTGCTTGAGGATAGTCCCACAGAGTTGGTACATGTAGCTTGATTTATTTTTGAAACTGAGTTTGTAGCACTTGGTGGCATTGAATCTCATACCCCAGTCTTCCGCCCATTTCTGTAGACTTTCAAGATCCGCCTGGAGTTGTAGATGGTCTTTGAATGATTTAATAGTTCTGTACAGGAGGCAGTCATCCGCGAATAATCTGACCTGGGATTTAACTGTTGCAGGTAGATCATTTATGTGGCACAAGAACAACAGTGGTCCGAGGACTGTCCCTTGCGGTACCCCTGATTCTACGTACACTTCCTCTGATTCCTCTCCATCAACTACCGCTTTCATTGTTCTTTCCGTGAGAAAACATCTGAGCCAGTCATGAAGTGAGCCTTCTATGCCATAATGAGTTAACTTGTCCAAAAGTTTGCCATGAGGAACTGTATCAAACGCTTTGCTGAAGTCTAGTATTATCATGTCAATTTGATTTCCTTTGTCGAAATTGGAGAATAGATCATATGTTGTGGTTAGGAGTTGTGTTTCGCAGGAATGTCCACTTCTGAATCCATGGTTGAGATCTGTTAGGATTTGGTGTTTATCGAGGTGTTTTCTGATATGATGACTGATGATATGTTCTAGAGTCTTACAAATAACTGATGTGAGCGAAATTGGGCGATAATTTTCAGGTTTATGTTTATCTCCTTTCTTGAAAGCACTGCTGATGTTAGCACTCCTCCAGTCAGTTGGTAGTTCTCCTGTGTCAAGGGACCTCTGGAAGATGCATCGTAAGCCCGGTGCGATATTGATGGCGCATTCCTTTAGTACACGATTTGGGATTTCATCGGGTCCACTGCTTTTATCTGGCTTGATGGACCTAAGTAGTTTTACAATTCCATCAGTGTTTACTGTTATGTCTGGCATTTGGGGTTGTTTTCTGCCATGGACTACTGGTGAGGTTTTTCCATCATCACGGGTGAAAACTGATTGGATTTTAACACATGAGTGACTTACCTTTGTTGTGTGACAGAATTTGAGCTTTCCAGATATTCCTAGATGTAAATATTTACATACCCTATGATAAGACCCATCATCATACTTTGACTGGTTGGGGTAAGGCTATTTCAGCCCTTAACCCGGGACTCGCACCTATCAGACAAGGAATTACTTCACTACCTACGAGGGCTAAGGTAGCCGTATATACACTTACAGCGTACATTCGTTCCTAGGTGTCTCTTTATAGGTATACAGGGTATTAAATCAGCTGCACATGTAGGGCTAGGGTTAGTCACCTGCGTACCTGATGTCCTATCCACACAAATGATGCTGTGTGCCACATGTAGCACTCCCCTAGAAGCACAATGTTTGGAGGGAGGCTATCAATTTTTCACACTTTTTAAAGGGGGAGGTGCGGGCTATCCCCTAAAATTTTTGAAAATGTGATGCATTTTTCTGCAATCTAGTGAATAAATTACAGCAAAATTAACAGGGCATAATCACCTTGAAACATCTAGTTAGTGGGATTCCTGTTATTGTATCATTCTGTCAAACCCATCTTCTAAATCTTATTAGACCTATCCCAAAATATTGTTGTCCTCATGATTCTTATTGGACATTGAACTATTTTAGGTCTTTGTCTTTCAAGTTCTTAATTTGCCGTAGGCACCGCAGGGGAGGGTGTGGGATCGGGGACACCCACCTTCTGTGTGGGGGGCCAGGGGGTGCCCCCAGAATTTTTTGTAAATGTGATGCATTTTTCTGCACTCTGCTAGTGATTAATAAATTACAGCAAAATAAAGAACTTGAAAGACCAAAATAGTTCGGGGGGGGGCTAGGACAATTGTTCTGTCTGTCTGCACGCTTTCTAAAAGTGATATCATGTGTAATAAAGTGAACAATTGATAGTTTAGGCGGCTTGTAAACATTGATTATTGTCATATTCACATTTGGGATTTTAATGCCAATGCACTTCATATCTTTTGCTTTTTTGTTATTTGGGATTTTAATGCCAATACACTTCATATCTTTTTGCTTTTTGTTTCTAGTATTTCATAGTTTATATCTTGAAGGATAAACATACATACTCCTCACTTGGCATTATTTTTTATTTCTTGTGGTCGTCTGGATTCTGGGCTATTGGATTCTGTTCTACTTTGTACAGTATAGGTCCGAATAACAAT
>CM032662.1:5156849-5173197 GCA_019095985.1 Streblospio benedicti
ATTGCCATTGTCCAAATCATTCGACCCAATCTCAATCAAAACAATATTAGGTGATATCCTGTCAACTACATCAAAAATATGTGACGAAAACAAATCCCCAATTTTCAACCCACCACGACCATGACAAAATACCTTATGTCCTGAAAGATCTAAATTAAAATTAAAAAGTTGATTCCCATCCAAATAATCTTTTAATCTTGAGACAAATGAATCACCTAATATTAGAACTGTTTTGAGACATCGTCTGCAGATTGGATCTTAGTTATAATCTATAGTTATAATCTTTTGATACCAAAAGGATACATGTTCTTTCAAATTAATGCGGACTACAATAAAGGATTATAGTAAAATGCTATCATTAAAAATAAACGCCGGACACTGATAAGGTTAGTAAAAACTTCAGCACTATCATGAAATTTTGTAATACTGCAATTGGACATGATTAATATTAAATCAATACACAATATTCGACGGGATAATGAATATAACCTGCCACCAAACCGCACCGAAAAAAGTAGGTAAGTTTGTAAGATGATTTCTGTTAGAGGAGAGTTAGAGACCAGTAATTTGTGGTGTTTGTCATCTAGATCACCAGTCACATTCTTAAACCGGCCATCACTGCCTTTCTCTCCCAAAATTAGGTCAGTGAAAAGATCTTGTGTCCAAGAGATTTTTTGCAAATTATGCTAATTACATTATGCTAATGAGCCTAATTTGCATATTAACATATATTGATAGCATAGGCTTTTACCTTTAAAATGAGGTATCATTTATATATGTACAGTTAAAACTCATAATTTTACAAAAGGTCTTGTTTCCTTAATATGTCACGCTAATTTACAACCATTTACCATGGAAACAGTGAGATATCGCATGAACAGCCCATTGATGCATCAACACAAGCAGGAATGAATTCCTTAGAAAATTCTACATAAGAAATCATCAACAAGACAAATACACTCAAAAACACAAAGAAAAAGTCCCTTGCTCTTGATCTACTATATGGAAGCAGAGCGTGGTTCCGATCCACGGACCTCTGGGTTATGGGCCCAGCACGCTTCCACTGTTAGGAGGACGATACTGGATTGCTGGAGTTAAAACTATATAGTTGCATTATTAGAAGACTTATATGTGATTGCAGTAGAAAGATGAAAGTGTTTATTGATGTATTGACTAATAAGCTCAGAGATAATAAGTATTTGAATTTAAACTTGATATTATAGTTGTATGTTTTTTTTGTTGAGATTTGAATAATATGTGCATTATTGTGTCAGTATATTATGGGGGTGTTTTTTTATGTTGTTTCTTATAGGAGTTTTTTCCCTTTTCACCAGGAGTGTCATGTGAATATTTGCTGACAATAATGTGGTCCCAAAAATCAATAATTCCACGAATTCCAGATCCCATCTTTCTTACAATAATCGGCAGCTTCTTTACACGTGCCACGCTTGACCCTTATGAACTCTATCGTCCATCTGGTTCTGCGGTCCACGGTCCAAAATCAATAATTCCGCGAATTCCAGATCCCAACTTTCTTTTTGAAAAAAGGTGTTTTTTGGCATACTCTTGAAGACCATCGTTTCTATACAGTCCCACGTTTATGTCTATCTCTTTCATTTGCCATAATAAGTATGGTCCTATCAGTTCACATGTCTCGGCACCGTCGTAGCTACCCATAGTGACGTCAAAGTTTGTATGATCTTAAACAACTATTAACAACTCTTCGGAGATACTAAGGGGTGTGGGTAGATGCAAAGTCTAGGGCTTTAGTTAGTAGTTCCTTACTTATAGAATGATAAAAGTCAACTATATCGAAAACATATAAATCGGGACTTTAACTGCATTTTCTATTTTCTTGAACCAGTCAACGACTTCTTGGGTGTTTTCCCATTGATTGCTAAGTGTTTTATGTTTTACTTCTGGTTTATTCTCTCTAGTATCTTATTTGATATCTTGCCCATTTCGTTTTTCGTTTGGTTGACGAGTCTGCTTTTAGGGTTATTGTCAAAATTGGTTTATGATCTTTCAATGAAATGAACGCTACAGTTCATGTGTGAAGTTATGGATTTCATGATGTTAATAATGTAATGTAATTGGAATGTATTTTCTATTTTCTATACTTCAATAAAAAAAAGATGGTGTAGGTTTTTTGAGCGCACCGAAAAGGCACTTGTCAAGCAATATGAAGAAATGAAGTGGATCGCTCAAGAGAGTGATGACGGAGAAAATTGCCAAAAAGCTCTGCAGGCCATGAAATGGCGTGTTGAAGAGGTCAACTTTTGAAGGACTTGATTTCAATTGATATCATGCCTCTCACCAATCAACGAATATAATTTGTCAAAATATTCAAATTTTGTCCTGGCATTGCTAGTGCTTTTATTACTAGATATGCATAATTTGTTTGCATCTACTAAGGTCTGCCAGCGCCTGGCCACTTTTTCAGGATCAAACGCAAAGTTGAACTGGCCAGTTAGCTTGAATGCAAACTGTTGCCATAGAATTTTTTTTACCCCTTACCCAGCCTCATCCGCCCCTCTAGTTCACTGATTGTTTTTGGTAGTTCGCTTTCCTCCTTTGTGAGGTGTTCTCTCATCAATGATAAAAGATGCAGCGTTTGCCCCCTGTCATTCTTATACAGATATAAACTACCAAACATAAAATACCTTGAAACTTGGGTAAAACAAAAGTTTTTCCATCATGTTACAGCTGATATCCGACGTGCACGAGTCACACGTGATTCACATGTAATTATCCATGCTAATTTCAATCCAAGATGGAAGAACACGATATCAGTAGATCTACTAGTACTACATTCTAGCGTATAATAAAACTATAAGTAGGTGATCATCGTATTTTACATAGTAGCCTAAGTAGGTGATGATGTGTAGTTATCCAAAATGATTATCCATTTAGTTTCACAAGATTTTTTACATCATACAACAGCACGTACTGACATGCCTACGGCTGCATGAAGAACTAACTGTTTTGTCAGAAAATCTGTGAGATTTAAGCATGGCGCTTATGGGAAAATTATTACCAAGCATGAAATAAAGCTAATTAAATAACTATTTAGCATTCAAACTTGCACCTCTTCCAATGGTATCTAATAGTTAGAAAATGTGAATAAGCATATAAATATAAATATTGATTGACAGTTTATGTTACAAAGAAAAAAAAGATATAGTATAAAAATTTTGAATGAAACATCATGGTAATTCTTCATGTGATATAAAAAGAAATAATTGAACAAGCAATGAGCAGAGAAATTTTATCATTGTTCTCCATAAAAATAGAACTTCACTCCTATAATCAAAACGCGCCATTGAGAGACGAGTCAATGACTTTTGCCACACTAAATATAGATCTACTACTAGTCGAATTTTTCAAGGGTTTCAAAATGGTGGACTTTTCTACTCTCAATTGATCAAAGGGCATAATTCATAATAATTCATGGAGAAAATATGCCCGGCTATATCTATCACCCACTAAATATAAATAACCTTTTATTATCACATACACCCTCGCCCAATAGATAACAAGTTAATATTAACTTACTCTTGTCTGATGCTTCTATGTGGATTGCCATCCATTGAGGCTTCACCGTTGACCACATTGTCATTAGATCTGTCCAATGCCTATAATTCTTCAACGCGCCAATTGTGTCCTGAAGCCGTCTAACTTCCTCTACATTCGACATTAGAAAATCTGATAATAAGACAAATGGAATGTTTTCCTAGGAGCATAGTGTAGCACATAGTTTGGAGGAGACATAAAGACCCTGTTGGTATCAAAATATTTTTTTTAAATGATATGGTTAACATTAAACCTTTTACATCCAAACCATAACTGTGCAAAAGTATATTCAACTTCGCAGAACTTATGCTGCTGAAAGTTTTCCTAAATTTCACTATACATGTTGCCACTTCATTTAATATTTACATTCTAATGTTTGTTGCATGTCAGTATTCAACCATTATTTACGTATTTCCTCAACATGAATTTTCAGGGCCTTGTTGAATCCACATTATCAATATAGAAATTCCGTGGAGTAGAGCCATCAATTTCTACTGACGAACCACCGTCATTGTCAAGTTTTTCGACTGCTCTCATCATGAATCTATCATGAGTTGACTTATTTAAGGCAGCTCCAATTTTGGAAAGTGACTGGATGAGTTCTGTACTTCTGCTGTGGCTATGTACCAAATCTGCAACAGCCAGATGAAGGGGACATCCACATTCTTCATACACATTGAAAAACGTATATGTCAAAAAACAATCACCTTTGAAATCTGAGTTGATTTCTTGCACATCCGCTACGAATAAAACCATCGTAGTGAGCATCCCAATGAAATCTTTTGTGTTAATACTCTTTATTCAATTTTTCAAGCTCCTTGTCAGACATAGTTATGATGACCATAAAATTCCAAATAACTGGATCTATTTCTTTGGACAATGTGTCGAAGCATATTTCTGACACTGAATCAACATTTGTTTGGTACTTTGACTTTATTTTTTCGCATTGCTTTTTGATGTAATTTGTATTTAGTTTTGTCGCCATTGACATCAACGCATCATGGAAATTGTCCTCCTTTATTTTGGAATTTTGATGGCTTTTCTGTAATTCATCAACTTCACGTTTAAGTTCTTCATTCTTCTTTGTAAGATCTCCATGCTGGCCCCCGGTTGTTCCTACGCCAATGTATATGTAATGTCTATACATATAGGTAACCACTCTCCAAGTTCTTATATTTTATGTGGAAAAAGAAATTACTTCTGCGTACTTTGATAAAGCATTGAATTGAAGTTCATGAAGTTTGATATCACTATATCATGCGTGTGGTTTTTAACAAGGAAACAGAGATTTTTGCTTGGGGAATGGGTGCGTCGAATCAATTAGGACAAGCTGATGATGATGATGTGTGGCAGCCGGCCGTCTAACGAGCTGCCACGCAAAATGAACTCAAATCCAAACTTCTCATTTTTGTCTTCATATCATTAGAAATAGATTGTAGGATATTGCCCAGATGTTTTCTGATGTGTGTGCATGTTTCATCAAACTCAAGTTTATATTTTTTCAACAAATTTTCCAAAAACCTATAGTGGTTATGAGATTTACAATCATTTAGCATTCAACGTATATACTAATTTCATTTAAAAATTGGGATCAGAGATCATTGTGAAATGTGCAATTAATTACAAAAATAATGCTATCTTCTACACTGACAGTCACAGTGCAGCGGTCACTGAAGACGGCCGAGTGTTTGTCTGGGGCATCTTTAGGGACGCCAACGGGAAGATTGGTCTGACGGAGGAGAAGGCGACGTGCGCGGCGCCCACACAGATCCTGGCTGACCACGTCGTGTGCAAGATCGCGTCCGGCGGCGACCACCTGGTGGCTCTGACGGACGCTGGCGACGTGTACACGCTCGGCTGCGCGGAGCAAGGGCAGCTCGGACGCGTCGCGGAGTGCTTCTCACAGCGCGGCGGCCGCAAGGGGCTTGAGCTGCTGCTGACCCCTGCTAAAGTTCATTTCAAAAAGAGGAACCTGCGCTTCAGCGATATCTGGATGGGACAGTACGTGACCTATGCCCAGGAGAGAGTGGGTGGCGCCATCTATGCCTGGGGCCTCAACAATTACTATCAGCTCGGGTTCAAGGATATGAGGAACCGGTTCGTTCCGGAGCTGTCGGGAGCGTTCGCTGCGTCGGCGGGCTGGGTGGAGCTCAGCGGCGGCCAGCATCACACCGTGGTGCTGGATAAAAACGGTCAAGTCTATGCATTGGGTTGATTCGAGTATTGCCGTCTCGGAGAAAAGTCCGAGGAAAAATCCGAGCCAACCCCTTTGCTGTCACTGAAAGGGAAAAAGTGCTCAACCATAAATGCCGGGTCGGCCGTGTCATTTGCTGTTAGTGAGAAAGGCGAAATTTTTGCATGGGGGATGGGCACCAGCAATCAGCTCGGGCAAGCTGATGATGAGGACTTATGGGAGCCGGCGCTTATGACTGGAAAACAGCTGGAGTCAAGGAGTGGTGTGATGGTGGCGGCAGGAGGGCAACACACATTGCTGCTGGCTGCCGACTGCAGCTAGCATGCTGGACATTTTAACGAAGATACTAACGTTTAGGATTATTCTTAGGCAATTGTGGTGGAGTATTTGAATCATGCGTCTGGGTATAAAATTGGCTCCCCAGGGGTCCATATAAAAACATCTGATTAAATGAAACCGTTTCACCAAACTTGCACATATTTTCTAAATAATTTCTTTATTCATTATTTTTCATTTTTTACACGTTTATGGTATTCATTTTTACTTACAGTATGTTTGTTTATTGATGGTAGTGATGCTAATGTATTTCTTCTGTATTCTGTATTTCAAACTTTAACACAAATATTCTGAATATGCCAAATACTTTATTATCTACTTTCTCTAAAGCAAAGGCAAACTTTGAAATGCGGAGGCTAGGGCAGAGGTCCCGTTGCGGGACACGGCGGGGCGTCTCTCTGGCTCGGAGTAAACTCTCCGCCGAAAGGGGCGGTCAGCGCGGGCTGGCGGTAGGTGGTCACAGCCACAAGTGGGCGTGGTGACGGTGCGGGCAGGCCGGGTGGCATCCGCAGACCACTCTCTGTGTTCTCGGTCGCGGGTGGCAGCGGTGCAGGCTGGCCATATGGCACAGTATTTACTTTTTCATTAGTTTCATTAGTTTAAAATTCATTAGGTTGTCGCGGCCACGAGTGGGTATGGTGACGGTGCGGGCAGGCCGAGTGGCGCCCGCAGACCACTCCCTGGACTCCCGGGAGCCGTGGTGGTGTCCAATAATATTTTCTTTTCACTGCGGTAATGCACTTGTTGACCCCCAGATGGGCTGCTATTTTACCCCCATGCAGTGCTTCAAAAACATTCTTCCTCGTCTTAAATGGCAGAAATAACCTGTCAGCTGCACCAATTCCCACTGTCATGTACAAGACGCCATCTTCAACGACTCCCACTTAGCGCAAATAGCATGTACTTCCCAGGACATGGATTGCAACAGAAACATTCACACTGGATTTTATTTTATTGATATCATTTCCATATACAGAGGTTCCTCACTGGTCAGCTCATGACGTACAGAAATATCCCATCTCCACAATGAATCTCAATGAGTAGTAGGCTGACCCACGTGAGCCCCAACTCTTCTCTGATGCATACCTGCTAGCGTGGTCGTGGTGTGCATCCTGGCTGAGGGGCGCAAACTGGCACCAGCAGCACTGACACTCCAGACACCAGGTCTTCGGATGGTGGTGAAGATGGTTATGCAGATGTCGGGCCGCCTTGGTCCCGCAGTCTTTTCCAGACATGAGCATGACGTCGCAGCCCCTCTGCGGACACTCTTTAAAAAAAAAGTCATCTTATTAACATTCGGGGCCCGCTGATCGAGCTTTCATTACCACGTTTCCTCGTGCTTCATTCCATTCAACTGTATATGATCTATTTTACCTACACCTTATGTATTTATGTATATTTTTTGAGCAACTACAGGTTCTATCAACACCTAACACATTAACCAATGGTATAGACATTAGTCTGAACCCGTGTTGATCACAGTTGTATATACCATTAGGACAAAATCTTTCCATGTTTAATATGAACAGGACCCTAGCATTTAGAATTCAAACATGTGTTATAAAGAATGAAAGTACTGTTCTACCTTTCAACGCCCATTTGATATCATGAATTTGAGATATCGCATTATTGAACACTAATATTGACTTTTCAAAGTGACAAACTGGGCATGGCTTACTCGTTGGGCTTATTATGGATAATGTCTTCCCCAGCATCTCTGTTGAAGTCTATATAGCAGTATACAGCTTGGCTTTCACGTAGTGGAGCATGTTGTCTGTTCTGTTATCATCACTGACATCCTTCGTGAAGCAGCATCATCGGACGGTTGCATGTCTGGGTTTCGTGACTGTGTCGGTGCACTGAAAGTCTGACTGTACACTATTCTTGAAGAATGCGCCTTAATGCAAGCTTTTGATGCAAACATTTTCTTTTTTTTTTGGACAACTTTCACAAGCAAGGAGACCAGAGTTTTTTTTAGATTTCCCACCAATTTATTTGAAAATGTGACAATTTTTTTCTGACATCTAGAGCTACTGGTTGCTCACATATATTTTGGTATATTATATTGCGTTTTTGCCTTACATATCCAACATTCAGTACACGAGACCCGCTTGCATGTCTTCTATGTATGTCACGGCAACACGGTATGCAGTATTCTTTATAAGGAAAATTCCCGTCGTAAAAATAAACATAAAAATAACAAAGGTATCATTGTGGAAGATGGGTACCATAAATATGTTATCCTCAATAACCGTTACCATACCATGTCGTAACACACAAGTTGCGTATGATGAAACCTATTGGTATAATATTAGGAAATTGACAAAAACAAGTCATCTTATTTGAATTAAAGCACAAGCGTTTGAAAAAAACAAATTTTGGTCTTTTGGTCTTCACATCAAAGGACATTCAAATTGTTTAAAATAATTAGAATAGGAAATATAATATATATAAAATGTTCAAATACCTCAGTAGTGTTTAATTCTATTACAGAATCATCTGATACCAAATCTGGTGTCAAAGTTGCAGTCTGTTGTCAACAGCATCTGGAATAGCATCTGGTGTCAAAGTTACAGCATCTGGTGTCAAAGTTGCAGGCTCGGGACAAAAGCTCTCTGAGATTGGCCTTCAAAATTTTGTAGTTTTGCAAAGGATTACTAAATTTTTCGACAATCCATGTTCTAAAAATATATTGCACATATTGACCAAATGTTTTATGACTACACTTTGGAGGAGAATAAAGTATAAACATTGCATCAATAATGAATGTTTCAAATTTTATATTTGCAGGGAGAGAATCTAGAAAAGCCTGTTGAAATTTTTTTTTTTGTAAAAAACTTTAGCCGAAGACTTATTTTTTTGTACTGGCAAACCATCTGGTGTTGCTAGATTAAGTGGAGTATTAATAATTTGCTCCACATCCTTTGGTGGAATATTATTTTGATTACACCAGTTATTGATGCGGCTATTCACGTCTAAAATAGACTTTAAAATCTTTTCAATATTTCTTTCTGACTTTGATATCTTTTGTTTGACATCAAAATTTTTTAGATTAGTAAATGTGAATGGTTTTTTACAATTAACACGCATGGTTAATTCCTTAGTTATGAGAGATTTACTAAAATCGGAATATCTCTCCTCACCAACGGCCTTGAAATTAAGCATGGAATCTCTCACGGAAGATGGTGTAGATTCTTTTTTGAACAGATGCTGTAATGGTAATTTGTTGGCCATTTCCTTTCTACAATCTTGTGGTTTTAAAATGTCATTTTTCAATGTGAAGACTTTACATTCCTTTAATTTTGAGCAATATAATTGGATGCAACGTTCATTACGATTTGCCACAGAAATACAATCATTTTGCTGTACATTATTTAGCTTAGAAATATTAAATAGCTTGAGGAAATTCTGGTGCGATTTTGATCTGAAAAGGTTGAAATGTAACTTCAAATTCATGGTTACATCTAAATAAGATTGAATAGCACCTCTCATTTAAATTTATCGTGGACTCATGAGTCTCATCAAGGAACAAATTCGACCATGATATACCTGATAAATTCATGACAAATCCACCTGTACGTCCCGCTAAATAATATTTTATCAATATCATTGCATCTTCATGGATAAATTTATTCCAAAACCTTAAATTTTCATCTAGATCACTCATCTCTTTACAAAATAAGAAAAACTCGTTGGCATGATTTTCAGTAATGTCTGTTGCTAAAGAATTGGCAGATAATAAGTAATATTCATATCGCTTTTCAGGTGTATTCCAATCTTTCATATGATGCTTTACACGTTCAAAAAAATGATCTTTACTCCAATTGCTAGAGGCAGATTCTGATGATAAACTTTCCATATAAGTTAGGAAAAGTAAAAACTGTAATCTGTACATACTTTCCCAAACCTGAAGGACAAATGTTAAAGTTTTATCAAAATCTGAACAGTTTTTTAAGCTTGTCAGAGTACAACCACTATGTAACAATTCAGCCAGTTCGTTCAGACCACCAGGACCATAAATTGTCATCAAAGCTTTGAGTGCATTTTTTAGCAGGTGCCAATCACCTATGTATGGTAAACACCAAGATAGATCCGATTCATACTCTGATTTTAATTTTGTAAGGTAATCAAATGTCTTACCATCGCCAACTACTAGACAATACTTGAAAGAGACACCAATTTCCATAGTTTGGTATAGCATAGGTAGAACGGAGAGCAATATGTCCTTGCTGTTACATATTTCACTTAAAATGCCTAAATATGCTATATTTGAACATTCTGTTCTTACACATTCTTGTCTTGAGAAGAAAATTTTAAGAATTGGCAAAGCAGCACACTTATTTCTATTATTCGCTGCGTGCAACTTTCGCCATTGATCAAATGAAACTGAATTGAACATAATAATAATAATAATAATAATATTTATTTATAAAGCGCATTTCCTGTAAATCGACAGCCCAATGTAACTGATTTGACTTCTGGCGTCGGGGCCGTGGGGGGCGCCTGGTTGGGGCCGCTGGACGGACACTCTCCAGGGCGGCTGAAGCAGCAGGGGCTGCTCGGTGCATGGTCACCGCAGTGGTCACTGTGTGCCCCAGGGGGTTGATCAGGACCCCCGTTTGCTCCAACCCTATCCAAAACGGAAGTTCGCGATAGGGGAAAAAGGGTAGTGACCATGTCACATTCTGGGCAGGCCAAAAACCTTCTAACATCTTTTCTTTCTGCACGGGCACCACAGTGGTCACCGTGCACCCAAGAGGATTAATGACGATCAAAAATTTGTTTTGAACACAGATCCACAATTTTTTCCCCACCCCAAACTTTAATGTAAATCGTATGCCCTGAATTTTGTAAATTCATATTGTAAATTTATTTTGTTACTTTCCAAATCTGCCCTCAGCCTTTTGACAAAAGAATCACCTAAAATCAGAGTTACTTTTGGAGGTAACGTGGGTCTGATCATCGGTGTTTTACGAGGTAACTTTGGTGCTGATAATCCAAGATGCAACATTGGGAATGGATGTTCTGGTGTAGACTTTCCATCGACAAAGTGATTGGAGCAGACTCTGGAATACCGCTGAGGGGTCCAATTTTTCCTTGTTTTTTTATCTTTTCTGTTCACTAATGGTGCCCACCTTCTTCCTTCGGGATCTTTTTTCTCTGTTGGAAACGGATACAGTGTGAACGGTTGTGTACAGATGCAGTTACCTATCCCGTTTTGCAGCCATGAATGGCACAGTCCGTTGCTAGCCATTTGCTTAATCTGTATTCCCCATTTCCGCAACCACTCACAGCACATACAGACATCTTGTCAAGGTTGATCATACCTGTACGTCACCTGCATTAGCCAGTCCAGCCCGCAACGTTACACATTAGAAAACACACTTTAGACCACACATCATAATTGCAATAATTGCAATGACAACAGCAGTGCAACCAGCACCATTCATGGCAATATATCCTGAACAAATTATCTATGACAGTGCATTATCCGTGACATATGTTGATTATCTTCATGGCCTAAATTGATTGTCTGCAGTCGACAAAAATTTGAAACCCCCAACTTATTTGAGGAATAGTACATTTCTGATCCGACTGGAAAGTTTCATGGTAGAACACTTTTGAAAGGAGCTGGTGTTCACGCGCGAAACATTCCAATGAAACCTCTGTAAATTCCACAGATATTCTAACATCCTATCAACATGAATCCGTTCCTGAAGCTGTGTTGCTTAGAACTTATGTTGTGTTGATTTAGGTGTTGCCATATTTGTGAAACAATGATGTCTTCAAATAGTTTGCATGGGATGACTGTCTGAGGGACTGGACGATAATTTCCTGGCATATTTTTCTTTCCCTTTTTGTTGATGGGAGACACTACCGCATGGGTCCAGGACACAGGTAGAGCTGCCATGGTCATTAAAACAATAGATCTACGCATAAATTGACATTATTATACAGATAGTATCTGTTAAATCTGTGTGGCCTAGTCCATAGGGCCTAGAACATATTTGCTCTGCATGTAATACAAGAATAGATCTAGAGTATTTTATAAATATTTTTTCAACTGGACCAAAGTCCTGTGGCCTATTTAACTAATATTGAAAATGTCATACACAACAAATGCACAATTTTTTGCAGGTAAATATAATGAAAAAAATATTAATATTTCTCCTTTGAAAACTTTTACACTTTTTGCAGGTAGATATAATGCAGCTCTTCACAAAGGTTAACGACCTTGGCCTTTACACTTTTCTTAGAGAAATTCTGTTATGATACATAGCATGTTTTAATGGCAAAATTAGTAATACGTTGTAGTTAAAGTTAAATTGTGTTACGTTTTAAGATTTAATTTTGTCAGTCAGAAAATGATTTTAAGTAAGTAGTTTTGAAGTGAGATAGTTATAATTTAGGGTTAATGTAAAATTAATATACAACAATAGCAAACAAGGAACATTAAATTAGAAAACATTACAACCACTGTTTTACAGATCTTCGTAAAGCTACATGAAGTTGGTGACAATGGGCACCACGATGATGTTGCGATGATTAAGTACCCTGGTCACTGTCCATTCTTTCACCATCCTCTTACACTTTACATCAAACTCTTCTATTGTGGTGGTCTTCAGTGTCATGGTCTCAATCTCTTGTGACTCCGCGTCGTGTATTATTGTCTGCTCGTCCTGGTCGCTGATGATGATGAGCGTGCGCGCGTCTTTGCGCACCAACACGGGCATGTTCGTGACAATCGGATAAAAATTTATAATGTGTTGTATTTGTGTATTTATTATCTATTATATATGAACGTGGCCAATTAAACTTTTTAGTGCTTATTTATTGCAGTGTATAGTGTGTTTGTCTTTTGTTTGTAATGTATCTGTGATGAATAAAATATATTCAATTCAATTCACGTGACGTGTACTGTATTGCCGCAAACGATCGATACTATACTGTCGGGACGTTTTATGCACACCCCGTACGCGTCAGTTTTTCTGTCAAGTTGTCGGCACAGTCATCGTTAAAATAAGTCCGTGCACGTCGATTCTTTATGCACACCCGCCCAGCATGCACAGTGTTTGGCTCACGTCAGAGGGCAAAGTGTTGACATGGGGCTGTAATGTCGAAGGCGATTTAGGCAGAGGACGAGGAAGAGAAGATGTTGCTTGGGGAAGCCGTGCTGCAGGTGTCAGCCAGCGACAGTCACAGTGCAGCGGTCACAGAAGATGGCCAAGTCTTAGTCTGGGGGATCTTTATGGACGCCAACGGCATGATCTAAAGGGAGAAGCCATCTGCAACAAATAAACAAATCATTAAAATACCAGCTGGGCCTTCTTCCCACCCGTCTTCTGATGCTGAGTCACCGTCCTCGACTGCTGGCTCATCTTGTTCTACCTCTAGTTCTTCTGCCCAGGACTGTGGCATCTTCCCTATAGGAGGTTTTTACGGAGTCGCAGTGAAATTTTTTCTGTCTCATTCTACAGTGAAAAAGATTTGGATGACCAAATATGTTATTTTGACAGTATAATATTTACTCCCTACATATAATCATAATGCTATGCTATCGAACTATGTTACTTATCAAGATAGGAAAATAAGAAAACAATTTATGAAGCTTTTATATTTTCTTTTAATCAAAGTTGCCACTTGACCAGCCACTTAAGAATCCACACTGGGGAGATTGAATATCAGTATACAATGTGTGAGAAATCATTCAGCCGAAGTAGAAATCTGACAAATTATGAGAACTCACACTACACTTTGGTGCCGGTCTCTCAAGAATCCTCGAATCCAATCATTTGTCTTCCATCTAATTCCATACACTTTCAGCTTCTGCAAAAGCTTGGCTGAAGTCCATGATAAGAATGTCAGTTTGTTGGCCACCATGAGTGTTGTTCATCACGTCTGTCACAAATTCCAGTGACTGGGTCACGAAATCCATGTTGGAGATAGTAGAGAATGTTGTACTGTCTTGCATGGTTCATCAATCGGCTGGTTATGTTATGTTCCATTATCTTACACACTATGCATGTTAAGAACACAGGGCGGTCGCTCTCGGGTGCATACTTACTACCTTTCTCGTAAATTGGGACAACAAAGCAAAGGCTTCCCGAAATAAACCGCTGTCACCAAGTCGATGAGGAAGGGTTTGGTATTTATCTAAGAAGACTGTACACTTTGAAACTACGCCAGAAAAACAGTACCTATTTACAAACTCAATTGATTACCAGCACCAACCCAGCAAATATTGAACATCATGGTGCTACACGCACGCAGAAAATGATGAAGAGACACTATAATTTCATTCTTATCTTTCACTGCAGACATGGAGGCCTCTTTCTCCTGTCAGCGTGGACCGAACAGATTTATAAAATTTGTATAAGCCTAAATTGTTTAAATGCACGCCATCTGGACAAATATATTGGCACCAGTTGGAAACTAGTCCAACATGGTTTCGATGGAGAAATGGGGCATATGATGACATAGCTTTACATCTTGCATTGTCATGCATTTTGAGGTGTTTATCAAACTGGGTAGTGACCATGTCACATTCTGGGCAGGCCAAAAAACTTCTAACATCTTTTCTTTCTGCAAGGGTACCGAGGTAGTCACTGTCCGGTGGACGGACATTCGCCAGGTCCCCTGAAGCAGCAGCAGCAGCAGCAGCAGCAGCAGCAGCAGCAGCAGCAGCAGGGTGCAGCAGCAGTGTTTGAGTGGCAGTGGGCGCCCGTAGTATGCGGGAGCACCAGTGATGGATTCAGGATTTGAAGTGGGGCAGCGCTTGAAATATTTGTTTCGGGTGGCAGGGATTGTTATGACTCTAAGGGTTAGTTATATAAAGATAACAAAATAAGAACAACAATTTCAAAATACAAATTAAACATACTATATTTTTATCAGAGATTTTGAGAATGTGGTTGGGGCTTGAGAGTATATGTCGGGGAGTAAGCTTGAGAGATGGTGGCTGCTTGTGAGACCATTGGGGTGGTCACTGTGCGTCCCAGAGGATTGATCAGGCACCCCGTTTGCTCCACCTCTATCCAAACTGGCGATTTAGCTCCAGAATTCGTAGACAACATTGATAAAGCAGAAAATGTGGTTATTCAATCGGCAGAAGAAAAAAATAATAAATATTTTGTTTTTATTACCCATATTCAAATTCCCGTTGGTGCAGAAAAAGTACATGGTTTTACCTTATTTGTATCCACAGTAGTCATATGTAATTCACTTAGTGTATGCATTGTACAAAGCATTGTTTATATTAATTGATTCGATCTTGCTGCGTCCCTACCTTTTAGGATTTCTTGTATTGGAAGCTGCCGTCAGTATGTGTGCCAAGTTTGCTCATTTACTTTTTGTGAATGACCCATTTGTTTGTAAAATATTTCTCTATCATTCGCAGGCGTGTTTAATGTAGCATAGTGAGTGAGAATTCTGTGACGTGTCCTAGTCGCTGTCAATCGGTCTGGCCTAGAGATGCCATTTTCTATGGCAGCTCAACCACCGACATGCTCTTTGAATAAATTTGTGTCTGCAAATATATTTATCATCAACATTGAGTTCATTCCACAAATTAGGATGTATTATATGTATATGTCATAACAGTGACTCTTCGACACTTCTTGTAAGTACCTGGGTGCTATGGTGGAAGTCTTAACACTTCATGCCCAGCCTTTGCAAATTCGGCATCAATACTAAATTTTTTTCTGGCGACAAATGACACATTTCTAGCATCTCTGCGTTAGTCAATTCGGTTATTTCTTCGTCTGTTAGCTTGATGTCTGAAATGGAGAAAACAAATATGTGCAATGTCTTCATTAGCTGAAATGAGATATGTAATTCTCAAGTATGTATTAGCAGTTAAAAACATCAAATAGCAAGAAAATATATTATATTATTCTCATTGATTAATAACCATAGAAAATGTTTAAATTAGCAGCATAATGTGATATTATAATTATCCTTCTCCTCCAGCCAGTGCCTAATCTCACTTTTGTTCCACGACTTTGTTGTGGTAGGGTGCGTTGTCCATGACGATCACCTGTCCCTCCTTCATATTTGGAATTAATTTTTCTTGAACATATTTAAAAAACGTAAACAATATAAAAGACAATTTATTACTATAATACATAACATCATATAATGATTTTAATTGATTTCTGAAGGATTATAGTAGAATGATACTTACATATCACCATATCCATGGTTATCGCCCGTTTTTTCACTTTGGTAGGTTAGCAATGCATTCTG
>CM032662.1:5173297-5185087 GCA_019095985.1 Streblospio benedicti
CAATTACTGCCATCTTCAGTGGAAGCATAACTGAAAGCATATATATGTGCAACCTTGAAAGTCATTTATTACTCCACACTTACATAATGCATTCTTCTTGTTCAAATAATGAAAATTACCTTTGAAAATGTCTGTTGTATAGAAATATGGGAAATTTTCTCAATATAGGATGGTTGCCTACTTGTGTGCAGTTATAATTGTATATATTATTTGTTAAACATGTTCAATTTAATATTTGACTCCGCCATGATTTTGATTTTTAAAAAATGTAGGGTAACATGCTTTTATTCTAAATAGCAAAAAGAGGTGTTGGAAAAAAAAGTAACTAATTATTTGTAATGTCATTACCAAAACGTGCTGCAACAATGGTTATGTATATATGTATATTTTATGTATTTTCTATGGAATTTAATCCGAAATAAATGTTTCTATTCTAAAAAATGTTTCTAATATTCCGTATTTGCGTCCTGTTTGTTGAGAGGGGAAAACGACACTTAAGTCTTCCAAAAAATTTTCAATTTCAATTATAACACGATCTTCCACGATTTCCTTTTATGTTTTTATAAAATCAAAGTCTCTGCCAATGTATGCACTGTCCCCTAGAAGCTTCCATTGATCATTAAACAGTTCATCATGTACACGACGCGGTGGACCAACAAAAATGTCAATAAATTTACCATCCTGGTCACATATTCCCTGTAAAAGAATAGAGTAATAGCCTTTCCTATTCATATAGTCATCCCCTCGACGCTTAGGTCTATTTATTCTTATGTGGCATCCATCTACAGCACCTATTACATCCTCGATGCTGGATGTACGAAAAAAGATATCTGTACTTTTTCGCTTCTCTGCATCATTAGGCCATTTAATGTACTCTCTTGAGAGATGTGAGATATCATTCAAAATCTTCACAATTATCCTATGGGCACAACTCTGAGAAACATTAAACTCTATTGGGGTCTCGAAAGGAATTATTATTTGCCATATACCACAAAAAAAATAAGTGCTTTCCGCTCTATTGACACACATTGTCTTCTGATAGATGGTTGCCCTGATCGGACACATGGACATATGGGAAGTATAAAAGAGAATATGTATGTTCCTCACTATTTATTTTTGTGGCCACAGGTCCGACACGTCGACAGCTCAGATTTATTGCTGGTCATTCTAATGGTTTCAATGACGGTGTTAATCTGAATCTATCATATATTGTTATGTGGTCGACACTGGACATTTTCTTTTCTGTATTATATTCACATCATTCAATATCTTTTCAGTGGCATCAGCATTTTCACTGTGAAATTGTTTATTTTTTTTTTTACTTGGACCTTTGCCTTAATTTGTGTCTTTTGGGGGTTATTTTCTTTTCATCATTGTTCATCAAAAAAATAATAATTATTTTGTTTTTATAACCTGTGGATTACTACTGAAGGAGAAAAACACATGGTGCTAAAAATAGAGCATCTGATTGGTTGACAGACTCTTGTAGTTTTGAGGCTAGTATTTAAGAAACTGACACCTAAAGATATGAAACTGTGAAATTGTCACTACCTATATGCCACCCACATGCGACCAAATATCTCAACATAATATGAAAAACATCCAAGCGAGTTCAAACCACAGTTGTCAGGTACCACGTCCAAACACCTTGTGGGGTGTCCTCAACAAAAACAGTTCTAATGTCCGTGGTAAGTGCCTCCCTAAAAGCCGGAACTTGTTCTGCTTTTGCCCAAAGGATGTTAAGCATGACCTGTAGACACTCCTTATCCCAGGTGGGTAGAGTGCCATAGGATCGTCCAATCCTGTAGCACTCTAGTGCTGTCTCCGTGTTCATAATGGCAAGACATTTGTCTGTTTCTTTATATATTTGAGCCTTCATATATTGATAACCTTGTTCACTTGAATGAAGGCACAAGCCTTTATAAGTGATTATACAAGGGAAAAAATTTGATAAAGGGTGCTGTTCTTGCTTAAAATAAACAATAGATGTAGCATTATGTACACTTGGCTTTTTTAGATATGAACATAGTGTATTAAAAATTGCTACAGCGCCACGGACTGAAGGGTGTAAACCATTCTCGAAATAGTTTTGCAAAGGTTCACCAAAATGCAAGAAGGGTTTATTTAGATAGATGTAACCTATGCCCAGAGATGCACAAACGTTTTTTAGAGTATTGTTTGTGAACTTAATTGCTGTGCTATATAAAGGATGATCTTGTGGTCTAGGCAATATAGAACAAATGTCTATCTCTATCGATCTTTTTCTAGCTATGAGGCACTGAGCTAATGAAATTAAACCATGAACCAATTGGTGTGGTAGGACCAACGAAATGTCGTTTGTTCCTATTAACAAAATGATGCGCTTATAATGCCTCAACTGATAGTCCAGCTTACCAAGGATATGCATTACAAAAACCTACAACTTATCCAGAAAAAAAGAATCGATAGATAGTCAAAGTTTGGACAGTGTTACAGATGGCATTCTTTCAGAGATAGATAAAGCAATCAAGATGATTGACGAAAAAAAAAAAAACTGGACAGAGTTGTGTAGAAAAAGGCAATATGAATTGTAATAAACATTAATTTATAGGTTCTTCTAAATTTTATTCAACAAATATTACGAAAGTAAGACGTAAGTATTTTCTAATGAGATTTTCAACTGATCATATTCTTAAGTGCAATTATCTACTATCTATAAATGACATTTTAATTCATTTGTAAAAAATTTATCAAACTGAACCTTTTAAACTCAGTACTGTACATTCAATCAATAAATGCAATCAATATACATGAAATAGTAATTCAATCAATATACATGAAATCATCGGCGCGACTGTAGGGGGATTCCCCCACAGCAGCTTCCCTGTGAAGCTCCGCGAGGTTTGCAACCACTGACTCTGGCCCACACCTCCCAGCCCTGGCCCCAAGTTGCAGGTGCAGTTACACTGCGACTGGGGCAAGGCAAAGCCCGGCCCACACCGCTCAGTCGGGGCGTGCGTCTGGCGTCTCTGCCAACAACATTGACACAGGCACTAACATCACAGGTGTAGATAGGGCTGGTCCTGTTGGCCACGTCAGACCTGCAGCGGCAGATGTTGGGTCGGTGGGTGGTGGCTGACAGGGGCCGGTGGATGGACGTTCGCCCGGGCCGCTGAAGCAGCACCAGATGCTCAGGGCACGGGCACCACAGTGGTACCCTCTCAGTGTCATGACACATCTTTCCATTTTCAACAATATTTATTAAATTTTCTCTCAATTTTACTTTATTCTTGAGACACCGTGCGCCCCAGAGGATTGATGAGGCCCCCCTTTGCTTCACCCCTATCCAAACTTGAAGTTGGCAATTGGGGAAAGGGGGGGGGATTATTAGCACTTAACATTAAGTATGTAAACATACACACAATTCTTGATAGGATGATTTGTAATAACAATTATTGTCTTACCTGCTTTTTATTTTCTGCATTTTTTCTAGATAGATGGCCCGTGCTCGGCTTTCGAAAACGCTTTGTGTGGGCAAAACCCCTGTATGATTCCATGAGTTCCTCAAACTATGAAACGAAATGGCAGACGTATATGAAACTCGGTTACTAACATGAGGCTATATGTGAGTAGTTAGAAGGGAATAAGAGAGTTGGACAGGTTTACGACCAAACTGTCCTTTTTTACTTTACATAGAGGTGCTAGTGTTGGAGATGAATATAAAAATATAAGCATTGGAATTTCAAATATTATTTAATCTAATAGTTAGGATTACATCCACTTGGAATATTTTAAGATACCTATAGGAAGCTGTCCCTGTCGAGACTCATTGTTGGCGGGTGGTGGGGTCGTTGTGGACTCTGGCCGGGCTGGCAGGAGAACTGTTGCTGGCTGCTTGCCCGATACAGGCTAAAACACTACGATGTTGTAACTATGGCAAATCTACTACATGTGATTGCATGAGGGACATTTCTCGCATGCCAATCTAATTATCTAGTGACAATCACAAATGAAAACTGACATAAAATCCAATGGCAGTGGTCTGTTTCAGTGGGGATATAACACCAACTGTGCACTTGTGGTGTCTTAGTCTGCCCTTGTTCGCTCACTCGGAGGAGCTAGTCACCACTTGTCCATAGCGGGTATTATCTCCAAACTAAAACATACTATTACCCTGTTAGTGCAGGGCCGTAGCTACATATGAGGAAAGGGAGGCAACTGCCTCCTATGTTTTTGGGGAGATTGTTTTTTTGTTTTTTGTTTTTTTGTCAAACCTTGAATGAAGCTGCGTTTTGGAATATTGGAGGTTACTTTTCACTTTGATATAATCTCAGGCTGGATGAAAATATGCCTACACTCCAAACATTTCTTGTTGAATAATATTGAATAATATTGTGACTCGAGGAAGTGCTATGCGAGTCTGCGTTTATTCCTTTTCTGTGCCACTTTATTTCGTTTTTGTGCTCCCCTGATGGAACTAGGCCAGCTATATTATAGTCAGGATCCAGAGCTTGGAGACGATTTTCAGGTGCACACTGATTCTTTCCTTTTCTTCTATTTACTGCTGACTTTGGTTGGTGAGGTTCACCCAAGGGAACTATAGCTTTATCATCACAGGAGAGAAGCATGCAGCCATCTTTAAAACGTACAACGAATTCCTTCAAAAAACACCATTGTTTATGGCAATATTTTGAGTCCAGATGCTGAGCCCTTAAGAGTCTTTTCATCATTTCTGTTCACTAATTGTGCCCACCTTCTTCTTCCTTCGGGATCTTTTTCTCTGTTGGAAACGGATACAGTGTGAACGGTGGTGTACAGATGCAGTTACCTATTCCGTTTTTGCAGCCATGAATGGCACAGTCCGTTGCTAGCCATTTGCTTAATCTGTATTCCCCATTTCCGCAACCACTCACAGCACATACAGACATCTTGTCAAGGTTGATCATACCTGTACGTCACCTGCATTAGCCAGTCCAGCCCGCAACGTTACACATTAGAAAACACACTTTACACCACACATCATAACTGCAATAATTGCAATGATAACAGCAGTGCAACCAGCAGCATTCATGGCAATATATCCTGAAGAAATCTATGACAGTGCATTATCCGTGACATATGTTGATTATCTTCATGCCCTTACTAGTTTGAGCAAACTGATAACCACCTAATTGCAGTTATTCAATCTGAAAGTAATAGTACATTGGATGAATCATGTAAATTAATCCCATTCAAATTGATTGTCTGCAGTAGACAAAAATTTGAAACTCCCAACTTATTTGAGGAATTGTACATTTCTGATCCGGCTGGAAAGTTTCATGGTAGAACACTTTTGAAAGGAGCTGGTGTTCACGCGCAAAACATTCCAATGAAACCTCTGTATTCGACCCATCCCATTAGGCCTAGCGGAAAATCAGAAGTGGTACCAGTAGACCCGAGACTTGGGGATATGCATTACAAAAACCTACAACTTATCCAGAAAAAAGAATCGATAGATAGTCAAAGTTTGGACAGTGTTACAGATGGCATTCTTTTCGTCAGTTTACATAACAGAAAGAAAAAATCTGTACTATACATATACTCTATGGAAATATATGTACAGCAAACATTGTCATTATTACTTAAATGTTTTGTTTTATAATTTTAAGAAATTATTAGATTATGACATATACAAACTTCATTAAAAGAGCAACCATGTGTGATGGCAGAAGAAAAAAATAATAAATATTTTGTTTTTATTACCCATATTCAAATTCCTATTGGTGCAGTAAAAGCAATGACCCATTTGCTTTTAAAATATTTCTGTCTTTTCGCAGACATGTTTAATGCAGCATAGTGAGTGTGAATTCTGTGGCGTGTGTCCTAATCTATGTCAAACTGTCTGGCCTAGAGATGCCTGCACTTTCAGCCATTTTTTTTTATGGCAGCTCAACAAACCGACATGTTCTTTGGATAAATTTGTGTTTGCAAATTATTTGTGAAAATTGGCTTTTAATCATACTATATTTGTAATATATTTGCCTCTTTATTTGAAAGCAGTGTAGACTGTGAATTAGAATTTTTTGATAAGTATATATTATAGCAAAGATGTTGAAGTCATATCATTTGAAGAAGAAGACATTACCATGCGTGGAAATTATGCTGTGAGCATACTGCAAACTTCATATTCTGTTGCAATTTGATAACAAAGCCAGATGTAGTCCATAGTAAATATATGTATTATTTGTGTAGGCCTAAGTGTCCAACTGAAAATCCCAAATCTACCAAATCATTCTGAACTGTTTGCAATGATAATTTTTGTTTGTATTGGTCAATAGTTTTCTACTAACTTGCCAAATACGGCCTGGCCTGTTGGGCGCCTACTCCGGGGGCTGTTAACGGACACACTCTCCAGGCGGCTGGAGCAGCAGGGGCTGCTCGGTGCATGGTCACCGCAGTGGTCACTGGGTTTGCCCATGGGGGTTGATCAGGACCCCATTTTGCTCCAACCCTATCCAAAAAACGGAAGTTCGCGATAGGGGGAAAAAGGGTAGTGACAATGTCACATTCTGGGCAGGCCAAAAACCTTTAACATCTTTTTCTTCCTGCACGTGCACATTCAGTGGTCACCGTGCACCCGAAGGATTAATGCGGGTATCAAAAATTTGTTTTGAACACAGATCCACATTTTTTTCCCCACCCCAAACTTTAATGTAAATCGTATGCCCTGAATTTTGTAAATCCATATTGTAAATTTATTTTGTTACTTTCCAAATCTGCCCTCAGCCTTTTGACAAAAGAATCACCTAAAATCAGAGTTACTTTTGGAGGTAACGTGGGTCTGATCATCGGTGTTTTACGAGGTAACTTTGGTGCTGATAATCCAAGATGCAACATTGGGAATGGATGTTCTGGTGTAGACTTTCCATCGACAAAGTGATTGGAGCAGACTCTGGAATACCGCTGAGGGGTCCAATTTTTCCTTGTTTTTTCATCTTTTCTGTTCACTAATGGTGCCCACCTTCTTCCTTCGGGATCTTTTTTCTCTGTTGGAAACGGATACAGTGTGAACGGTGGTGTACAGATGCAGTTACCTATCCCGTTTTGCAGCCATGAATGGCACAGTCCGTTGCTAGCCATTTGCTTAATCTGTATTCCCCATTTCCGCAACCACTCACAGCACATACAGACATCTTGTCAAGGTTGATCATACCTGTACGTCACCTGCATTAGCCAGTCCAGTATGCAGCGTTACACATTAGAAAGCGCACTTTACACCAGACATCATAACTGCAATAATTGCAATGATAACAGCAGTGCAACCAGCAGCATTCATGGCAATATATCCTGAAGAAATTATCTATGACAGTGCATTATCCGCGCGTTTACATATGTTGATTATCTTCATGCCCTTACTAGTTTGAGCAAACTGATAACCACCTAATTGCAGTTATTCAATCTGAAAGTAATAGTACATTGGATGAATCATGTAAATTAATCCCGTTCAAATTGATTGTCTGCAGTAGACAAAAATTTGAAACTCCCAGCTTATTTGAGGAATTGTACATTTCTGATCCGGCTGGAAAGTTTCATGGTAGAACACTTTTGAAAGGAGCTGGTGTTCACGCGCAAAACATTCCAATGAAACCTCTGTATTCGACCCATCCCATTAGGCCTAGCGGAAAATCAGAAGTGGTACCAGTAGACCTGAGACTTGGGGATATGCATTACAAAAACCTACAACTTATCGAAACAAAAGAATCGATAAATAGTCAAAGTTTGGACAGTGTTACAGATGGCATTCTTTCGTCAGTTTACATAACAGAAAGGAATCTGTACTATACATATACTCTATGGAAATATATGTACAGCAAACATTGTCATTATTACTTAAATGTTTTGTTTTATAATTTTAAGAAATTATTAGATTATGACATATACAAACTTCATTAAAAGAGCAACCATGTGCGATGGCAGAAGAAAAAAATAATAAATATTTTGTTTTTATTTTCATTTTCAAATTCCTATTGGTGCAGTAAAAGCAATGACCCATTTGCTTGTAAAATATTTCTGTCTTTCGCAGGCATGTTTAATGCAGCATAGTGAGTGTGAATTCTGTGACGTGTCCTAATCTCTGTCAAACGGTCTGCCCTAGAGATGCCTGCACTTTCTGCCATTTTTTATGGCAGCTCAACCACCGACATGTTCTTTGGATAAATTTGTGTTTGCAAATTATTTGTGAAAATTGGCTTTTAATCATACTATATTTGTAATATATTTGCCTCTTTATTTGTAAAGCAGTGTAGACTGTGAATTAGAATTTTTTTTTGATAAGTATATATTATAGCAAAGATGTTGAAGTCATATCATTTGAAGAAGAAGACATTACCATGCGTGGAAATTAATTGCGAACATACTGCAAACTTCAAAGTTCTGTTGCAATTTGATAACAAAGCCAGATGTAGTCCATAGTAAATATATGTATTATTTGTGTAGGCCTAAATGTCCAACCAAAAAATCCCAAATCTACCAAATCATTCTGAACTGTTTACAATGATAATTTTGTTTGTATTGGTCAATAGTTTTCTACTAACTTGCCAAATACTTGTACTTTAGAACACATACTCCATCACCTGTTAACTTACATCTTTCCCCGTGTCTCAACTCTCAACATTTCAGGGGTGTACAGTTTTCCACACCAGCGACCCGACCAGGGACGTTTTCCCTGGAAGGTTACTTCCCCATTTACACCCCAGACAAATCCGCTAAATGTGACACGCAGATCCAGGAAATTCCAGTATTTTGACGTTAACTGCCTTCACTATAAGGTGACGAAAGTTTCCACTTGGTCCAGCACCAAGCCTTTTCCCTCGAACAACGCGAAGGATGCCATCACCTCTGTACCCACCACAAGTTATAGTGGCATAAAAACATCAAAATCAACAGAAATGCACCAATTTATCTCAGTAACCTGAAAAAAAAAACCTATTTTTTTATATCAGTTTTACATAATGGCTTTACATTAAAGATATCTTCATAGGATTTTAGATTACACCCCAAATATCAAATGGCTTTTGAAGACTAAGCTGATTTTTTTTAGCAATATGTCACTAACTCTGAACTGACACTTAAAAGCATGCTTGTTACATCTGTAACAATTCCTTTCAATTTCAAAAGTGAATGAACACTTTTACTATAGAAATACATGACAAAATTTCCAACCTCTTAATCATCTGTGATATGTGACAATGGGAATCAATGAACCCCGCCGTAGTGTTTCTTGGCCTCCAACCTGTAAAATATATATTCAATAATCTTCTAGAATATAATTGTTCTTTCGATTGACTTTGCTTACACCTAACTCTCGGCCATAAAACTATATGTAAAAACTTTACAAATATATGATACTTTTGCAATCTTATATGTAAGGAAATGAAGAGTTATTATTTCACGTATTAGTAACAGGCTCAAATTGACAAATCTTTTCATTATGTTTACACTGGATCTGAACATTGCCTGAAAATCAGACATACTTGTGCCACATATTTTGCAGCAAGCCATTATTCTTAACAACAGGTTACTTACGATTGGTAAAAATGGTGTTAAATGCTTTTAGTAACATCCAACTCAATCATCTCTTTGTCCAACAACTCATGCTCTAGCCATTTGTTAACCAGCTGTATTTTGTTGTCAATTATTGGCAGAAGAAAAATCAACTTCTACACCTTTATTCTTGAAGTATGTGCGGTCACTATTTCCATTATCCTCTACAATTAAATATTCAGGTGACTGAGAATCATGAAAAATATTCTTGAAGTATGTATGGTCGCTATTTCCATTATTCTCTACAACTAAGCATTCAGGTGACTGATAATCATGAACAATACCAGACGAAAACAAGGAGAAAAATGTAACACACTTATTTCCCCGCTGCGTTCCACTTTTGGCATTGCTCAAAAGAATCTGAAGTGAACATGTCAATGTAACTAATTTGACTTCTGGACTGTGATAGGTGGTTGATGAGATCATAATGGCCAACATGGCTACTACTGTCACCTTTGTAAACCCTACTGATGGACCCAACTTGATCAGAAAATCCATGAACTGGGTAGGTAGCATAACAAGTGTAATCAGACACAGTTCCATTGTTGAGAACTGGATAATGAAGTTTGATTGGACACTGTAATAATATACTTGTAGCCAAGATTTCCAAATTACCAACATTTTCACTGCCTGATCGAATGGAATTGATTCTTTTTCTGAAAGATGTAAAATATGATCCATCCTTATACTCTTAACATTGCGATCTTGATTTCTTTGATACGTATTTCAACATTATCCAGAATATTGTCTAAAACACAATTTTTCAACTTTGCTGAAATCCCTCAAGTTCAAATAGCATATCATCAGTAGGCTTTCCAGAGCTTTGCCTTTTACATGTGAATAAATCAGTACACTCATAGAAAACTACAGATCGGAAGAAACAATCTTTATTCTGACAAACATTCAACTGAACATATCCATCATTTGCATGGTTTTGTATTTTCTTCATCAATGGAAACACCTCTTGATTCTCATATATTTCAGATTCATTGATAGAAGTAGAAATTCCGTCAGTTGTACTTTCACATGAAACTGAGGATCTTGCTTCATATTGATCTTTCTCAGATTCATCAATCAATACTGATTTTAGTATTGCAGGTTTAGGTAATGCTAACATTACTGAGGTACCATTCCATACTCAGGAGCCACTTCCCGTTCTGACATTTGGTGTAAGAGCATGTCAGATTGGTTGTAGATTTGGCAATCAGATTGGTGGCCCACTCCACCAACGTCAGCGTACATAAATTTGTAGTCTGCATCCACAACTGCAAGGAGCACCATAGAGAAAAGGTTCTTGTACAAAATACCAGACCTTCTAGACTTCCTGATTCGATGGCTCCAAGGGCATGAGGGACGTTCATTTGGCTGCAAACTTGTCACAAACTTCTCTCCAGACTTCTGGTGTGTTGGGGAGGTTAATCACTTCGTCCACAAACGCAGCATGAATGGCAACACATACTTCAGGGATGATAGTGTTAATAGTGCTTCTGGGGACTGGAAAGCGTAACCCAAACTAACATAAGTAGCACCTTGGGCAAGGTACCAAAGGGTTACTGCCAGCTTCAGACCTGCAGGATGGGCATGGACGAAGTTGCAGCTTTGTTTCTGGACTCTGTGTTCAAATCTGCCAAGAATATCATCAAAAATTTCTGGTGAAATGCATAAATAATTGATATAGCTCTGTCGATCCTCATATTGTAGTTTGATCATGAGATTTTCATACTGTCCATATTCTTGTGGTTGCTGAAGAGAACACCACGGTCGAACATGCCATCTTGTCCCTCTTCTACGCCCTTGCCTCCTTACTGGTCTGGCCCCTCTTTGCAGCTGTTGCTGGCTGGGATGTCGTCTGCCTTGTCATCACCCTCAGCGCCTTCGTCACCGGAACATGAACTTCAAAATCTGCATCTCCGTTGTCACTAATGTCGCTATTATCCGATGGAGGAACAGGCTGTATGTCTGTACACGGACGTGCCAATTCGTATTCCAACAGAGTTCTAATGTACACTAAGTCACTGTCGAGCAATGCTATAGTACCAGTCTATATAAATATTTTACTTTTCACATATTCCATGATGATATTTTTAACATTTCAAATAGGAAAATTTAATCTTGTTATAACACATATCAAACTTTAAGAGTCTGTAAATTTTTTATACAGAAAAAAACAAAATGAAATATTTTTAATAATTTTAATTGCACATGAACTTTCAGAAAAATGGACAAAAA
>CM032662.1:5226995-5241804 GCA_019095985.1 Streblospio benedicti
AGATAAACTGCTTAAAGGTAATGCTCATTGACCAAACAAGTATGCTTGCAGGGAAACATTATGATGTATTCTGCACATTCTGTATGTGACTTACATTTGAAAAATATATTAAAATATCTAGACTACAGCAAATATCTTGAGCAATTTAAATGCCACTCCTGCTGTTTGAAATCTACGGTACATTTTGCGAAAATCATTCGATTTTATGAAAAATATGAAAATACACAAAAAATATTTTCCATACACTTCTAATGAAAAAGACTTCTTTGATTGATTCTGAATTCTACCAAACACATATTTTTAACTGAGCATTGCCTTTAAGTTACTAGATGCAGTCTCCGGAGTTCCGGCATACATCAGTCTCGTCACTTCACCAAAATGTACGTGTGACGAGACTCTGACAGATGTCGAGATTCTGGCGACTGAATCTATCTTGTTTAAAATTGGATTTTCACCAGTTACATGTATTGATGTTTAAAGAATCTCATGTTTATGTGCAAGATGTATTCTCAGGGTTAGGATTAGCCACTTGTCCGCTCGTATTGACTAGTAAAAACTAATGGCTAAACTAAAAACTAGTGGAGGACGAGTGCAAATTCAATAATTCCGTGAATTCCAGATACCATCTTTCTTTTGATCCAGGCATTTTTGTCATACTGCGAGACCATCGTTTCTATACAGTCCCACGTTTATGTCTATCTCTTTCATTTGCCATAATAAGTATGGTCCTATTAGTTCACATGTCTCGGCACCGTCGTAGCTACCCATAGTGACATCAAAGTTTGTATGATCTTAAACAACTATTAACAACTCTTCGGAGATACTAAGGGGTGTGGGTAGATGCAAAGTCTAGGGCTTTGGTTAGTAGTTCCTCACTTATAGAAGGATAAAAGTCAACTATATCGAAACATAAATCGGGACTTTAACTGCATTTTCTATTTCCTTGAACCAGTCAACGACTTCTATGGTGTTTTCCCATTGACTGCTAAGTGTTTTATCTTTTACTTCTGGTTTATTCTCTCTATTATCTTATTTGATATCATGCCCATTTCGTTTTTTGTTCGGTTGACGAGTCTGCTTTTAGGGTTATTGTCAAAATTGGGTTTATGATCTTTCAATGAAATGAACGCTATAGTTCATGTGTGAAGTTATGGATTTCATGATGTTAATAATGTAATGTAACTGGAATGTATTTTCTATTTTCTATACTTCAATAAAAAAAAACATGATGGAGGGTTTTTGAGCGCACCGAAAAGGCACTTGTCAAGCAATATGAAGAAATGAAGCGGATCGCTCAAGAGAGTGATGACGGAGAAAATTGCCAAGAAGCTCTGCAGACCATGGAATGGTGTGTTGAAGAGGTCAACTTTCGAAGGACTGCTCTGCAGGCTAAACTTACAGAGTTGGAGGCTCGAGATGAGGGGTGCGTGTGTGGTAGTGACGTCGTGGTGGTTTGATCTAAGACAACATATGAGTGTTCACACTGGGGTGAAACCGTAAGAATGCACAGTGTCGCATTGATCATCACTGATAATGTATCTCTGATGTTCTGATATTTGAAGTAAGCATCAAATTGGATGATATAGCATCATATTAGCATGCGACAAATGACCTGAATATCCATTGACTTTTTTACAAGGTTGTACATTAATCAAGTGTGATTAAATTGTATATTAAACCCTAAAAAAAGAAGAAAAAAAAAGTTGAGCTTGTTGGGCAGATGCATGAGCTGAGTCGGCAGCAGACAGAGCGGGCTGGGACAGGAGGCGTGGTACGAGTCTGTATGGCGCTCTGAGCCGGTTGTCAGGGGTTCGGGTCACGGTGGCCTCCGACCGTCAGTGTGTGCTGGTGATGGGGGACAGCGGAGGAGCACACAAGGAACTCGATATCACTGTCAAGTTTGACACTGATCCCCTGCTTGGCAGCAAAATCTCACAAACAGTTGAGCGATCCCTCTCTCGATGTCCGGGCAGTGGTTGCTGGGGTGCTGGGCGGTACTGACCTGCTGGGGCTGATGACAGGAGGACGCTTATTTTGGCAGCAGCATCGACCCTTGGCTGAGGAGGTTGACGCACTCAGACAATGAGTGGTGCTGGATTGGGCACTCGAGAAATATGTACACCTCAAGTAACCCATTGGTTGATTGCATTTCTCAGAGCACAAAAGACGTGTTGGTATCCTCTGGGTGATAAATGCAACCAACCAAATTTGTTACTGAAGGTGTACAATTCCTGCCAGTTTTCACAAAGTTTATTTCCTTGGAGGAATGGCCTAAATGTTTTAATGAATTTGTGATTATTTGACTTACACCAACTCGCGAGCTCTCTGTTCACTTAAGTCACAGTTGGGTTGGTAATAGTGAAATCGCAGGGTCTGGGTAGGATCCCACTTATCACTATTGTAACCATAGGGTTTATGGCCATTAAAGCATCGACCAACCTTTCCACATCATTTTTTACAGTTTTATAATTACCATTTGATATATTATTTGTACCCAAATGAATGAAAATAATTGAAGATTCTATTAGTTTACGTTTACTTATACCCCATTTAATACTTTTTCTAATATATCGCACACCTCTGCCCCAGGAAAAAAATAAACTAAAACCCCTAAATACAAACTTAAAAACCTAAACATCGAATCCCCTATACATAAAACATCATCATAAAACCGATCATTTTGTACATGCACTCCCAATCCCCGTTCCCCATATTGTATTATTTCCCTATTTACTGATTGTTCAACATTTACTCTCACCCCACCCTCCCCATACTCAAACTTATGGTTCTTACAATTGATATCTGGCAACAGGCTGAGTGGCCTTTTGTAATGTTCATGAAAAAAAACTTTACCATGTACATATTCTTAAGCTTTATGACATAAATATTATGTTAGGTAATCAAAAAAGGCTTCTTCATATTCTATTGGCAAGGGACGTACTACCCGTAGACCGTACAATGCATAACTCATGAAATTGCGATTATAATTTTTAGTATTTTTATATTTCTATATATCAACATTGATTTAAATATTTAATATATAATTTTTTATAAGCAAGAAATACTAGTAATGAACACATGTTGTATAATTTCAACCTTGTGATTAAAAGGATGAATTATGTTGGTATGAACTATGAACTTGTCATTATTCTAAATATGTAAAACAAATCTTTGAATATAAATTATGTATCAATCATAGTCTGCTATAAGTAATTATCTACTCGGACAAGAAATATTAGGTTTTACTGTGAGTTGTCCAACATTTTACTACGTATTCCTCTTAGATATCGAACAACATAAGTCATGTCAATAATTACTTGTAATATCGTTCAAAACTTTACCACCCTGGGGCCTCTCTCAGTATCATATCACGATTCATATCATGGTTGAATAATGATAATCAAAACATGTGTTTGTTGGTTAGCTTCGGGTCTCGAGAGATACAGAACGTAGAATATATGAAATTTATTTCATCTTCAATATAAACACAAGTCTTTATATGCCTTACTTGCTTGAATTTCTGCCTATATGAACGAAAAGCGCCAACATGTGGGCAAATCAGTGTTTAATACACAGGAATGTCACTGTCTGTAATTTAATACATACATCAAGTAGTTGCTGTAGAAAATGGGACTGCAAAAGCGCCGCTATACATCAAAGATTATGATGATCTTTGCTGAAAAACTCAGCTGAAAAAAGTGAAAGAGCTAAGTAATATATAGGTCTATGGACTTAACGTGAAAGAGACATCGGAAAATGAACGAAATTTATAAAAGCACTTTGCCAATGCTAACAAAAGTCAAAGGTTGCATATGAGAAAAAAATTAATATGATTATACAAAAATCATGAATATTTTTATCGAAAAAATTATAATCACATTTTGCAGAGCTAGCTACTAGAATAAACATCCATAATGTAATGATTGTCGAGGAGATTGTGGAGAAAAAGATTAGACATATTCGTGAGGCCCACACCCCTCAGTCAGGGCGTGCGACCGGCGTTGGAGCCAACAAAGTTGACGCAAGCGCCAACATCACAGATGTAGATAGGGCTGGTCCTGTTGGCTGCGGCAGGTGTCGGGCCGGTGGGTGGCGGCTGACAGGGGCAGCGGACGGTCGCCGATGATCGGATAATTAGTTATTACAACAACTGTCTTACCTTTTCCATAATCTTGTCTTTCGCATCTTATTGCTTGGTGCATTTAGGTATTCTTTTATTTTCTGTTTATCTTTAGTATGCATTTTGAGGTGTTTATCCAACCAGGTAGTGACCATGTCACATTCTGGGCAGGCCAAAAACCTTCTAACATCTTTTCTTTCTGCACGGGCACCACAGTGGTCACCGTGCACCAGAGAGGATTAATGACAGTATCAAAATTTGTTTTGAACACAGATCCACAATTTTTTTCCCACCCCAACCTTTAATGTAAATCGTATGCCCTGAATTTTGTAAATCCATATTGTAAATTTTGTTACTTTCCAAATATGCCGTCATCCTTTTGACAAAAAGAATCACCTAAAATGAGAGTTACTTGAGACATTTTTGATCGAATGACCTGGAGTTTGGTAATTAGAGTAAAATTATGCTTAGATAGTTTGTGATAAATTATATTACTCGCTAAAAAGTATTTTGAGGTATGACAGTAACTTAAGTCTTCAAACAATATAAAATATGAAAAGTCTTCACAATGTCGTCACTAACATTGAAATCTCCTTGGTACCAAAGCACACAAGTAACAGAGTGGAAATTGTCCAGCGTCCAGAAAACAAGAATCTATCATCACTTTCTTGGTGTCATTTCAATGGCAATTACAGAGGGTAGGTTAATGCGGGGTGCATTCTGAAAAGAATAATTTTTACATCTCACACACATTATAGGAATATATCATTGTATGTCAATACGTCATTAGACTAAGTTAGATTAGAACTATATCACATAGTATCCATGATATAATCCTAACATTAACTGGCGTCACAGGTCTAATGACTTAATCACATATATTAAAATAGAATATGTGTATCATCGTGCGCCCCAGAGGGGTTGATGAGGCCCCCACTTTGCTCCACTCCTATCCAAACTTGAAGTTCGCAATAGTGGACGATGATTGAGCGCCACAAGGTGGAGCTCCAAAGCCAGGACACTCGTGGTCCGCAGTGGGCACTGATGGCACTTGAAGAAGGTTATGTAAGTATACGGTGTATGGCACGTTCCTGAGAGCCGCCACAGCTTTCCATATGCCTCGGCATCGGCCAGTGTGAGCACAAGGCCTGGATGGCTTGTAGTGATGGAATTCTGCATCTATATAGAAAATCACACATTTACCAAAAATAGAATAATCTCTAAATGAAATTTTATAATTTGGTCTTCACCATGTATAGTATTTTCTCCGATAGATATAAACTGCGTCAGGATTAGCTGGAAAAGTGCTACTAGTTAGCAGGACGAGTAGCAGTCAAATATATGTAACATAATTAGCACTTACACATTGTGACACAAATTAAGGAGAATCAGTTTCAATTAAGAGTTTCTCCAAAGGGATATGGTAGTGACAACGAAAATGTCACAGTTGATGCCAGTTGTAAAGAAGGGACACAATAAAAACATTTTTAAAATGTCCATTTTATCCAATGCTTTCTTCAACCCCCACACCTTGTCAACACCGTTTCATTTGTGGGATTTTTAAAGTAAGGAGAATCTGTTTCTATCAACAATTTCTCCAAAGGGATGTGTGCGGGCACATCCCTTGCGCCCTTGGATTGGTGGTTGTTGTACGTCACAAGTGGTGTCAGATCTGCAGAGTGCAAATTATTTGGATAGAATCAAACTTGTAGTTCTATACCTCTATCTTAAAACACTTGGATGATTTTCATTGTATACACTTACCATAGTTCAGGGAAGCCAAATGTGACTTGAGCTGTCTGCATACATAGGCACAAATACTTTCAAACATAAGATGGGATGGAAAAAGAGTTGTAGGTCACACATACTTAAACAAAATATTACAACAATTGTATCTCAATACAATAATTATTTCAAACAGATAATTAGAAGCTATACAACATATATATTATTGCATTAATAGTTTGGCAATAAAACATTGTATACGAATCATTAACATTATTAAAATACATGAAATACATTCCATATAAAATACATTGATTCAACTAGATAATGTAAATGTGAACAAAATTGTTACACCTTGAAAAATCTTTTTCTTTTTGACAAAAAAGTCATAGTATTGCTGCTGCGTTTGTTGTTCGTGGCACGTGAATTTGGCTAAAAGTGACAAATCCGCCCTGGTTGGAGCCGCTCCCCCACAGGGGAAGGCCAGCACGACGTGGTTGAGGTGCACGGGGACAAGGAGGCTGGCGCGACTGTAGGGGATCAGAGTCCTGCACAGCAGCTTCCCCCAGAAGCTCCGTGAGGTTTGCGAGCACCGAGGCATCGTAATCGGCCCACACCTCCCCCCCTCTTCCCTGCCCTCGCCCCATTGTCACCGCACTATGGAGCGCTGTGTTACCATCAATATCTTGCAAATTAATATTGTGAGGAGAAACAAGAGCGGTAATAATGTCTAATGGGGCCACATCATATACAGCCCCACATAATGGTGTTTCTTGACAGACGACACACATGAAGAACTGAAAATATGTCTTCAAATGAAAACAACAAAAAATTAGCGAATAAAATAATCAACACAATTCAAGAGCAGAAAAACCAATCAGTCTTGTTCAACTTGTAGACAATAACCCTTGGGCATTTCCTGATTTATTCAAATCACAGAATGACGCTACAATGAGGAATACAAAACATAAGATATATATACATGTAATAATAACAATAAGTAATCTTATATAATAGTATAATAGTATATGTATATGATTTTAATTGAAATTTCATTTTATATTCTAGTCAATGAATAAATGAATATCTCTTTTTTTTTTTTTTATTAAGTTTTAGCATCACTACACATTAGCAAGTTTAGATCTCATAGAATTTCTCACCTGGAAAGTACAAACACACGAATAAGTATAGAGTAATATCCTTTTCTATTCATATAGTCATCCCCTCGACGCTTAGGTCTGTTTATTCCTATGTGGCATCCATCTACAGCACCTATTACGTCCTTGATGCTGGATGTACGAAAAAGATATCTGCACTTTGTCGCTTCTCTGCATCATTAGGCCATTTAATGTACTCTCTTGAGAGATGTGATGTGAGATATCATTCAAAATCTTCACAATTATCCTATTGGCACAACTCTGAGAAACATTAAACTTATCTGAGATCTCTCAAAAGGAATTATTATTTGCCATATACCACAAAAATATAAGTGCTTTCCGCTCTATTGACACACATTGTCTTCTGATAGATGGTTGCCTGATCCGACACATGGACATATGGGAAGTATAAGAGAATGTGTATGTTCCTCATATTTTTTTGTGGCCACAGGTCCGACACGTCGACAGTTCAGATTTATGAACAATTCATCTGTCAGACCTGGCTTCAGACACATGGTCGACAGTTCTGACACTTACTCAGTTCAGAATTGTAAGCATCAAGAGTTATGCTAATTGGATCGTCAGTGATGGCTATATATGTGTTTGTGACATCCGAAAAATTAGTCCATGCATTCCGTGCAGACTTTAATTGCCAATGCCAAACATTGCTGAAGTTACATCACATCCTGTAAAAGCATGGAAGAAGAGCATTCCTTTTTAGCGCTGAAGTCCTAGATTTTGACAAATGTGACGAATGGGTATTTCTTTGTATTTTTTTACAGATCCAAATCAAACCCACAACTCAGCTAAACATAGTTCATTAAAATGGTATATACATAAAAACAACTACATCAGTGTCTACTCTTCTCAAGAATGTTTTTCTATGACCCTGTCCAGCAGCATGATGGAGATGGAGGATCATCCTTGTGTCAGCTTCTTGTTGACATGGAGACAGATGTGTCAGATTAGTCTGTATGTTGCTCAGCACAAGTTCTGCCTTTATATTAAAAACATTGCATCTTGTATCAGCCATTCTTCGATCAATTGTTCACTGAGGAACTGGAAGAGATCATCTTTGTTTTGAGAATCTTTCAGGAATGTTTGCCATTCACCCCATTTCGGTATAGGAATTTTGGCAGATACTCTTGTTCGCTGACCTAAAGCTTCCCCTCCTCTGGCACTAGTCTTGAGATTTAAGGCTTGCATTTTGGTATATATCCCATACAGCATTTATTCTAGTGTTTCCTGTAATTTGACTCTATATACGGTATCAGATTTTTTCTAGTGTACTCTCAAACACACATGCATAATGGGGAGTAACCATTTGAATAATGGCTGGCATGTCAAATACAATAACTGATGCAATAACTGATAAACTGCAGTATAGGACGGTACTAAAATACTTAGATATACCTAGTCTACTAGAGTATAGTATCATAACCCGGCCTACTAATGCATTCTATCACCATCTTTCTCTACATCAGTAATATTACTAGTACATTGACACTCTCGCGATGACCTCCCAGCCTGTCTCCTTTTCCTCTCATCAATTTTCAGACTATGTGCATCATCAACATCATATAGGTCTACTATTACATTGACCAGAAGGTTAATCCATAGAATTTCCTATAATATTTAGATGTTCCAAAAAACATATTCTCGCCGTTCGCTACAGGTGAAACGATACACCTATGCATCGCTGAATCACGGTTTATTTACTCACTATGAAAGTATCAACTAGTTTTTTTACGATTTTTTTAATAAAATTGAATCGCCACATTGGCAAAAGAGTACGCAAAATCTTTAGCCAATCGTTAGAATCTTTAGTCAATGGCAAAAAAACAAACTCATGTGCGAGCTAAGCCAACCCAAGGGCTAAGTTATAGGTTTTGATTGGGAAAAATAATTTTTGGGTTAACTTAAGTCAAAGACAAAATCAATACTCCATTTCATCTTACATCGGAAGGTCGTACATACTAACTTTCAAGGAGCTCCGACTCATAAAAGGCTTCAAGTAGGTCAGACTCGTCAGTTTCTAATGGGTCTGTCACAGGAATCGACTATATCATCATTTGGATAAATAGCTTCAAGTAAACTGTCTATACTTGGATCTGAGGCTTTGTTAATACAACTGCCAACTGTACATTCACAGCCAGGGCCACAAGGTCTGCAATTCTTTAACATGAGTCTACTACCACAGAGCGGATTGTTGTTAAACAGTGGCAACCCTTTGACCACAGATTTTGTACTTCAAAATCCTTGATTCATTTTGTTGGAAATCCCATTTACAGATAACTTTTAATTCCATTAGTCTTTGGATAAATAACCCCAATCCTCTAGCTTTTGGGTTCAAGTTGGGTGGCTCCAAACTTGTATAACATAACAAGTTCTTAACCAGTGTAAAGTCAAACTGTCATCAGATGGCACAAAATCAATTGTCTTACATCGGAAGGTCCTAACTTTCAAGTCCGACTCATAAAAGGCTTCAAGTAGGTCAGACTCGAGGGTCATCACTAATGGGTCTGTCACAGGAGTATCGACTATATCATCATTTGGATAAATAGCTTCAAGTAAACTGTCTATACTTGGATCTGAGGCTTTGTTAATACAACTGCCAACTGTACATTCACAGCCAGGGCCACAAGGTCTGCAATTCTTTATACATGAGCAAATCCTACTACCACAGAGCGGATTGCTTGTTAAACAGTGGCAACCCTTTGACCACAGATTTCTGTACTTCAAAATCCTTGATTCATTTTGTTGGAAATCCCATTTACACGATAACTTTTTAATTCCATTAGTCTCCACATAATGCCAACCCCAATCCTCTAGCTTTGGGTAAGATAACAGTTGAAATTCACACTGGCTCCAAACTTGTATAACATAACAAGTTCTTAACCAGTGTAAAGTCAAACTGTCATCAGATGGCATAAAATACTCTTCTGATTGTTCACCACGAACTAATCTGGATTTCTGTCTGATTTGATTGAGCTATAAAGATACCATGTTTTCTTCTGTAAGGTTTGCATTACTTTCCTTATAAAATTTGTAAACATCTTCAGCGGAAGGATTTCTTTTCATTTTTAACTCTCTATTGAAATGATTAGCACATTTTTGCAAAAAGAGACAACCTATTAAACGGAAAAACGAAAGCACACCCAATCTGCAAGTATTAACACTTGTGTCAGACAGGGATCCAGAATAAGAAACTGAGTCTGCAATGAACGCTGCATTTGAAAAATAGACAGTCATAAAATTCATTTTAGTTTTATGCAAAAAATGACTAACATAATCACAACCAGATACAACATAGAGTGCTTGTATCTCTAATGGCATTTTATCACTTGAAATCCTACTCAAATCTGGATCTACGGAGAGTGAATGACGAAACTTGGACAAATCTAAATAACAATTTGAAGCAGATTCATCCAATAATTGTACATAAAAGCGTTTTCCAGGTTATTTATAAAATATTGGTAATCCAATGTGCAATATATCAGTATCAGGAGAATAGATATGGATATTTTTACCCACACATTTGGATGCATGAAGCCACACTTTTGTATCACCTTCTATGTGGTTACTGTGATAATTTACAATTGGAGCAGCCATTGATTTGTTTGGCAAGTCACTGAAGACAATAAATGCATCATTCGCATTTTTAAATCCTCCACTTACAATCAACGTTTGATTAGCATTCAACTTCTTTTGAGCTTGTTTAAAAGAGAGCATAGAATCTTGCACAAATGATAATGCCTTTTCATTTTTCAAAAATGTGCACCAGATGTAAAATGTCACTGTCCTTTATAGTTTCCGCTTCCTTAAAAACATCCTTGTTTAATTTGAAAATATTACATTCTCTCAATTTTGAACAATACAACTGGATGCAGCGTTCATTCCTGTTGGCAACAGAAATGCTATCATTTTTTTGAATATTTTCCAGTTTAGATATGTTGAATAAATTTAGAAAATTTCTATGTGATTTAGCACGGAAAAGGTTGTAATGCAACTTTAAATTCATATTTACATTAGTCTGTCAGCTGGAGTGAAAATCGGTACCAGAAATTGTTCAAGGGCTATCATATATCATTTTGTAGGTATTGATCTCGATCTCAGCTTTATTTTAAGGTATGATAGAAGTCTGGACCTGGTAGCTTAAAGGAAATATTTGCATATTACCATGACAACCAGTGTATAATGTAAAAAGGGGACTGTCCAGGTTTGTTGCAAGATATATATCATAAAAATTGCACTGAATTTTGCATGTTTCTGGACAGGCAATACTTGGTGGATATGCTTTTGAAATATTGATAAATTTTGGCATATTGATAAAGAGATTCAAGATGGCCACCAACATTAAAGATGGCCCCCACTAAACTTGTGACACAACTTGTGACAAGACTGAAGGTGTGACCAGTTAACTATCGTAAATCGAAAGACATGCTATTACATGTTGTTAACTAAAATTATATTAATATTACAGCAGTAAATATTTGATTCTTTTGTATATATGATGCAAACCTTTATTCATTGAACACCTGTTTTGATAACTTTCTTACCAAAAATTTGCACCCACAGTGTTCAACAACTCAATTTGTTTTCTAACTTTCAATCTGTCCACTTCCTTTTGTTTGATTGTCTTTACTGTTTCCGCAATGTTCTTGCTTCTGCTGCTGTTGTTTGTTCTACTGTTGATGACATTATCATCATCATCATCATCATCATTATCATCATCATCCATCACGATAGCCTTGTTTATGGTTTTTATGGGGCACCGACGGGGGTTTGGTTCTGATACATAAAACAATATTATAAATATGCAAAATTCCAAGGATAGATATTTATGTCTAAATAAATGAAAACATGTTTAATGTGCTAATTATCTAATAATTTACCTATATAGCTCTTAGTCTTTATAAACCAAAAATATTTTAATGTGCTAATTATCAAATGATTTACCTATTTGTTGGCTCTTGTTGCTGCTACTGCTTCTCTTACTGGTAGTGGTGTTGCTGCTGCTGCTTTTACTGGTGCTGCTGATGTTTTGTTGCTTGGGTTGTTTTGGGTTGTTTTTTCTGTTTTGCTGGCCAGTTATGAAATATATTAGCAATACTATAAATATGCAAAATTCCAAGTATAGACATTCATGTCAAAAGAAAACAAAATATGATTAATGGCTATCAAATAATTTACCTATTGGCTTCACAATGTTGGTTTTGGAGGCAGCTACAGTGGAGATTGACCTAGCCGGTTCTGAAAAAAATGCACAGCAATATTATAGATATTTATTCAGCAAAAGGGAATTTTGTACAACACACATCATATGTTAGTAAATAGGAACTGTTAACAACACTTACCAATTTGGCTCAATGTAGGAGCAAAGTCCATGTTTGCAGCTACCTCCTTCACTTCCATCAGAAGCTCACCAGCTCTATGGGTGACTGACTCTTCCCCATACATCTCTGCCATCTCTGCGGCTATTTCGGCCACACGCATTGATGTCAGGGCATTTTGTAAATGCCCCTCTATTGATTGTTTTGTTTGTGTTACGCGATTCCTGAGAGCCATGTCTGTAGAAATGAGGAAAAATTGTAGTTGCATGCTCTTTTATTGTGAAAGCAGCCAATGAAATTTGAGGAAAGATTAAATGGCCGAAATAACCAAGGCAACATAACAATTGCATTAGCAACAGCAATTTCATTAGCGACAACAATTAATTGCTTTTATTTTAAAAGAAAAGGGTCCTTATGCAAAGTTCAATTAGCTCCTAAGATCTAGATCTATTGTCAGTCTCACAAGAAAATGCCAGAGGTCCGATTATGATTTAAGTCCCATAACCCAGAGGTCCGTGGATTTTAACCACGTTCAGCTACCATATGACGAAAAGTCGACTTGTTTTCCTCTCAATATTCTTTCACAATTTATTCTTTTAATGTTTTGTCTTTCCTTTCCAACTCTGCAATAATCCACCCAAAACCCTCCAAAACAATACCATCAAAGCAAATCATCATATACTATATACTATATACTTATACACCATATACAAATAAACCTATTTTACACTTAGCAATATCATGCACTTCATGACAAAGATCTTACCTGGGCCACCGGGGCTGTCCTTCTTCACTGTGGGGCTGCGTGTGAGAAGAGTCGTCATGGTCGACATTGCGTTCTTATCCAGCTTCAGCGGGAACTTAAACGGGGAGCAGCGAGGCCGGCCAGGCTCTGGAACAACTGAGAACGTAGAGCAATGCTTTGTTTGTTAGTTATTACCTCTTTGATGTCCACACTCTAGTAAATTGCAAATGTGTTATATTGTATGGCCATCTTTGTTTTTGCATTATTGTATGCGGACTTTAAAAACTGCTTTAATGGTACTATAAATATAAATGTATTTGTACATTGTAGCACTTCCATGGTTGTACTAATTACATGTAATATTTTTTTTTCATTTATGCTGAGGATGTGTCCATGACACGAAATATATTCCCCCACTTAAAATAATCAAGCGGTTTTACTTCAATTTCTGTGGAGCAGGACAAAATGTACATCATCCCTTAACAAACAAAAAACCGCACAAAAGTAGTACAGTAAAATCATGTTTAATCTAAACTTGTGCAGATAAGTATCCAATACTATCAATAGAAGAATTGTTACCGTCTTCCATATCATTGTCACATGGTAGCGGTATTGATAGCCACGTACGAGTCTAGAAACTGAGCTCAGCTGTAAACCAATTGAAATGCCGATGACTCATCCTAGTACTTAGTATATGCACTCTTCACTATCCATAGTCTTTGTCTTTGACAAATTTTGAACTGACAAATTAACTGTCATTATGATGTATGTGACATTGTCATTGACAGTCTAAGGTATTTTGTTAATCCGGGCCGGGTTGTAATCCTGCAAGGCTGTATGATATGCTAGTCAACTTCATTACATGGCATAGCATAGGCAAAGACAAGAAGTCAGATTTATCCTAACATTAACATGCAAAATCATGATATTGTTTTCACAAACTGTCAATGAAGTACTGCAGCCTTGCAGCAGTAGGTTTACTGTAACATCGGATTACTCGGAAAAAAAAGCCTAGATCAAGACAACGTCACAACAGTTGTTCAATATGATTATTGATCAAGCTGTTATGTAGACCTGTGCTACAGTTAAGCTTGATGTGGGATTAGGATCAATAAATGCTTGTTCCAAATATAGTTTGCAAACGGTGTTTGACATTCTTGACAGCTTATAATAATGGATATTTCTGTCTTGATCGATGACTTTTGTTGACCTACTTTTCAGCCATGCACTTTTAAATATCCAGACAAGGGACACATAAGTACTCTTTGTCTGCGGGTGTTTTGCTGTTGTAATACTCCATAACATTTGTTGATAGAGAATGTCACGTGATGTAGTTTTTGCAGCAGGGCTCGAAAGCACCTTATTTCAGGTGCTTTATACACTGTTTCAAAGATCATACAAAGTGTCTGTGATGATTGCATTGTGACTTGAGGACTATGTACGTTCATGTAAATAAACAAAATTAACTTGTTATGATATGCCCGGAGGTGAGTCTTTAAGGGAACTGAGGGCGGAATAAACGTTCGTTGCTAAATTTTGAGGGCGTGGAGGCCACTATCTAGTAGTTAGGATTACATCCACTTGGAATATTTTAAGATACCTATAGGAAGCTTTCCCTGTCGTGTTGGCGGGTGGTGGGGTCGTTGTGGACTCTGGCCGGGCTGGCAGGAGAACTGTTGCTGGCTGCTTGCCCGATACAGGCTAAAACACTATGATGTTGTAACTATGG
>CM032662.1:5241904-5266461 GCA_019095985.1 Streblospio benedicti
TAACCCTTTTTTTTAACAAAAAAAAAAAAGAAAACATGATAATCACGCAGTAAGTCTATATGTTCAAACTATGATTGTGACACCAAATATCATTAAAAAGTCATTAATCATTATTGTCCCGAACATTACTCGTGTTTGAACCACTGCCACCGTGGGTGAAAGCTGGCGCATCTGGTATGTGTATGTCGTGATGCACCATTAAAGTCCTATTCGCTCCTGCTGGGTGGGGGCGGTGTGACAAAAGCACCAGGATCATCAACTGCGTGTGCAGCGAACATGATGATGATGATTTTGGCAGGAGCTAACAGATTGGTCACATGTTCATCGGGAGGCGCTTTGGTTGTGGATACTGGATGCATGAACTGGACACAAACAGTATGTGCATTGAAAATGCAAAATTACACAACATTGGCTGGCAACGTAGCAGAATCACTTCTATCAATTTCGATGGTGTCCCGACGGACTTAGTGAATAACTGCTCAGAGTATGTGATTAGGATAGCTAGCAGGCGGGTTATGGAATAACGATGCGGATAAGTGGTGTGATGGCATCAGGCGTTGGAACAGGATGGGACTGTAACGTCGGCGTCCACTAATGCTGCAACCAGTGACAGTGATGACGATGTGGTCTATGTGAGGACCCTCCCGCTCCAGCAGCTAGAGTGGTTGTGCCGGTGGAAGTATGTGAAGATAACGATGGCGCAGCGATCGAGACACAGGCGGCGACGGCAGCAGCGGGCGACAGCAGTAGTGGCAGCAGTAGCAGTAGCAATGAGGAAAGCAGTAACGAGGAGAGCGGCTATGAGAAAGATGAAGATGGCGGTTCAGGTAAAATGTATATGTATATATTGTAACAAATGTAACTAATCATGACCCTATCACAAACGTAGTTGAGTTATAGTCCATCACAGTGGTGGATATAACGGTATTGTAACCCGAAATTAGAGTTCTTTTTGGCGCGTTGTACAATAGTCGGATTAAATGGATAGTACATGTTTACGTCCAAAAATAAAGGTAAGCAACCTTTATTTAAATTGTACAAATCGTCATCGTCGTCCTCTGAAATCGACGACACAGTCATTGAAAATCAAACACTCGATTGCACGTTTACAGGCGTAGACGCCACCGTGCAAATTAGACCACTTACCGAGGCTGAACATCTAGCATTGGTAAATATGAGCTCAGAACAGCAAAGCGAATCCCCAAAGGACGGCGAAACCAGTCCTCAAACCCCCATTAGCCCAGAGGAGGGTTATAAGGCAATAGGCGGCGAAGAACCGCTAAAACCAGAACAAATACAGTCGATCATCCAAAATCAAATAGCGATGGCAGAACAGCGTTTCCAATTAGATTTCGATCGTCGCCTCCGTGACCGTGAGGATAAATATATGTCTGAACTACAAGACTTACAACGCCAAAATGCGCACCTAAAAGCACAATTAGGCGAGTCTAGCACATCCGACGCTGATGAGCATAAAGATGTGAAAAAGAAAAAACAGAAACAAAAAAAACACAGGGAAAATAACCAACCCCCAATGGCACCCTATCAACGGCCACACCCGGGGCTACCGCCACCCCCATTCCCAACAGCCCAACCACCTTATCCGCCAGCCCAAGGGCATTTTGAAGCGCCACCATCACACTATCCGCCATATCCGCCCTACAACCCATGGGCCATACCAACTCCCCAAACGGATACCATAAATGACATGCAAAGGTCAATCAGCGAATTACGCCAGGAAATCCAAAACATGTCAGTTTATAGACAAAATAATGATTTGTCTGCCCTCACAGACAGCATGGCAGAATTGGCAAAGCGCATGACATCTGCAGGCCAACGCACGCAGTCAAGCAGGGGACCACAAATTACCCCACCAAAATTTAGTGGAGCCCTTAACAAATCATTTGAGAAATGGGCTAAAGACTTGGAAGTTTGTTTCACCCACCTAATGTGGGACAAACACGACGAACAACGTCGCACCATATTGCCAACACTGCTGGAAGAATATGCGAAAAAAGCAATATGATTCTATACCTGAAGTAGAAAAATTGTCATACACTGAGGTGATGGCTCAATTAGAAACTACATTCTCAGTAGCAAATAAGCCTTTCAATGTCCGCTTCAAACACACTGCCCGCTTACAGAGAGAAAACGAGTCAGTCAGGACATATTCAGCAGATATCATGCAAAGAATCGAAGATTGCAAGATGGAAAGTGAAGACATGAGGGTCATGACTTATCTTAATGGGTTACTGCCTAGCATTAAGTTAAAAGTCTCCTGCATGGAATATGCCTCATTACCACAAGCAATTTTGTGCGCAGAAAGAGCTGAGAACGCAATAGCTCTCGAAAAACAGTTGGAAAACAACCTGTCCGCAGTCTCATTTAGACGCAGTAGAAGAGACCAAAAACGAAACGCAGATAAAAAACGTTCCCAGTCCAAATCATCACGACGAGCGTCAGAGAATTTTAGATCACATTCCCGATCCCAATCAAGGCATAAGTCGACGCATCCCCAGGGAAAACAGAACAGAGATAACAAACAAGACAAAATTATTCCACGAGATCAATCTAAATCCAACTACCGCTCCTCATCTAAAGCGTCAGTCAACGAACTGTCACGAGCGTCAGATGATGACCAGGATTTAGAGTAGGACCACTGAGCCAAATCAACTCTTTTAAAAAAATAGACAATAGCAAATCCCTAGATATCCAATTCTTCTCGGATTCAGTGGTTCAGATACACTTTCCTCATAGAAACCTCAAAGTTAACGCCCTATGCGACACGGGAGCGGCCATCTCCGCATGCTCAGAATCTTTAATACAAAAAATCCTCCCACAATATAAAACAAGCCTAGTGCGCACATCTAAAACGTTCACTAGTGCAGATAGCAAAACAATTCGACCTATTGGCTCGACCTCCCTAGGTTTTCAGTTAGGCAAACATTGGGTTTCGGCTCATGTCTACGTATTCAAAAATCTCAACCACCAATTCATCCTAGGAAGACCATTTTTGAATGAAAATGAAGCGATACTGGATTTTGGTACCAAAAATATTTCAATAAAACCAACAAAACTACATGCAACACAAAATTATGAAATAAAACCTAAATCAGTGTGCATTGTGACTGGTAAAATCACAAACAAACATGACCACACCCATTTTTCTACCGGCCTGGTAGGCAAGGTAGAGCCTTTGCTAGATGAACCTGGAGTTATAGAATCAATAATATCAATTTCCAACAACACGGCACCAATAATTCTACACAACCCAACGTCGAAACCAATAAACATACATAAAGGTCAAAACATAGCCACCTTCTCAATGATTGCAGAACAAGACATATCAGAAAAATGCTCCACTTCTATTAACAACATTGAGGATGGCTCAATGACAGAATTTGATCTGTCAGGGATACAGAATGAAACCCATAAGGAAACATTTAGGCAAATGCTATATGAAAATAAAGCGGCTTTCATAGACAAACATAAAAACCTCGGGTTCTGTGACGTCGTTAAGCACAAAATTGAACTCAAAAGCGATGCCAAATACAAACACGCTGCCCCTTACAGGTACCCACCAAAAGTGAAAGAACAAATCAATAAACAAATTGAATATCTGCTACAACAGAATGTAATCGAGCCGTCTGCAGACGTTGTGTTCACATCACCAATCCTAGCCGTTTATAAGGATTGTAAAAAGTCACACAAACATCTACAGACAGAAAAACAAAAAGAAGTTAGATTCTGTGTGGATTTAAGAGCGTTAAATGCACAATCACTATACAAACAATACTATATGCCCAGTTTCGACCTGATATTAGATTTCCTGTCACAAAGAAAAGCAAAAATCTACTCTAAGGTGGACCTCTCCTCAGGTTATTATCAACTTGCGGTTCATGATGACTCAAAACCGCTGCTAGGGTTTCACTGGAACTCCAGAACATACAGATTTAATCGGATCCCTATGGGATTACACTCCAGCCCAACTTCGTTCGCTACAGCGCTCACGAAAATACTGGATGAGCACCTCAACAAATCCACAATCCTATATCTTGACGATATTTTAATAGCGTCGAACTCAATCGAAGAACATACTAAAGATGTGCACAACGTCCTCCAATGCCTAATCAAAGCAAATCTAAAATTGTCGCCAAAGAAATGCGAATTTGCCAAATCCAAAATGGAATATTTAGGTCACATTGTGTCCGAGAATGGCTACGAACCATCCACATCACACGTGCAAGCCATAGCCTCATTCCCGCGGCCCACGGAAAAAAAAAGCTTACGATCTTTCAATGGCTTGGTAAATTTCTTCAGTTCCTTTATCCCAAACAAAGCTCAGCTACTAAAATGTCTACACACACTAGCACTAAAAGAAACTAAATGGCTATGGACAGAAGAACATGAGAGTTCTTTCAATAAGCTAAAATCCATAATGACCTCCAAACCCTTTCTGCGTTACCCCAACTTCGACAAGAGATTCTATGTGTTCTGTGATTCGTCGGACGTTTCAATTGGGGGGGGCCTTTTCCAAACGGACGAAAATAACCAATACTACCCCATTGCCTTCACAGGCAGGGCCCTATCTAAATCAGAATCCAAACGTGTGATTTACGAACGGGAATTATTGTCAATTGTGTACGTAATCACCCAATTCTCAGTATACCTACAAGAAAGAGAATTCTCAATTTTCTCAGATAATCATTCTCTTGTACACCTATTTCAAAGACCAAGTTCTAAACTTTCTCCAAAAGTTTCCCGCTGGATGCTCCTACTCCAATCATATAAATTCACTATCCAGCACATCAAAGGATCAGCAAATTCGGTGGCAGATTTTATCAGTAGAAGAAATTTCAATTTTGATCACACAAGCACAGATGAAAAGATTGAGGAATTTCCATTCCTACCAGGGTACGATGATGTGAATATAATGACCAGATCACGTACCAAAGCAATGGCCCAAGACGCCAGCAACGAGATACACAAACACTCTACCTCTATCCAGGTGCCTAATTCTCAATGCCTAACTACGCATCACTCATTGAACAAAGACTCACCTGTTCTGAAGAATGCAACAGACACACGAAATTTAACTGAACCACGCACGATCAGACACGAAATAATTAAGCAGAACATTCCTGCACATAGCCAACAATCCATAATAAACGAAACCGCTTCATCTCCAATTAAACCTGAACATAGGAAGCATTCCAAAGTAAATGAACCCACTCAGTTGCACATTAACTCTGATCAATCAAAATCAACTACAGAGGCCGGATTAACTCCACACATAAACACAGACCACCAGCCCCAGGGCACCTGCAAACATAAAGGCACGTGCGACTTATCACATGCAAATATTGCAAAGCATCAACAACAATGTCCCAAACTTAATGACTTGCTCAATTACCTAAAATATGATACTGACCCACCCACAAAAGCAAGAAAACAATACGTGCACTTACGGGAATACAACCACTGCTTAATGACACCTCATAATCTGGTAACAGTGGACACCGCGTCGATAACAAACCCGTTCAAAATTATTATCCCGCCTCAATTGAAAGAATGCGTATTAAACACTTTTCACAATGACATTACAGCACACGCGGGAGCGCAGATTACTCTAGCCCGAATCAAAGACTTGTACGTGTGGAAAGGAATGACCACTGATGTGTTGAATTACGTGTCTTCGTGCCACACCTGTTTAGCGTTCAAATCAAACCAAAACAAAGAACAAGTCAACAGAACGTGTGAAGAAAATACGCCAGAAGCATTTTACAAAATTTCTATTGACCACGTCGGCCCCATGCCGTTATGCAATAACAAGAGATACATATTGTGCTGCGTTGATTTCCATTCAAATTACGTAATAGCCGCTGCTACCACCACAACAAATACTGATGAGGTACTTCAAGCATTACATGACAACGTGTTCATGATCCACGGGACGCCTTCAGTTATACAAACTGATAATGCATCATGCTTTACGTCGCATGGATTCAAACAATTCGTAAAATTGCACAAAATCACTCACAATTTGTCCTCGCCGTATTTCCCGGCCTCCAATGGACGGATTGAAAGGGTTAACCAGTCGGTTATTAATTTACTGCGATGCATGGCCAATGATAATCCGGAGACATGGACTAAACACCTGTCATCTGTATGCAACGCCATTAACAATGCATACAACTCAACAACAAAAACGTCCCCAAACATAATGATTTTTGGGAGACAAAACCGCACAGTACTAGACTTGGACTTACAGACAACCAACCCAATGTCAACACACGTAGAAAACCTGTTAAAAATACAGGAATACACATCCAGCAAAGCTTTTGAAAATAGAGAATTACACAATGCCATTGACAAACTAACACACGATGCAAACACAAACCCATCTGACCTCAGGGCGGGCCACCTGGTGTACTGGATAAAACCACAGCTCGACCCCAACAAATCATACAAACTACAGCCCAGAGCACAAGGCCCATTCATTGTGATAGATATAATTAACAACAGCGCAAAACTAAAACATGCGCACTCTAACAAAACTCTCCCAAACCGCATCAGCCTGACTCAACTTAAATTTCCCAAACACCACGAGCACAATAGGCTCATGTAAATTGAGAAACTAAGCCGGGTGTATGGTCACTGCTCACCACAATAGTCTAATACGTGACCGAAGGTAAACCTCGTTGGCTCAATACCACGACCACCAGCGATAAAGCCTCTGCCCCGATCACGGTTATTCTATTCTGCCCAGTCGACCTCTGGTCAACTCTCCAGATTATCATGTGGCTACTACTGCTCGCGGTGACCTTATGTAATGCATCCACAGACCTACACGAATCTGTGGGTGTGCTATTTGTCAATCATGATCAATTATTACAACGCGCTATCGGATACGATTATATTACTATAGCAATAAAACTGCCGGATTTCGAAAATGTGGATATGTTAAAAATGGAAACAAATAAGGTAGCGTGCCACACCTTTTTAATCTATGAAAAAGAATGCAAAGACGCAATCAAGACTTTGAACATAGAGCTAAATCACGCAAACCACCTCATTCAAATATACAACGATAAAATGGCAAACGCACGCATTTTACTGTATAATTTAAGATTCAAAAATCTCAAAAAACGCACTCTACTAGACATATCAGGGGCGCTGTCGTCGCTATTCAGCACGGCATCTCAATCTGAAGTCACGTCAATTCAGAAATCTTTGAAATCGGTGATAGACACAGTAAATGTCCACCACCGCAACATTGACGGTTTATTCGACGGCATCAAATCCATAACACAACAAGCAAATTCTCAAACCAGAAAAATTAATCATTTCATTGAACATACCAACACAAAGATGAATAAAATAGTGGACAAGCTTAATGCGCTGTCTGATAATTTTACGGCCTTTTACGCAGCGTCTCTACACTGGGAACACTACTTCAATATCATTAAAGGCTTTAACCAAATAACAAATGCAAAATCGAGGGCAATGATTCAAAACGAAATGATCCAAACAGCCATACACGAAATGGCCAACCTGGAAATGAGCATTAACGCTCTAGTAAACCATAAACTGCCAACAAACCTCATAACAACAAAAGACCTGACCATGGCACTACATGACTTTAACAAAAATTTAAAACAAGTATACCACAACAGAATACACATTAACCTCAATGGCAATAGCCATTATGAAACAGCCAAAACCTATTCATGGTTCAAAGATAACACGTTGTTAGTCTCAATCAAAATCCCAATCTTCGATGACAACCCCTTATTTGATGTATACCAAGTAATAAAACATAAAGTGCCATTGCATACACACAAAGGCACAAACCAAAATATATCATACATCCTTCAAGATAACACATACGCATTGGCTATATCAAAAGACAAAAAATAAATTCGGATTACTGACAGAAACAGACATGCAAATGTGTGAACATAACAAAATGATTTGTGACAAGCCTACAACAGTATATGATCGGTCATTTCCACACTGCATACATAACATATTTCAATAGGAAAATCAATGACAAATGTACATTTAGGAAATCGCATACAAACGATATACCAACAGCTACCAAAGTAGCTCCAATGAAATATTTATTATCTAACGTGGACGGACAAGCAACGTTTCATTGTCAGTCCAGCCAACCTACTCCAGTGACACTTACTTCCTACGCGGTGGTCACACTACACTGTGACTGCGTTTTGCTAACAAAATATTTTACCCTATCCAACTACGAAAAAGACTGCAACAAATTTCGCAAAGAAACTTCAGTCAAATATCCAATCAATCTACCACAACTTATATCGATCAACGCGCTGGACATACAAGAGTCCCCATCAACACAGTTTTCAGCCAACACCTCACCCAAATTAGACGCAAAACAAGATTTGCAACAAACTGACAGTAAAGAGTTCACCTTGGATTTTATGACCGTTAATACCCCTCAGGAAACAGCCCCCTCTCCCTATACAGCGTTTCCACACAGATTTAACGGATGTAGTAGGCCTCAGTATTCTATTCATTTGGAATAGTATACTCACAATAACCGTGTTACTGGTGGCATTTCGACTAAGAAAAATTTTGCTCATGGGTTTAATAGCAACACCCCGCGTAAAAGGATACGTATTAAACCCAACGCCATCAACAATTCCCCCTTCACCCACGAGCACGGCAATCAGCCAACTAGTAATTATAACAGCAATAATGCTAGTTTGCGTGACCATCAAATATACTCACATATGGTCACTAATAAGGTCACCTACGTCATCAAACGAATCGTGCTACTTATACATTAAAATTTTCACAACCCAACACACATGTTTAATAAAATTAGGACATTTGCCGCTAGATGAAAGAATTAATATACAGCAAACACCTTCAATCTCGAATTTCCAAATTACATGGAAATATCTGATACCACGTCTTCAGTTAGAGTGGGAAAACCCTTTAATAGGCAACATCAAAGACGATGTTTTAACCATTAATTACGCAAAGACAATTACCACCTCGATAAGTAACTTGTACAATCTATCACAAATGAAATCATCACAAGACATTATTTTCTACGCCATGTACTACATGGTTAAACGGGACAAGATCCTGAAAAACTTAAAACTAGATTACCCACACCAACACGAACAAAGTTAACGTGTTTAGTTTTATTTCAAATATCCAGGATATATCCATACAAATAGGAAATAGTCACAAACATAATATCCAAATTTGCACTGTATATATGTAAATATTAGTATCTACAATGTTATCCACATAGATGTCTTGCATGTAATAATAACCACTTAAGCCCAAACAAAAATATTGAATACTAACTAGGAATTGGTCACAAACATAATATCCAGATTTGCAATGTATATATGTAAATATTAGTATCTACAATGTTATCCACATAGATGTCTTGCATGTAATAATAACCACTTAAGCCTTGCAGAAGCGGCACTGACAACGGCAAAACTGAACATCATTTAAAGTGTATCCCTGATGGAGAGACAAAAATTCACGTAGTTCTCCCTTACGTACCAACTCAGCAAAGTAGGGGGTGCCTCGGTGATGCGGGTGCCCCAAGGAAGTACGACCTAAAACGAAACAAAAGGGTTTCTAGTAATGTACACAATTACCTATTAATCGTTAAAGTTTGATACTCATGCAAGCATTTAAAGTAGTTATTCGCAAAGTTAGACATTAGAATAAAACTAGGACACGTAGAATAATTAGCGTATATATCAATACGACCCCTAGACTGTATATAGTAGGATTCATGAAATTTAAATATACCTCTCACTGCAGGTTTGATAAAATGAAGCAACTCGGGGTGCTTCTCCAACAGACTGCGCTCAGTCTGGGGCGCATCATCGTAACGCCCCTTCGAACATTCGTTGACCGGAGCAACGTTCGGCCCTGCAGCCTCCGTCACGCAAGTGCTGCAACAAATAACGATATGATCAAAACAAACTCACAGACGGGTGCACAACCCTGGCACAATGAAAGTCACCCAACAAAAACATCGTGGCCACATCACACCTCAACAGAGCGCACAAACTAGTACAATGAAAGTCGCTCCGACAAAGCTTTACTAGCCAGCGCCTCAATATCTGCTTTCATAAGTAAATATAATGCTGTTACATTGATGGCGTGCATGAACTGTACAAAGAAATCGCCACAGACTTACTGGATAGCAGTTACATCGTCGCGATCGAGCAACTCCAGAAGAGACAATAAAATATTATCACCAGTGTTTTTAGTGGAAACTGTGAAAGAGAGAAGATATTCCATGTTCACTTCGTGTAATCCAAAGGGTAACTGACTTATTAACACGCCAATATCAATGGATACTACCTTGACTCCCAACGGAATTGTTACCATAGCAACGGCGATAAAAGTGACCTGAACAGTAACCTCAGTCAATTCGCGTCCCCACTGAAACACAGCAAGATAAAATTGACCTCAACAGGACACTATACTAACACAATGCTAACCATACTATGTGCATGCTATCACATGTGTCAATTATTGTAAAAATAAAATAGATATATCAAGCACCGTCACTCACTTAGGTTCCATGTAAATTTTATAATTTCTTTTCAAAAAAAAAAACAAAAAAAAAATTTTGTTTTACCCACTACGAGACACGATTTATTATAAAAAGAAGGGTAGGGTGTGCTCCTCACTATGAAAACAAACAGGACAGCAAAAGCAAGTTCACGAAAGACTAAGGAACACTTCAAACCCTAAGGGGGTGTCACCCGGGGGTGACTAGGATGTGATGCTATATGAGAGACACGCCCACTAGAGGGAGCACGCCTGCTCACTAGCAGTGCGGTGCCGGTGCTAGATATATATATACCGAGTGTACATGAGTAACAGTTAGTTTTAGTAAAGATTTACAATACAAACGTAGTCCAGCTGAGCGTGTTTTGCGCTGGTTTCAGCGAGTTCACAGAGGTCGCAGGCTGCATAGCTGCAGGGCCTGTGAATGTGCACTATGCGCGCCAGTGCCTCGGCGTGTGCCCAATGAGTCCCGGCGAGGGGCGCCTGCTGCGGCTCGACAGGGGCCGTCACGTCGTCAGCGCGGAGGTAGGAGGCACGTGGGACGCGGGCGCAGAAGGTGGAACTAAGAGCGCGTGAAATATAAGGAACATGAAGAAGGATATAATGGATATAATGTCTGGTCGAACTATGGATACTTTATGATTAAATCGATGTAATGAGAATTTTTTTTTAAAAAAATGTGTATGTGTTGTACAGCAACATGGTTCGTGTTTAACAAATTGACGGATAATCTGCAGATGTTGAAAAATGAAAACAAATAAAACAGCAAAAAAAGTAAGTGTGCATTGTTCAATCATAATTTGGCATAGGTTGTTTATACTGAAGTGGGGGCTGTCCAAGTAGTAGCTTTGCGGCGAACAAGTCTTGAACCCATCCTAGTGTCTTCTAACAGAGGGGTTATAAAATGGGATCCAGTGGGTTGAATAACAAAACTGTAGAACATGGTGAGTCTGCTTGTTTTGATGGAATGAAGCGTCAGCGCGTCTTTGTATGAGATAGAGAGTAGGCCAGGCACAGTAATTGCATTAGAGTGACTCTTGAAAACAAAGGCTAGTGCTCCGTCCCAACTGAAAGTGACGCGCAGGAACAATGTAGAATAAGACACGTCATAAGAGACCATGGTAGGCACTTGGTCGTAAGCCAAGTCTTTGTCCAGTGGTATGTCCCTGAGACAGATCAAACAAACATCATTGGCGTTGAAAATCTTCAAATATAAGGTTGCTTGCTGACCGCGATGTGGGCGGCATTTGGCCAGGATGTAAATCACCAGCCTGAACCACCCGATTAGCATCACGGAGAGGGAGATAATAACGCATATGGTAATCAAAGACGAATTGATATCAGCCATTCCGGCGGTTATAGGGTTAACGGGAGGCCGTATGGGGTCTGGCTTGATAACATATGCTGTGGTTGTAGCGGCATTAGTTGCCATCAATCCCCTTATCAAAGCTGAACGAAATCGTATAAAAATGAAAACTAAGCCAATTGTGAGAGCGGTGTTCCATATAAATATCACAAAGGCCATAACAACCTCTGTTAATCCGGAGTCGAAACGGGGTGTAAAGGATCCCAGATAATCCGCCTTGTAATCATAAAACTCAGCTCGTTGCGGCAGCAGCGGTATTCTGTGCTCGTTTGTTGAGGAAGAGACAGGGTCCAATGATATTATGTCTTGCAGGCACGGGGGCGTCTTAACAACTGTGCGCGCGTTTGTAACATTCGTAATAATCTTGTCATCCAGGTGTTGTAGTTGTACAACATTCAGGGGGTAAGATATGTCGATAGTGGACCGGCCCTCGGTACAATCGGCATAGTGGGGCCACATCGTGAACAGATCAGTGGACAGGCCGCAGTCGCAGGGTAAATGCAAGATTGCGTGTTTGTTAATATCCCTGAATGTGTCTGGCTTATTTATGCATTCGACACGAATCGGAGAAGGCACATTAGCCAGTAAAAACACCGAATTATCCACCTGAATCATGTTCGAGTCTGGGGGTGAAACTGAATGGGTGAAACTGCAAGCAGGTTTTATTCGATTGTTAACTAAAAGCTGGTATAGACAATGATCCGCCCTTTGGTTGTACATTATGTGGGGATACAGACACACAAAATCATTTTACTTGCAAATCTGGTACTCGTGGGAGTTCAAAAACCCATACTGGTCCCTGTCCCGTGTGACTACAATGTAATCAGTGTTGATGGAGAGGGTGGAACTGCGATTGATGCTCGTGGAAGAAGTCGATTGGAACGGAACCGGGTATGCCAAAATTTTGTACATGTCGAAAACATGATTGGCTCGCAGTAGAGGGATTTTGATGGACACTAGAATAGTGTCGCCAAATTTGTAGGCTATTGCGTGCGCAGTATCGTAGTAGTAGTTCCAATTGGGCTCAACCGGTAAGGCTTGTAAATTGCGTTTGACCAGATGAGGTTGCAATGAGGAGATGTTTTTCAAAATGTTAGGCGTGATTAGATCACTGGGAAGCTTGCCGGCGTGCAGCAGATTTATTTGACTCCTGAAAACGCGTATGTCGTGTAGAGCGTCAGCGATAAGAGCAGACTGCTGTGACTGTCGCTGTGCGGTCATTACGACCTGGTCAAGAGCCCTGATAATGTTCAAATTATCTTGGATGTTGTCAAAGTGGTCAAAGATAGCGGTAACACGCTCGGTGATGTTGTCTAACCGAGCCATGGTTATAGACAGAGCGGCGTTAGTGTTGTTTATGTGAGCTCGCAGGTCTTTGAAGTTTGATGACGTGGCGTTGCGGAATTTGGAGAGGTAGTCGAAAACAGAGGTAATGTCTTTTTGGTTTTTGTGAGAATTGAGCAACGCGGTGCGTATGTACTGTTCCATTTTCCTGATGTTGTGGGAACTGGCCACACCGAACAAGCTGGACAGGAGATATGAGATGTCCAACAAAGCCCGCTTGCTGTTGGGTTTCATGTGCAACATGGCTAAATCGCTAGCCAGATAAACTACCTCTTGGTTGTAAGCGGTAATCAGTCGTGAAACGTGGCCGTTCTCCAGGCATAGTGAAGTGTGAACATATTCGCATTCGCATTCGAATGGCCAGAAGGTGTGGCAGTAATGGCTATCAGTCGTGTAGTTAGCCAGAGATGACAATTTGTGGAAGGCAGGAATCTTCACTGCAAATTCGGCATTTTCATGTCCAACAATTTTCCTGAGAGATCTGTCTTCATTGCGGAAAAGTAGGCCCGCACTCTCTCGTAGCTCATAACGAAGCGCTCGAGCGGGAGCGATGCTGAAGAAAGATAGCAGAGTGACCTCGTGAAAAATCATGTTGAAGTGAGGCCGAGCCCCTGCAGAGCGTGTGATAAGTAGGCGGCGGTATCAGGCGCCGCACGCTGCGGGAGGCGGGGCAATGCCACAGCAGTAGCTTTAATCTTGACATGGGGGTGTCGGTAATTAGCAGCGGCGCGTGCAACAGGCGTCGGCTGGTGGTAAACAGCGCCGCCTGCTGGGAGTCTGAAAAATAAGCTTTGGCATGCCCATTAACATGGTATTTGGTGGCAAAACCAATCGAAGGGGGGGGGGGGTTATCACTTATGCAAAACTCAAAAGGATCGCCTTGTTAAAGAAATGTGGTTCTACTGTGAACGCGTGCCGGCCGTCTGGGTAACCGGGGTTGCTCGCCGAGTGCCAGGACAGTCAGAGGCTGAGCATGGTGCATAGCATCCATGGACTTGCTCTCCTGGCAACGAAACGGCGCAGACAGAGCCTGTACGATTCCGAGAGTTAGCCTTGGATTACGTGTCAACAGTGGAAAAAAAAAAAGGGAGGTGGAAAGGGGGGGGGCAAGGAGCATTATTGTGAGCAAGGGGTGCAGAAGAAGCATTTAACAAGCGTGTGTTATCGTCATGTTTGGACGGGAAGACCAGTTGAGAGAGTGACTCTGTGCTTGTAAACATCGCCTGTGACTGGGTCACGAAGGCGGCAGCTCTGATTGCGTATGTCAAAGGCTTGCCATTTCTTGATAGGTGTTTGCAGCTTTTTATTGGCCTTGGGGTCTGGAAGCGAAGGCTTTCGCCAGTACACAGTTGCATTTTCTGGTATGCGGGAGGGCCGTTTGTCCGCGTTGTGTTTTGCTTGTTCCTTTTCATCATAGGCCCGCTTCAAAGAACGGGCTTGGGCAATCGCCCAAGTTTGAATTGACTTCATCTCTTCAATGAAGGTGGAAAGTGGTCGTTCGTCCTTAGTCCAGTCGATGTCTACTAGACAACTGGTGTCGCGGCCGAAAACGGCTTGGGAGGGCGTTATCTTGGAGATAGAGTTGGGTGTATTGTTGATCACGTTACAGGCCGTAGTCAGAAATTTGGGCCATTGGTCAGGTCGGTCCCTGGTGAGACACTTCAGAAGGTTAAGTATGTTCTGGTTCTGGCGTTCGACTTTCGCAGTGGACCTAGGGTGAAAACAGGAAGCGAACGATAGCTTGATGCCAAATTTGTCAGACATTTGCGCGTACACCTTGCTGATAAAGGCTGGTCCATTGTCGCTTATGATAGTTCTAGCAAAACCGAAAGTGGAGAAGACGTGGTCGTATAAAGCTTGGCTCGTGTCCTCAGCAGACGCAGATCTCAAAGGTACAGCAATTACATAAGAAGACAACAAATCAACAACAGATAAAATGAACCTGTGACGACAAGGTGACAATTCGAAGCTCCCAATGTGGTCAATAACAATGCACTCGAAAGGTTTGGACGGGGGGCTGATGACACATCGTTGAGTACGTTGTGGGTTGAGGGAAGACTTTGTCAACAGACAAGTTTCACAATTGCTAATATATCGTGTGACGTCGCTGTCCAAGCCAGGCCACACATAAAGCTCACGAATTTTGCTTATGGTTTTAAACATGCCAGAGTGATGTAGTAGTTTGTCGTGGTATAATTGAACTAGCGTGGCAATTAGAACATATCAGGGGGAATCAGAACACGCACCCAGGGGTATGTTCCCACAGTCTCTGTTAGTCTGGTGAACCACTTTGTTTGGCAGTTGATGTTAAGAGTGACATAAGCTCTTTCTTGTGCATCACCCCAAACCACTTTACTTTTGGAGATCCCTTTTGTGCAATCAGTTAAATGGCCGCAATAGTGGAAAATTTTGGAATATAGTTACGATAGAAACCTATTGCTTCTAAAATGATCTGACTTGTTTTTGGTTGCTGGCCTTTCTGCTTGCCTCACCTTTTCAACATTGTACTCCTGAAGACTAACCTTCACCACCTCCCTATTTATGCCCAAGAACATCAACCCTTGTCTGCCCAAGGAAACACTTAGAGGGGCGTACATGTAAATTGGCATCTTTGATGCGTTGAAATACCTTATCTAAGGTATCTAAATGCTCCCTCCCATGTATTAGTATGTACACAAATATCATCAATATAGTTAGACACATTGTCTACACTGTTAACAACTTGCGCATCATTCTGTTGAATGTCGCAGCAGAATTTATCATACCAAAAGGGGTTCTTTAAAAACATAAGTACCATCTGGTGTTACAAATCCCAGTTTTACGAACATCATCTTTTGCTACTGGGATTTGCCAGTAACCTTAGAAAGGTCTATTGTAGACAAGTACTTAGCAGTACTTACCTTTCTGAATATGTCTTCCCTGTGTTGGTGGTTCTGGATCGAAAATACTTATCATGTTTAATTTCCTATAATCAATGCATACCCTATTGATCCATCCCTTTTCCTGACTACAACTACTGGTGATGCATATGGTATATCAGACCTCTCTATTATCCCCAATTTTAGCATTTCTTGTATTTCACCTTTTAAAGACTCTCTACAACTGTATAGTATTGCATATGGTTTACTTCTGATAGGGATATCTGTAGTGAGAGGGATACGATGTTCCCTCTAAACTTGTGAGACCGGGTTGTTCTGTAAAAAAGCTGCAAATTCACGCACCTTATCGCTCAAACTTTTTTCTGATCTGACCGAGATCTGGGTTAATCTTAACATCCACATAATTCTCTTTGTTACCTGAATATCCAAGTTCTAACAACTCTTCATCATCCACTACACCCTCTGGATCAATTTCACCTGATTCTACAACTGCTGCACATGTCACATGAATGACTGATGCCTGGACCACTTGATCATTACCTCTCCTATAGTATTCTTTAAGAAGGTTGGCATGATATGTTTTTAACCTACCACATTTACCTTGTAGTCATTGACTGCCACTATGCTCTCCACCTTGAACGGTCCCTTCCATTGAAGTAGAAGCTTATTGGAATCTGTTGGCAACAAGACTAACACCTCATCATTTACCTTGAAATTTAGTGCTCACGCCTTCTTGTCATAGTATTGCTTATACCTACCCTGAGCATGTTCCAATTGCTGATGAGCCAACGCTATTCCTTCCTCAATTCTTTCTCTCAAATCTACCACATACTGATAACTACTCCTTACCTCTGGATTTGTAATTTCTTCGGTCCATAATTCTTTTAAAACCTGCATTGGTCCCCCTGACTGTAATGACCATAAACCAAATCAAAAAAGGAGAGAAACCCGTACTTTCCTCACGTGAGCCTCTATATGCAAACAATGCAGCATCAATATACCTGTCCTAATCTTTTGGTCTCTTTTCATACAAACGCTTGAGCATTTTCTTTAAAACACCACCAAAACTTCACATAACCTGTTACAAATAGGATGGTATGGGGAACTGACTAATCGTTTGATAGACAAAGACTACTTACCTCAGTCATAACTTCTGACATGAACTGAGCCCCTGATCGCTAAGAATTTCTTCTGGAATTCCAAGCCTACTGAACATACTCACTAAAGCTTCTGCTACTGCCTCTGTAGTGATGTACTTAAGTGGTACCGCCTCTGGATACCTCGTTGCATAACACACCATTGTAAGTATGTAACGATTACCTGACTCTGTAGTAGGGATGAATCTTGCCGACAATATCCACCCGCTACTTTTTGAATGGAATGTCAATAAGTGGCATTCTCTAGTGGTACCTTGGTAACTGTACCTTTTGACACTGTCTTTGGCACATCACATGAACGACAATACCTGGTAATATTGCCATGAATGCCAGGTCAATAAAATGAAGTTGCTACCTTTGTCAAATGTTTTCTTAATTCCTAAATGACCACCCATTATGGACTCATGGGCTAACCCTATATTGCTTTTTGGAACCACAACTTGTTTCACTCCTTGTCTTTACTTACTAAGTCTGACTGATAATTTCTATACAAGATGCCTTTATCAGTACTATACCAAGTTTTCTTATTTGCTCTCTCGTTAACTGAATCTAAACTTCTTACCCTATTTAAACTTTCATCTTTCCTCTGGAGTTTCATCAACAACGCTGGAGTAACATCTTCTTCACTGTCATTTACCATTACCCTCAAAGGCTTAAGAACTTTATTACCTGTCAAACTTTGAGAGCGCGTAGTAACAGCATTCACTTCCTCTAGCTTCCAACTTTCATCTGGGTCACACTTACACCTTGCACCTTCCACATCACCAATCACAAGATCATATGCTGGTTCATTTAAACACAATGCTTTTACGGACGATTTCTTCAAATATGGAGTATCAATATCAACTAAGGCTACTGGTGCTTGTAATGTTGAACCATTGAGAAATAAGCACGTGTAAGACTCACCTGTAAGTTGCTCAGGTTTGACCAACTTCCTGTTCACACAAATAGTTGAGCATCCACTGTCACGCAATGTACTCACCACATGCTCACCAACCTTACCTTTACACACTTTCAGTATTTCATCTGCCTTCTCCTTATTGTTCCAACTTAACATAATGTACTCCTCTTAGCTTTCATTGGCAGAAACCTCAACCCCAAAGCTGACTTCATGTTTGTTATTACCATAACACAATGCACCCACCTGTGTTTCATCGAGTTGCTGGGCTGAGTTTGCAGCCGCAAAGTTTTTACCTCTTCTACACTTTGACCCTTCATGTCCAAAACGAACCACAATGCACACACTTTGTCTCATTTCCTCCCCCTTTCTGACGGCACTGTTGTTTACCATGGCCTCTTCGAGAACAATTGTAACATTGAATATCATCACCCTGATCACCGCTATTGTTCCCTCCTCTTTGTGATCCCTTCTGCTGACTTTGAGAATTCTTACTATCTTTCTTACCCTGTCCCGTGGCTAGGGTCTTACCATGTGCCTCTAAAAACTTTTCTGATGCCACAGCTACTTCCTCAATAGTTTCATGATGTCTTTCTTTCAAATACACTGCTAAATCTTTTGGACACATGCTAATGTACTGTTCCATAATGATCAAATTTCTCAAACCTTCATAAGTCTCCCCTGCGTTGGCTAGCTTCATCCATCTTGCAAGATAATTACCAATTCTTGTTAGAAACTGGCCTGGACTCTCACCTGACTCTGGCTGACCTTCTCTGAACTTTAATCGAAACCCATCTTCAGTAAGTTGGTATCTTTTCAATAGTGCATCTTTTACCTTGTCATAATCTTTTGCCTCATCATTCGAAAGTCTAGCATACACACCTAATGCCTTACCTGATAAAAGTGCACTTAAATCAGTCGCCCAATCTTCTACTTTCCAACCTTGTGTCATTGCATACCTTTCAAAACGTTCTAGATACGCATCCAAATCATCTTGATCATCTACAAATGCAGGTAGGCGTGGAGCTTTGGCTTTGATACCATTACCATTACCATTCCCATTACCATTACCTACACCAGCTGGTATGGACAGTCGTAAACGTTCCATTTCTAATTCATGATCAAGTTTTGCCTTCCTCTCTTCAGCTAAAGCCACTAACCTCCTCTCATCAGCTTCAGCCGCTAACCTCCTCTCTTCAGCTTCAGCAGCTATCTTCTTCAGCTCGGCTTCCGCTTCTTTTTCTTGCTTCCTCAACTCTGCCTGTTTGGCCTCCGCTTCACGTCTTTCCCTTCTCTCCTCACGTTCCTTGTTTTGCTGATCCTTAATGAACTCCAAAAGGTCCTTACCTTCCAATCCTAGCTTCTTACCTTGGTCAATCAAAACCTCCATATTGGTCATTCAATGCCTATGTACTTTCCAAAGAAAACAAAAAGTTGTTGCACTTATAATTTAAGCTAACTGAGTACCTACCCTTCACTGCGTCAACGACATGAAAAGTAATTGATTCTATGACTACACATTTACACAATGCAACCCATCTAATGGTTTGAATTCATAAACACAATGTACCCAAGGTGAGGGTTGGAAAATTTGAAATGAAATTTGAGCTGGCAAAAATTGAAATAAACACCAGGCTACTGTAATTGAGTACTGCGTGGAGTACTAAAATGATGCTGAGTACTATATGGAGTACTAAAATGATACTGAGTACTATATGGAGTACTAACACAAGTGATTACACGTACTGATGTACTGAGTAAATGATCGACTCACTGTACTGTGAGACGAGAAAATGACTGAACGTGTTGAAATAACCACTTGGAATGAATAAGGCTTTGTAATGTTCACCTTATACACATTGACTGCTGTGATTCCCTTAAACTGAGCAAATTATACCCATATAAAGGACATGCATAAATGTATGCTGAAAATGTTTTAGGATTTTGAAATAACCCCTGTGAAAACGACTAATGGCATTTGACAAGTTAACCTGATGTTAGGTTATTAAACACAGTTGAGTATTATTGTCAAAAAAAGTCAAAATGTCAAAGTAAGATCTTACACACTGTCCTGATACAACAACACTCTTCAAAAATTCTGCAGCACCAACTGAACAAGTACGGCGACGCCCATCCAACATTCAACAGAACACCACCGCTGCTTAAATCTGCAAAGTAAACTACAATGTTAATGTGTTTCACAAAACCCCACTGAGCAATAGCAAAGCCGCCGCAAATTGATAACTAGTAATCCACTAATTAATGTTTCAATAAATTCACTAATTCACTAAATAATGTTCACAGTAATTCACACAAACTCATTAATGTCCAATCCCGTACTCGAGAGCCCCAATGTCACAAAGATGAAAAAGATAAATAAATTTGTCGAAGATTTCAACAAACCATTTTAATACACAGTTTGCCACAATATACAATATATATAAAATATGTCCCAATAACAAAATAAATATAACTGTCCTTGATAATGTTGCTCTTGACCTTCACAAACTGTCCTTGAGAAATCAACTTTTCTTTCAAAATGTACTTTCCTTTAGCTTTTTACATGTATAACACCAGGTTGCCACCAGCTGACACCAATAGCAACAGAAGAGTGAAGTTGAGTAGTTCATAAATTCAGCTGATGATTTAGTTGAAGATTCAGTTGAAGATTACGTCCAAGATTATATCGAAGAGCGTCCTAATAATATGACCATTTTTTATTCACAAGTTGACAACAGTAAATATTACCATGAAAGCATACAATTATGGGGTTTAACAACATTTGAGAATATATTGCTAAAATAAATGAGAGCCTACCAAATATGTACTTACATTGTATCTTGTATATCAATAACTTTGACTGTCTTTTCCAACAGTTTTCATTTCTCATTAACAATGTAGATTTAGAATTTAGAAATAGACCTGGTTGTTGTTCAGCTGAGAGACATGCCAAAAGTGAATTTTCCTAACCCTATTGCTATACTGCATGTTTGGTATCTCAGCCAAATACAATACTTATATTTGCATATTATACATGTTACACTCCAATGCTTGGGAGGCTACTAACAGACCCAACTGACACCACCTAACACCACATGAGTTCTTTATGATTTTGATAAAATGCATTATGATTTTGTGACACACTTAACCATCTCACTCGATGTGTCATATAGCCCCAATTACATGACACATCACCATAAAATGGTATCTAATTAAAACTAAAGTCCCAATGAGAGAATTCCCGATGGTCACTTGTAGAAAATAATAAATAGTGGATATAGGTGACAGTTGTATTATTATTGTAATTCACAATTATGAAACATGATCAACTGGCACATGACGGATTGAAGGGAAATGGTCAAATGTCGGGGGGATTGTAAAGTAGGTGGGTGGGCTGGGGGTGGGTAAATGATGGGAGCCTTTGTCATAGGGAATTCAAGGGAATGGATGTCCCGGGCATTTGGTGGAATCTATTTACCTGAAAGCAATGAGGAATACAATGATAAGTGAAAATGTCTAATTATTATACGAAAATTACATCTGTAAGTTAACAGAATTTGGGATTTGTGACAGTATAAGGAGTCATGAGGAATGATAACATTTTAATGGTTCTGGGGATAAGTAACAATAATATATATATTATTGATGAGTAGGGATTAAGATATAATTATTTAGCAACAAACTGTGTTCGTAAGCAATGATTGTATTAGTGAGGTTGGGGGGGGAGGGTAGAGGTTTGCTTCACAGTAAATTTATATATGTTTCTATTAGAAGGATTTTCGAGATTTTAGATTTTACAACATTTAATCTTTATCATCACTAAGCAATAAATATAGTAATGTCGTTGTTGTGATATATGTATTTTATTCTGCATTTGTTCCGCGACCAAATCTAACTGGGGAGAATTGAATTTGATGTTTGCATACTTTAAACGGCCATTTCACTGCACAAAGCAACATACTGCGTTTTTACCCGAAATCAGTGTACACCAGAACGATAAAGTTCAACATACAAAAAATCAAAATATATTGTTACCTGCACCAGCCGGTTGCACTTAAAAGGTTCTATTATTCTAAGTATTGATGCTGATTCTATTATCACACTTTGAGACCATAATATTTTACATATTTTTAGAAATCTATCGAATACTCCCCCAGATCAAGATGACAATAATGCTCTTTATTATCGCCTGTCAACTCTGCATGTCGAAAGCGCTGTTACTAATCTGCAACATTGATGCGCGATTGACTAAGGCTGATTCTCTGAAACCAGCATACATATGCATAAATTATGATAATGAGCTTGTGTAGCACTACTCTTAATCGCATCGCAGTATGGTCGGTGTTGCCATGTTTCGTTGTGTAATAAGGCTAATCATTGATTACTTTTGTAATACGCCATCATTTCTCGTAAGTCTGATTGGTGACGAAAAAGCACCGCTATGGCGGATGTTACAAATTTTCTTCGGTATGTTTTACATTTTTTCTTAAATTACATCGTTATTTAAACGTGTTAGTGTTTAATCGTGTCGGATAAATTTTATTCGTTCAATTAGGTGGCAATAGCCCTTTTTACAAGCCGTTTTTTTCTGCGATAATCTTGTTTTTGCACATTTATTGTGATCTGTCAAGTGAATCTTTAATGAAATTGTTAAATGTAAATGTAATAAACTCGGGGATAGCGGCGTGGACAGGCTCAGATTCCGCAGGTGCTGGGGGGTGGTGCGGGGAGGTGGACACCCCTTCTGCTGTGGGAAATCTCCCCGAACATTTTTTAAAAATTTGATGCATTTTTCTGCACTAGACTAGAGCTACTATTTGGCAAAGACAGATATCTACATAGTGTTTATGATATTCATTCAAATATTACTTATATATGCCATAAGATAATACTTATTATATATCTGAATATACATCATATAATGGAATCATAATATTTATGAATGTGTGATATCGGCTCTGTATCCTTTTAATGCCACAATTAAATAGAAAATATTAGAATTTGGTATGAAAAAGTTTTAGCACGCATGATGAAATATTAGACCCACAAAAAGAAGTGGTGTATCCAAAACTTGACTGAAACCCCCCGCCGAATGGAATATCGGTGACAAAATATACATCATCCCTTACTTATATTTTCGTAAGATAAATATTACTTATGAGTCATAAATATTATATGATCTATGGTGAACGTAGATCAGTAGGATTATGGATATATTTGTCTAGAAATTTGGTTATGGCTGATGAAGTTTTTTCACCTTATGGAAAATGTCCTCTACATATAATTCTAAGAAATTGAGTCTTAATTAAGGGAACTGAGGGCGGGAATAAACGTTCGTTGCTAAATTTCGAGGACGGAGGCCACTATCTAGTTGATATAGAATGAATGATGGCCAAACAGTGTGACGGATGTTTATAAGTCTTGTTATGGCTGTGAAAAGCTAATGATATGTATCACAGTCAACATTAGCTAAACACAGCCTATTATGTACTATAGGCCATGGACCTGTATTAATGATAAGATCACTAGCGTTGCCGCTCGCCCAATTACTTAATAAGATCCGCTTATTGATTGGCATCAACAAATTCTATTTTGTTTGCAATGCGGTGATTTTTTCCTTCTAATAGAAACATATATAAATTTACTGTGAAGCAACCTCCTACCCTCCGCCCCCCCCCAACCTCACTAATACAATCATTTAGCACTACAACAAAGTTCGTTGCTAAATAATTATATGCTTAATCCTACTCATCAATAATATATATATTATTGTTACTTATCCCCCAGAACCATTAAAATGTTATCATTCCTCATGACTCCTTATACTTACACAAATCCCAAATTCTGTTAACTTACAGATGTAATTTCGTATAATACTATGACATTTTCACTTTATCATCATAATCCTCATTGCATTCCTCCGGTAAATAGATTCCACCCAATGCCCGGCACATCCATTCCCTTGAATTCCTATGAAAAAGGCTCCCATCATTTACCCACCCCCCACCCCACCCACCTACCTTTACAATCCCCCCCCGACATTTGACCATTTTCCCTTCAATCCGTCATGTGCCAGTTGATCATGTTTCATAATTGTAATCATAATAATAATACAACTGTCACCTATATCCACTATGTATTTTTTTTCTTACAAGACCATCGGGAATTCTCTCATTGGGACTTTAGTTTTAATTAGATAATTATTTATGGTGATGTGTGTCGCATGTAATTGGGCTACATGACACATCGAGCGAGATGGTTAACTGTGTCACAAAATCATAATGCATTTTATCAAAATCATAAAGAACTCATGTGGTGTT
>CM032662.1:5271048-5285394 GCA_019095985.1 Streblospio benedicti
CACATATAACCTTCAACTGACACTTCCAATTTGACCAAAAACCTCATAATTTCAGATACTAGAAGTCTAGCTACAGCAAATTTGTTGTGCATGTTTGCCAACCCACCCCCTCACCCCACCAACCTAACAATCCCACAGGGAAAAGTCAAGTGTTCAAACATGGGAATTCTGTAATGCATTTTCTATATGTTTCATTGAGACAATGAAATTGTGTGGTCATCGCTTAAAACCTTCCAAGTTACAGACATAAAAACTTGACAATTTCAGATTTCAAACATGGGAATTCTGTAATGCATTTTCTATATGTTTCATTGCGACAATGAAATTGTGTGATCACCGCTTAAAACCTTTCAAGTTACAGACATAAAAACTTGACAATTTCAGATAGTTCTTTTTTTTTCAAAGTTTGCACAAATATGGGAACCCTACAATTACAGACCAATGCTTCATAAGAATAGACTCAGAAAGAACTCATTGCTATCGCCCCTCGCACATATAACCTTCAACTGACACTTCTAATTTAGACCAAAAACCTCAAAATTTCAGATACTAGAAGTCTACCTACAGCAAATTTGCTGTCCATCTTTGCCAACCCCCCCCCCCCCCACCCCACCAACCTAACATTCCCACAGGGAAAAGTCAAGTGTTCAATCATGGGATTTCTGTAATGCATTTTCTATATGTGTCATTGCGACAATGAAATTGTGTGGTCATCGCTTAAAACCTTTCAAGTTACAGACATAAAAACTTGACAATTTCAGATAGTTCTTTTTTTTCAAAGTTTGCACAAATATGGGAACCCTACGATTACAGACCAAGACTTCATAAGAAAAGACTCAGAAAGAACTCATTGCTATCGCCCCTCACACATATAACCTTCAACTGACACTTCCAATTTGACCAAAAACCTCATAATTTCAGATACTAGAAGTCTACCTACAGCAAATTTGTTGCGCATGTTTGCCAACCCTCCCTCCCCCACCACCCCACCAACCTAACAATCCCACAGGGAAAGGTCAAGTGTTCAAACATGGGAATCACTGCGCGATCCACATGAGAATTTGAAATTGCAATCAAACACTCGCAAATTCACTGCTTTCGATATTAGAGACAACTCATGTCAACTGCGTGACCAATCCGACAATAAAGTTTACAAGTACCGTGTATCAATTGACCAACTAATATTCCCTTCCCAACACAACGATAATAAGTGTTAGTGCACTATTCAGCTAGATAATCACGGTTGAGCCGGCTCTGTGCCACGCTTGGCATGGCGGAAACAAGTCCATCACGAACAAATTCGTTTAGTTCTGGTGTTTAGCTTAACGTCGACGCTATGCGTGCGTGGATGCAACCCCAATCACAGATTCCTGATAGTGCATCTAACCCCATCACCCAGGCCTGCCCTTTCTAAACGAGTTACAGTCACGCTAATTACTAACAAAACATTTATGTACGCATCATAACCCCGATTTTATTCCCCCCAGTATACAATGCAATTCCCCAATGTACCCATGTACACCCCGACACAGCACAGCCATATACTACATACAGACGTCAAATGCACATTCTCGCCAAAAAACTCACGTAGTTCTCCATCTACGCAATATATAGGGTGTGCATAGTAAAATTTTCTCATAGTGACAGGTGGGACAAATTTGACGTATTTTGTTGTCACTTCCCTTACCCAATCGAGGTCAATGGAAACAGAATGCCAGGAAAATTAAAACTACAGGGTACAAGCTCTGTGAAAAGGTAAATTGAAACAGAATAAAGCAGTACAAATGGCCACTGCAATGCTCTTTCAAATGCAATGCACTATTTTCTGAACCAGATTGAAAACAAATATTTAATATGTATTGTCCATTTAATTCCGTTGAGCGGCAAAGAAGCTTTGAATGTCCAATATTCATGAAATAGATATGTCAACAAGAAAAACAAGTGCCACCAAACATAGAGATATTCGTTTGATTGACAGATGACTGTGCACGTGTTACACCTGAAAAACGAGGTTTGGTACACAATAATGTAATAGGTTATGGTTTGTTAATGGTTTGTCAAATTCAACGCTGACCCACTTTGTAGTGAAGAATGTATCTTTTTGTCCCTTGAAAACCTGCCTTGCGCCGATTTTACACCGGATTACAAGCCCAAACATTGATATTTACCATAGGTTCCCTCCCATGACCCTTCTACCACCCCTCCCACTGACCAATCACGATTGCAGGACCACTAAGCAAACCTGGCGATCAGTCTATTTACACCGCTAGCCATTAGCCACGTATATAAAAAGCTGAAAAAAGCAAAATATCCCTCACTCACTCCCCCCATAATCTATCCCCGCCTCAGTTCCTACATTTTGCCAACTACTAATCACTTGTTTGCTCCATACGCCTCACACACCCCCCGCCACCACTCCCCCGCCAACCCCACAATATCCCACCAAACCCACCGCGTGTCTGCTCCATGCCCGAGAACATGATTTCCCCCAAGGTCATGATTTGGTTGATAACCATGGCATGCCTTCGGATGCAGCTGGCAACCGCACAATACGCACACAGGGAATCAGCTGGCGTACTGTTTGAAGAGCAAGCTTCGAGCGATACGCAAATATTCAGGTCTACGTCGACTGAATTTTGCTTTGAAAAATCCCACAATTCAACAAGATTACACGACTAGCTAAGACCATTACAGATATACATTATTGTCATACGTTCGGTTTCATGGAACATGAATGCAATTACACCTTGGCCTCATTCCACTCCGAGCAGCGCTACCTCTTTTGATTTAATACGTCAGTACAATTTGGAAATAGACTTATTGGATAATGATCTGTCAGCACTGACCATTCAGACTTCCTCAAAAAAGCGCTGCTAGACATTTCTGTTTTTTAGGGAGCTTGTTTGGAACCGCCTCCCAGGCGCAAATTAGGGAGCTGGAAGGTAAGTTATTCAATACAGCCATTTACGCAAAAAACATAACCATGACAATATCGCGTCCCTCTTTGAGTTCCTAACCACTTTCAAAAACAACACATACGCCAATTTCAGAGACATTCAAGCACACGTCAGTGCGACCAACACCGCTTTGCTAACCTCAATCAAGCGTATGGACAACTTGACCACTGCTGTGTCTGCTATGATGACACACATGGACCAAATTGACGACAATCTCTTAATCATCAGGTCCCACGACCAATTAGTCACCACCAACCAGAGACTAATTCAACAGGTGTACACAATGTCAAATGCCCTAAAAGACCTTAAAATTTTTTAGGGAACAAATTCAGCTATTGTTACAAGGCCGTCTACCACACAAGCTTTGGTAACTCTATCGACCATTGACTCGGTGGTCAAGAGGCTCAGCCTGTCACCGAAAAGCACAATCTGTCCCCCCTACCAGCAAAAAATAACAACCGATACTTTTATAATTTCGCACATGCCATTGGATACGTGGCACGAGATGTGCTGATCATAACTACAAGTACAACCTCTATTATCCGAATCTGTTGGGATGTTAGTTAGATATTCGGATAAAAGAGGATTTCGGATAAGGGAGGTGGGCATTACCAGTCAAATATCACAACACCATTACTAGCGCGACCGTGGGCGATAATAGAAGAAACAACTTTATTATTGCAAATCTCCAGTTAATAGCTTCATAATAATGACAAAAAGATTTCAATTACAGTTTAAAGGCAATTTATTGTACTTACAAATGCATATTTACAATACATACATAATATTCACAGCAATCAAACAATTTTATTCAATATTTACAATTTCAATTAGGAAATGCATTCGATCACATGATTACATACTAAACTTTCAGTAATCTTTTCATGAAAGTCTTTGAAATTATGGTTTAAGTGTTGCCACAACACAATTCCACCAACAACTCCTCAACTAAGTTGTTGTGAAAATAACTGTTGCCACAACAAGTCAATTAAAATGTTCTAACACTTCAAAGGCCGGGACCGCCTTTGATGGCTGTTTCTAGTCGGGCGTCTGAGACCTCGTTGACTAACGGTTTTTCATCTGCTGTACTGAACTTTAATATTGCACATAAACAATCACACGTGTTTGTAAAGTTTTAGATGCTTTAATTGAAACAAATATGTTTATGTATTGCATTTATAATGTGCTTGATGTAATCATAGATTGAATACCAAACTGGAACTAGGATATGTAAGTCTATGAATGCGATTCGGATACGTAGTTGACTGAACCAAGTAGATTTTGTGATGATGTGAGTAGAAAAAAAATTACGAAGCTTATGCTGCTGAAAATCGGGATTTTCCCAGAGCATTCGGATAATTGGAAAATTCGGATGATAGATATTCGGATAATAGAGGTTGTACTGTATCGAGATTCCCGTATTCGCCCCAAATCACGTTATTAGCGTACATAAGATAACGGCCTATCCAGTACCATTGCATACCCAGGATGGAAATGATCCAAATAACACATCTCTGCTTAAAGTGGATAAATCATTTATAGCATTCTCACGGGACAAACACACATTCGGGTACCTATCCCAGGCAGAGTACTCTGCCTGTGAACATACGGACTTTGTATGCCAGTACCCATCATTCATGTACTCCCATAAGACTATGGATTGCAAATTTAATATTATGGTAAACCATAATATTCTGCCAACATGTGAATTCTCAACAGAAACATCTACTCCATATCCCAATATACTGCAAGTAGACCGTTCCAAATACTTACTACAGAACCTGGAAAGTCCAATTAGAATTACATGCGAAAACAAGCCTGATACTTTTCACAAGATAAATTCACACGTCATTCTCTCCTTGTCTTGCGGTTGTTTCCTACATAACGCCGCAATTTCCATTGCTTCCCACCCAGACGATTGCGACAATGTATCTCAATCTGTTCAGCTAGATTACCCCATTAATATAGCTCAATTCCGTACCATAAAGATACCGGGACTGAACATGAATGTCACTAATGCAAAACAAGTTGTTCACACTGAGCCTAAGCTCTATGACTCCATAAAATCAATATTATCAGACAGCTATGTCAAAGCAGACGTCCCATTGCAATTTGACAACACCAACGATTTGGAGCCTGCACTGTTCACACCGACATTCGAAACAGATCTATCAGAAATTGTGACCTCGGTAGCGCTGATAATATGGAACACATGCTTATCTTTTGCTGTCTTAGTCCTGTTCCTCAAATTTAAAACAGCAACTATGCTAGCGCTCGCAGCCTCTAGCGCGGGCAAGGCTGAGGCATACGTCATCAGTAACATAACACCACCAACACAAACGGATCACCTGACCTCCCATGTGGACACCATTGCGAAATGTCTGGTCGTCATCACCAGCGTAGTATTAGCCCTCTCTGTGGTAATGATATTCATAACCCCTCTAGTGTCAGCGTACGTTAAAAACCAAAAGCGCCTAATCAAGAGGCAGCATTGTACGTAAAAATATTCAATTCCAGTAATACATGCCTGGTAAGGACTTTGCAACATACCATTGGATGATAAATTAAGATATGACGTCATCCCCGAATTACAAAATTACTTTGTCTCATGGTCTGGACTATTGCCAACAAGAAACATAAATTGGATAAAGCAATTGAGCTTCACTTACAAGAATACCACGCAGTTGCTCCCCCTCCCAAGATCCGTACGAATTCCGTTTCATACCAGCCTAATACTTCATTCAATTAACACCTCCCCGTATACAACCTTTTACGCTGTACTGTTCAGACCCCTAGAAGACACAAAATACTACTTGTTCGAAAAGATAATTGCTCATCCTACGTCTAATAACACTAACGAATGAAAGAAACCAACAACACAGCTGTGTACGCATATCCCCCGTTTTATTCCCCTAAGTCAGCAATATACAACAGACTTATGTACGTCTACCTTCAACTAGTAATTCATTAAGAGTAACAATATTTTCAATCAGACTATCTAGTCTACATATAATCTAATACGCATCACTATAGTCATCATCATTAGAGTCATAACAAAACTGTTATTATCATCGTGATTATCAAAATCAATCTCATATAATCAGTACCCCATAATCTTCACACATATTATCTCCAACATTGACATATTTTGCTTTCAAATTATACAATGTATTCAATATGCATTTTATAAACAAAACCATTTTGATAATATACAACAAACCGTGTGTTGCCTATCCAATCATATCCAAACAATTATGTCCAAACAGACACAATAACGGAGGTATCCAAATAAGAAACAAAATCTGCACAATAACAATATAATCAATACAAACAAAAATACTACACAGTACTCAATACTAATCATGGAATCATTTCAAAATCCACTAATACATCATCGTTTAGTGTTCAAAGAATTCATGGAATCATTGTCAAAATCTCCTAATGATCATCCATAGTGTTCCTCACAGCTTGCAATAGATGCACACGCAGCGTGACGCCCCGGGAGCCATCGGCCTGTGTCCTCTCTCAAACCACGGCGCGATGCCATCTTCCCCAAAGGCTATGGCACCTGCTATGCCGAAGTCGGCACGTGTCAACGCGCTCTGGGGCACATCACCTGAAAGTATCACGATTAATAATATTACATTATGTATATCACGCATCATCAAATGTTGTGCGAATTATGAGCAAGTGTACAACATAGCTTTATATTTAATGCTACAAATTAACCCGAACACCCATAAGCCCAACATTCTCAAAACCAGGCTCGCAGAATAAACGATAAATTCCATGTGAACACTATTTTAAAATAAATAGATATGTACCATTCACCACCATCTAAATGGCAGTCCGAATACTGAAACGTATTTATGTCTAATCTGGTTTCCTCGGGTATGACATTAACCAAACTACTGCATCCTACACTGGACGTCGACCAAAACGTTCCCGTTCATACACAACGAGGCGCCGATGCTTATAGTGATCAAATCATTTGGACAAGAATAACAAAATTACTGTGACTTACGTTTGCGAGATGGGAGCTGACCCCGGGCGTCTAGTAAAGTCCTGAAGTACTGGTCTTGCCTCGGATCCTCTGGGTGGTCCAGTGTGGCAGCCACAGGGTCCCGGGGGCGTTCATCGCTCTCAGCGGGCTCATACACAAGCGTCATCAGGTTCTCCAACCACGACCATGGCTCACTGGGCGCCGCCAGGCTGATGCATGGGCTGCCGTTCTTCCCCCCGCACAGCTCTTGGATTTCCCTCTCCAGGTCCGTTGCATCCATTTCAGTCAACCTCGTGAACTCTTCGTCCACCGAGAACATAACGCCCCCGGTGGACGAACAGGGTGAAGCCGACGTGACCCCGGAGGTAACAGGGTCGCCAGCCGGTACAGGGGAAAAAGGCGAAAAAACACCATCCCCCGTGGGGTAAACAGCAGCAGCTGAGTATCCCACGCTGGAGATAGGCGAATAAGCAGGAGTGGGCACTTCCTCCTCCTCCAGTGACAAGTCTATTGTTAGCTGCCCACAAGCAGCACCGTCCTCGCTGTCACTACGATCCCCATCAGCATCATCCGGTCTGGGATATACAAAAGGAACAACACAACATAAGAATATGCGCTCGGCTTGTGGATATACTAGCATAACAATAAATCTGGTTCATTGCCCAAAGTCAAACAGTAGCATAATAAAGAAGACATTATATTGCATGATTAAGTAATAAAATCACTCCGTACTCACCTATTAATAACGCTGAACTGCGCACGGCACGTCGAGTCGTTGGTGCCACTGTCCGCGTCGTCAATTACGACGACGTCATGGCCACGTTCATCGTCGTCGTCCTGCACGCTACGGCCGTTTATGCGTACTTGTCTGGTAAATCCAGCCATCCGGGCTAGGGAGCGTGCATAATTATACACACTGTCCCTGTACAAAAAACTTACTCCTTCCATGATCACATTTCCGAATACCGCACCGGCCATTTTAATTTGAATTGTTTCGTTTGGACGAAAATCTTCAGCTGAAGTGAAGCAACAAGTGATGCACATTGTATTTATACTACCCTGTCAATACTGCTTGCCCAATCATAGTGTCCCTAGAGTAACCCCGCCCCTTGATTAATTGCTCCCTTCTAGAATCCAGGTGCGACGCCTACCATTAATCAACCGAGTCACATGCCATGGATCGATGTTACGAAGTCAACGAGCCATGACGACGTATGATCCACGGAAATTGTACAAAGATACTTTGTTATAAGTTTGAAACCTATGAAAACTTGTGCATGTCTCGTGTTATAGATGAAATTGTATTGGGTTTCAAACGCTGCCACTGCATGTTTGATGTATATGTATTATGAAATGATTTACACATTATGTATGTTACAGCTTAAAATTGTATAATGCCGTAAGCCAGATTATGTTACCATTGCTGTTATGTGTAGATTACATTTTATATGTGTTTTGATATTTATTGTAAGTAGTCCACAATTCAGGCCATTGCATGATTGATGTGAATTGTATTGTACTCTCATTATATTCTATATACGTGTGTTTTATACTAGGTGTTTGATATAATTGTACTGTATTTTGGAAATAGTCTGCATAATTATGTTCGCCTTACTATTCATTCATTTTGATTGTTAAAACATATTATTCTACTACATGCTTTATTTTGATTGTATTATATATATTCAATAGTTTACTCTTGATTCTTAACAATCCTTACCACTGCATGCTTAATGTGATTTGTTGTTTGTATAGAATATGAATTTCATTTAAGATTGATGTGAAAGATTTTAGATAATGTAGATTTCCTATGATTGTAATAGCCAACAAATTGCTCTGTGCAGTGTATACGTATATGACTTAGACGCTATCAGATTCTGACGCTATGTACATTACACATACGATTATATACTTTATACTTTATACTAGATGTTCGTTGTGATTGTGCTGTTTGATTACCGATTTTACATAAATGTGTTTGATGTATGCCATGAATTTAATATCTGTATGCCGATTATCCGGTTCTCATCAGTGATTGCTTATGTATTAACTTTCGTATCTGACATAACGCAACCGTGGTCTTAGTGATTGTAACTGGTTCAGGTGACCAGAGGGTTTGTTACACAAAAAAGGTTCCTGTTTGCGTTATGTCGCTGGCGCTATCCTCAGTGTGTGCGTGGTTGAAAGGCCATATCCTTGTCATACGGCGGATATTTCCTTATAAAGAGGGGGGGGAAATGTGATGACACGACAGAGCTGAGTCTAACTAGACTCGTAAGCTCCGCTAACTAGACTCACAGGTTCCGCCGGAAGCCTCACTCCTTCCGGCTACGCCTGCTACACACACACCGCCGGCACACTAGTGGCCAGTATATAAGCAAGGGAAAGCTTCTCAATGAAGTTAGTCAATAAACAGAATAGAAACCCTTCACTGGTTCTGTTATTACTTCTCACCACACATGTCTAAATCACACGCATGCACAAGACTTACTGCAGCATCCTCCGTCAGGTTATATCTTATTTGTCCCAGCATGCGCAACTGAGCATAGCAGGATTTAGCTATGTTGTTGACATGTGGTATAAGAGTAAAGGTGAGTATCGAATATGGCACCAATGTCTTTTGCTGTTTCAGTGGCTGTGATGTTGGTATTCCCCAATTTTGATGGTACAAGGTTCTTGGATTCTTGATACATACAGTGGTGCACCAGTACGAGAAATTCTGTTTTCTCATCGTTTAATTTCAGGCAGTTTCTGACCATCCAGTTCCTCATCTCTTCCAGACACATCTCCATTTTGTGAACTGCCTTACTGAAATCTTCAGGTTTGAAAGAGCAGTACAGCTGCGTATCATCTGCATACATGTGTATGTCAATGTCATGCTTTCTGGCTATGTCAAACAAGGGGCTGCTGTAAGTTGGATACTCTGATGGACTGATGAGTGAGCCTTGAGGAGTACTACGGTAAGAGGTTGAGAATGTGAGCGCGCACCTTCAATGGTGACATACTGTGACCTGTCACCAAGTAAGACCTCATCCATTCTAGTGCTGTTCCTGAGACTGAAAATATTATCAACTAACACTATTGTTCTTTTGTTTAATCATCTAATAGAAATCTTTGTTACCGGTATATGTTTTTCTTTTTTTCTTTTTTTAATCCACTTGTACACTTAATCTCGATTGTTTTGTATTTACTTGTCATTTACCTTGTACAAGGTTTTGAAATTGAATAAACTGTTAAACTTTTAAACTGCTAGTATACTGTACAAAGCAAGTTATGACGACCGCGAGAAATTACAATAGTGACATAGAAGTGATGCTTTTAATCCAATAAAGAGTGGTGTGTGTAGAAAGGGGATATATTAATTAAATCAAGCGTTGAAACGTGATCTGTATCGTATTTCAGTCCATAGCCTACGAATATATCGAGTATAGTCTTGACTATTCAAAACTCTGATTGGGTATTATCAACGCTATGTGAACACATAAATGTTTTGGATACACATGGCCATAACAACATAGTAATGAGTCCCATCGTCTACATCGTACATGTATGTCAAACTAATGCAATAGTATTGGCTACTCAATATAGTATCGCTCTTTTTTCAAACAAGATCTTCTATGCACGCCTATTACCCCCTCCCGCCTATGAACAATTTAGGGCCAAATGGGTACATGATCGGCATGATCTAGCCTTCATATTCTAATGAATAGGGTCAGATTGTTTTGGGTCCACTAAAGAGGGAGCAGAATCACCATTTTACGGAAATCAGTATGATGCCATACAATAATGAGTGTAGGTATAAGTGTTTTATACATAATCTATCCCAAGGGTTATACAGACAACAAAGACCAGCAAAATACAATGACTTATCGATGTTCAAGTCAACATCACATTAATGCGTACAATCTTACATTATTACTGTCACCTAGATATATTGTTATTTTAAAACACATGTATTTTTAATGTACAAGCTAGATGGGTCCACGAAAAGTGAAAAATAAGGACACGAATTCTGAAGTGACCAATCAGGCGCCGATAAACAGATGTTGCGGGGGCCCTGAACAAGCATTATTAGTGTCGGCCGCGCATTACGCGGCCGAGGGGAAAATGGAGGCGGTGACGTGGTAGCCACTTCTATCCATTTTGAGTCCAGTGGCTATGGTGGGTGGATGTGTATGAAATGTTTGTTAATGATTTGCTTGCATTTTTTCAATTTGCTACAAATCAATGAAAATTATTTTCAATTATAGTGATGTGAGATTTTGGTTGTCGCTCCCCACAATTGCTGTAACTTTCTATAGTTGTTATAATGACTTGCTTGCATTTTTTGTAATGCGATACATGATCAATGAAGTTCATGTTTAATTAAAGTGATGTGGAGATTTTGGTTTTTGTTCCACAATTGTTGTAACTTTCTAACACGTAAACGGCGAAATAAATGTGCACATAAGCTGAGAACTTTGCCATTCGAAGCATTATGATAGCATCTTCAGAATGGTGGACCTCACCAGAACTCCACCCACTGGGCGCCCTCTGCTGTCGCCTGCTAATCTAGTGATTACACGGGCGGCCATACATCAAGGTGTGAGCCTCTGTGTGATAAGTAGGTGATCAGTAGGCGACAGAAAGGTTGCAACAGGGTGAGATTCCTGTTAGTTTAAATATGTACGCCAGGGCGCCAGTGGCAGAGGGACCGGGGCAAAGCGGCTTTGCATATTCTATTAACTAATTATAGGTGAGTTTCAATGTAGCCAAAATGCCATACAAAATACCCCCCTTTATGGATGTTGATTTGGTTGGACCTCTTTATTGGCTTTGATTAAGGAGGGCCAATCCTTCCAGTTCATCTGGGAAATATTTGGATTTGATTAATGAGGGCCAATCCTGTCCTTCCAGTCAAAATATTTGATTTGCTTTAATGAGGCCAACCTGTCCTTCCAGTTCATCTGGGAAATATTTGGATTTGATTTAGCCATCTAGTCTAGTTCACCTGGGAAATCTTTGGATTGATCTATGGGCACATCCAGTCCTTCCACTATACCTGGAGAACATGTGGATTCTTATGATGAGGGTTTTGTCACACATAGGAATGCGACTAGAACTTTGGTTTTCACTGAACATTTCCGTGAGATCAAACTAGACTTGCATGATATAAATTTGGTATCCCGGTGAGGAGTTGATGACAAACATCTCATGGCTTTGATTTTGGGTCGCACTGTATGTAAGGCAACCAATAATGAGGTGATGACTAGCTGGTAATGTGGCGCACGTGTCACGTGCCGTGGTGGGTATTTGATTGGTGGTCCCGCTGGGTGTTATCTAATGATGCAGCGAAAGTGGTGGGTGACACTTCCAACGGGGTTGGTTGGTCAGATAACACTTACATGTGATATGCATGACCTTCCGTTGTGAGGTCAATGGTGCCACATGCGTAAGTATTGATTGAAGTTCCAAGTGTAAGCATGAACTGGACTGAATAGGCATGAGATAAGAATAAAATGCCTTAATGAATGTCATTACGCTTTCAATAACTTAATATTGTCTTCGTGTTTTTGTCGGTAAAATTAATTGAGACAGGCTTACTGAGTTTTGTGCACTTTTGTAGAGATGCAGAGTTGACACTATTGATTCCCTTTAGATGAATTGATGTTTATTAGTATGGCATTGAAGCTTATCGTTGGAATGTGAATCTGTAGTCCTTTATCACTAAAATCCATGGTGAGCTTGTTAGGACAAAGATAGAACAGTGGCAAGTGTATTTTATCAGCCTGTGCAAACAACTTATTGTGTACAAGTATGGTCAACAATGCAATGGCATTGTTACTGGTGGGTGATTATGTGCAGGAAATCATTTTATCAAATCTGAGAAGGCATGTGAATGCATTCTTCATAATTGACGAGAAAATTTGAGGTGTGGCAGTGGTGTGATTAAAGCATAATCACAGGCGGCCCTTGGGTGTGGCTGTCCGGTCCTTGATAGTGGTGACAAATGGTTTGTGAAGTGGTGTTTGTTGATGTCTGAGTGATATGATGTAATTAAAACAGCTGTATGACTGCTGAATAATCATTTTGTGGTGGTGGCCTCGGTGCCAGCGACTGGTGAATGATCACCTGAAATTCCATGGAGATTGTAAATCAGACGAGGCCTTGAATGTAGCTGGATTGTTTGTTTGCTACTGGGAGGCAGCGGCGGGGCGATGAGTGATTGCTTGCAGCGTGAAATGGATTGTAATTCTGTAACATTGTTAATTTGCTCCTGATGATTGCGGTGGAATGAAACTGGGTTGGTGTGACATTCTGCAAATATGAGGTTTGTCCGTAAATGAAATTCTATTTCTGCCTAACATTTCTAAAAACAAGATGACTGTCGTTTTTTTTCTGTGAACAATGAGACTCATTCACGCCAAACGAGTGGTAATCGTGAGAATGTTCTGGACGACTCACGCCTTTGAGGACGTTATGTTGTTGTTGAATTGAAATGAATTGACGAGATGCATGGTACTTTTAGTACATTCAGAACCAAGTAGACTTATACAGTCTTTGACTTGGCCTGGGTGGGATCGAACCCCGGACCTCTGGGTCAACTGCGCCGCTTAGCGACTAGCCAACAGAGCCAACGCCATACCAACTACGCCATATCCACAAGGCTAAAAAACCTTTGCTTCAATGACGTATTGATACCCACTACTAGCTCTGATGTCATGTCTTACGTCCAACGTATGTCCACGATGGTTAAGTATCTCCTTTATAGTACTGAGTAGATCTAGTGAAGTTGTTGTGGAGATTCGCATGCTTTGATATGAAATTTAGTAGGGTTATAGTTGAGTTTTAACATGCATGGTACTTTTTAGTACATTCAGAACCAAGTAGACTTATACAGTCTTTTGACTTGGCCTGGGTGGGGGATCGAACCCCGGACCTCTGGGTCAACTGCGCCCGCTTAGCGACTAGCCAACAGAGCCAACGCCATACCAACTACGCCATATCCACAAGGCTAAAAACCTTTGCTTCAATGACGTATTGATACCCACTACTAGCTCTGATGTCATGTCTTACGTCCAACGTATGTCCACGATGGTTAAGTATCTCCTTTATAGTACTGAGTAGATCTAGTGAAGTTGTTGTGGAGATTTCGCATGCTTTGATATGAAATTTAGTAGGGTTATAGTTGAGTTTACTGCGCCGCTTAGCGACCAGCCAACAGAGCCAACGCCATACCAACTACGCCATATCCACAAGGCTAAAAAACCTTTGCTTCAATGACGTATTGATACCCACTACTAGCTCTGATGTCATGTCTTACGTCCAACGTATGTCCATGATGGTGTTAAGTATCTCCTTTATAGTACTGAGTAGATCTAGTGAAGTATTGTTGTGGAGATTCGC
>CM032662.1:5285494-5338348 GCA_019095985.1 Streblospio benedicti
TCAGGCTCTGTGAATTGAAGATGTGAAACTCTGTTGCACAAATGGCGAACAAAGTTAAGAGCTGATGAGGGTATTTCATCATGTAATAATTTAATTGTTTGTAAATAGTCTTTGAGTTCCCGTGAATACAAGCCCATTTCATTTAGATGCATTTCTACTAAAGATCTAGCTTCTGTATCATACAGTCTTCTATTTATATTGTCTAAGACAGCAATAACAGACTGAACATATTTCGGTAATATCATATTTGTGACAGATACAACAGTAGATGACATATAGTGAATCAGTTTTGCAAATGAAAAAGTTTCCTTTTCCATTTTGCCATCAATACATCTTGAAAGTTCTTCTCTAGCCAGGAGTGGAATTATGGTAAAGAACTGGTCTCTTTCATCATCATCCTTAAATACTTTCTTGGCTATATCTTTATTGGGTCCTGCAATTTTGCTGATTTGAAGCAGTTTGGCACGTACATTTTTTAAACTTTCTTTTGATTGTAAACTATTGTTATTTATAAAGCACCGGTCTGTACTTTTGTGAAGAGGCTCCTGGGTGAACTCCGGGGAAAAAAACGGGGTCCTCTTCGATCACGGGCAGGGGAACCATAGGCTCGGGTCCGATGTTATTTGTGGATGCGCACTTATATATTGTTTGTGAACTATAAGTGGGTTTTTGGCTAGACGAATGAGGAGGAATCCATTGAATGTCACAACTTTATTAGTCCTTTAAAACGTTAGTGTTCGCTACCTTATATTTAACTATTGTCCAGAATCCGTGTACAAGATATATAAACACTTAAACTTAAGAGAATAATACGCGGAACTATTGCAAGGAGAGGTACACACTGACGGCTACGAGGCTCTCAATTTGCACTGTTACGAACAGTCTGACCAGAACAGCCAGAGTTGTCAAGAGCCCAGTAGTCGTAATGAGTGAGCGCGCTCGCTGGCTTTTATGCTAGCGTGCAGCCGCTAGGTGGCGGGTTGGTGGCGGCCTCCGCGGCTTCGAGGTGGCTAACCGCGGCAGTCGGCCGGGGGAGTGACCCTTATTTGTATTCTAGGGGACACGCGAGAGGTGAGTCATGTCCAGGGACCTGTGCTAAGTTGGGCACACACGCGTATACGACAACCCTTCTGTTTGCGAGAATGGAAGTCCATTCTAAGAGAAACGCATTACAGCGCGTGCCCAACCCACAGACTCGGGGGCACAGCAAACTCCGCGCACCCCTATGGCTATTGTACTATTGATTATTTAGGCAGGTCAGAACCACTTTTTAATGAAAAACTAACCGATGTCGGAATTATTATTATGGGGTTACATATGTCGATTCATCGGTGCGGACCTCCGTGTGCGGGGTGAGTAGTTACCCGCATCACGTTACAAACCTAACTGGGCTCTGCCTGCATATTCCCTAACATCATGACCTGAGGTCCTTATTACCTTATACAATAAAATTTAAAATTGTATTACACGCTTTATGTATATATATATATAGATATAGTTCATATTTGGATTCTGGACACCCTAAACAGTGCTTATTATTATACTAATTACATCACCACTTGGTAGCTGGGTTAGTATTTATGTACACGTCCTCCTCGAGTCCAACACTAAATTTGGAATACGGCCCTAATATGGCTCGAGAAGGGCAACAGTTAGTACCCTATGGTTAGTTTGAAAGAAAAACAGGGGATTCTATCACCAAACCGTGTATCCTTCACTTAGGTATGAGTTAAAGTCACATGAAAATTGTTGTATATATATAAGAGTTCACTGAGGCACTGGAATACAGCCGCCACGCCTTATATGGATTGATATTGTCTCTTGTTCTTTCGTTGTTGATCTCACGTTTTCAGGACAACCAAGTTCATTTCCCAACCCACCACCTTGCTGTTCGTTCATGGCCTCGTCTGATGTCATCTGTAGGTTCCTGGGTCCTTATATGGCAAGGCTTGGTGCTTCCGTTTATAGGGTTCTTTTATTTCTTAAGGCTTCATGTCATTTCTTTTTTGTTGATGTTTGGGGGAGCCGGTTTTCTTATTGTTCCAAGGTTTATCTTGCCCCTTTTGTGGAACCTTCCAAGGATTAACTCCGGCTCATTTTTGGAACCTTTTAGTCTTCTATGAACTCCGGTTCATTGGGGCTTTTCTGATTGCTTTTAGTCTTCTATGATTATTAATGGTTTTCTGTTGTATACTTTAGTCTTCTGGTTGTTGATTACTTTAGTCTTCTATGGTTATTGATTACTAGTCTTCTGTTGTGTACTTTAGTTGGATGTCAGGGTCTGGGTTGAGCTTTGATGGAATTATGCTGATGGTTGCGTTATGTTTGCCTTCTGTCAGGACACTCGTCGTTCTAGGTGTGATATTTGTATATCTGTGGACGTTATGTTCCACTTGTTGCTTTTAGTATGTTGACGGGGTGTTTTTAAGGTTTCTTTGTCTTTATCATCTCTCCGGGTGGTGGTGAGTTTAGAATACAACTGGTTGCCTGATTCGTGAGCGTTGAATGGCTGCTTTGGCGTGGTAGGGTGGCTGGTTTACCGTGTGTAAGTCGGCTATCTACATTCAGACATTCAGTCCGACTACATAATACTAAATATACAATTTGTACAATAAAATTAAGACACATCACGCATTACTAATGTCCATTAAGAGGGCGATCGTGTCATGCGGTCTGTGCTATTGATTTTATTTGGTTAAAAACGCAATCGGCGCCGTACGCAGAGTCGTATAAGCGTATAGCTGCTAATAAATGGCGACGTAATCTAACAACAAATTGGGCGATGGCTGGGGTTATCCCTACTTTGTCTATAGCTCCTTGAACATAAGGTGTGGCGCAGCGCGGACACTTTCCTTTTCGTGTACAATATCGGGAATTCCAAGGGTTAATGGAGGGTTTCAGGGCACAGTCACGGACATCCAGGCATGCTTGCTTATTTTTGCTCTTATGGGGACATACCCAACACTTAAAAACGAACTCATATACACAACTTCGATGTGCCGTTGCGAGGCAGCAGGGCATAACGTCCACGGACAAGCTTGATGAATGGGTGTCTGGGTGAAACTTGTTTTTGCGGGCTGGCAGAATAAAATGATATTTCCTCTCTCCCTCTCCTTTTTTTCGACCCTGAGGACTTAAATAGCTAATACATACGCATTTATTTACCTAAATAGCATGAGGGAGAGATTTCTATTTTTATAACTCAAATGATTTCAACAATATACATATATTTCGATTGATACAATATAAGATGAACCGACATTATATGATTTTAGATTTCGCATGGTATATTTTTCACAACAGGGAAAATAATACGACAAGTTTCGCTAGTCAAGTTTTTCTTAGGAATGTATATATATATATTTGATTTCGTTTAACATGCATGGATTCGGTGATTTTCATAATAATTTGCCTAGGGACGAGTCGTGTACATATAACTGTTAGAATTTGATTATGGTTCCAATGTATGTCCAATATATATCTGTATGCAATATGGAGGCTGCGTATTAAATAAGCTCTCTTTAGATTAACATTCACACCGAGAACTTTCGATACAACCACGAATTGTACACAAGGACACGCGCGGTGAGTATCCCGTATATTTTGGGACGAACAGATGTTTCTGGTCGTAATAACACGTAAGTTTAAAGGCCACACATGTGGACAGCGTCATCACAAAGGGGACACGCACAAAAGAACCTGTAAACAACAGGTCGCTGCACTTGATATTATGGGTTGAATTTATTGGCTTGAAGATAACCTAAGTCTAAAAACATCCATGGACCTCCCGAGTGATGACAACTCACAAAGGTGACGCCCTTCCTCCCTAACCCTGGACACACGAATATTGTATGGGATGACAACATACACCATACAAATCATGCCTGGTCTTTACCTGGTTTATACTTAAACATGGGATGACAGTGCACGTGTGTTGCAATCATGAGACTGAACAGTCACCCCAGGCCTGGCGGCAAATAAAAACACAAATTAATTGCCTAAGTGCGCCTTTTGCTGCAGGAAATAGTTTTGGCTTACTTATCACCGCCCACCCCCCCCCCATGGGATGGCGTATACATGCAGTGAGCGTATTAATTGGCCATATATATATATATGAGTCGTTAGTCCTCTGGAAACGCATGAACGCGTGCCATATCCAAACACAAACAAAATGCAACAACACCAGGGAATATATGTATATCCTTTTATATCCTACGTATTTACATTTAATAATCAGTAATTTATGACTCCATGATCCTGTGAAATGCTTCACTAGCTGCGCGACAGGCAATAACGGCGCGTGCGCGACCCCTGGGTGGCAAGCCTGGAACAACGTCAGGGGCGGCGCCAGGAAAACGGCCGCCACGCCCGATGTTGTAAAGCATGGGGCGGACTTCGTCCGTCTGCGTGGATGCATCACGTCTAGAAGCTTCTAACTGTAATAGAAATGACTTAACATTATACAGGTGGACCGCCACTTAAAAGTAGGGAATATATGTTTAGATTTATGCTCTATTAAAATATACATAGTTATGAAATGCTCACCAGAAGACGCTCCTCCAGCACCAAGTGAGGCATTGGGCGCGGATGGTCCCTCCTCACCAGACGCACACGCTCACCGTCCGGTCCACAGATCCTAATACAAGAAATTGAGACTATCATAACATATGTTTACTATAATATCCGCCATTAGATTAATAGTGATAAAATAAAATAATATTTATATAATAATATAACCTTACGTCACATCATCTTCTTCCGTAATCCGAGTACGGGCTAACACAGCCAAGACTTGCATCAATGACTTATACTGAATATGAAACTTCATGTTTAAAAAAGGGTCTGATACTTGTGGTGTCCAAAAAGCATATGATGAATACGGACTGATAGTCTTGTACTGGAGGCACCATCCGCAGCTGATTACGCTGGTAACTCCACATTAACATACAGTATCAGATAGCTGTAACAATTTAATTGCTAACATCTGCGCCAAAGCGCCATTTCTCCACCAGGCGCGAAAGAACACAACATAAACTGTAAATCCGTTTTTCTTGGCGTAAAAATATTTTTGCATCAAGCTTACGATCTTGGACATTGCATTGCCACGGGAGCTGCGGCCACCACTATGTATGAACAATAGGACATTCGGTGCGCGATGTTTGTCATAAGTGTTAGACGTACCCCCCCCCCCCACCCTGCCCTAGACTTAGTAATGATATGTCTATTGTCATGGTCGGTTCATACTGTATGTCTTTGACACGGGATTAACCTTACCCCGCTGACCACGCTATGGGGTCGTGTTATGAAATATAGACTGAATCATAACCAGTCATGGTCTAAGATCTACTGTTAGCATGATTTACCCTGTGGACTGGCGACACATTGTCTGTGTTGATGGGAATTGACCTTGGGCGAGCGCGGTCTAGTGGACTGATTATGGAGAGTCTGACCAGCACAGCCAGAGTTGTCGAGAGCCCAGTAGTCGTAATGAGTGAGCGCGCTCGCTGGTTTTATGCTAGCGTGCAGCCGCTAGGCGGGCGGGCTGGTGGCGGCCTCCAGCGGCTCCGAGGTGGCTAACCGCGGCAGTCGGCCGCGGGGAGTGACCCTATTTGTATTCTAGGGGACACGCGAGAGGTGAGTCATGTCCAGGGACCTGTGCTAAGTTGGGCACACGCATTATCACGACAAAATGTTACATGGGACATGAATCTTCTAGAGCGCCTAAATGTTCTCTGATACTGATTGGTCATACTGCGGCAAAATCCAGAGAATGTCTGCCCACCATTTAACATGGAGTCTTGAAAGGCATAACCAATTTCATCACCAGCAGCTGTAAGGTCCGAAAGAACGTGAAGAGCCATGATTTTAAGCTGTTGCTGATCCCACTTCCATTTGCAGTTACCACTTTTGCAGACGTAGTAGTATGTTTTGTGCTTTATTACCCCAAGTTGAGCAAAACTTTTAACCCTCTTGACGCCAGCCGTAAATTCACTATACTCCCCCTCAGTGCCAGACACGCATTTTTCGTGACGTGTTATTCACAGTGGGGGGCTTCAGTTGTCATAGTTGAAATATGATCCTTTGTAGCTCTTACGTTTTTCATCAGAACATTTTTCACATTTACAGTGCACATTCAGGAGACGGTCTAGTTTCTTATTTTACCATTATAAATAAAAGATACATACAACATAAAGGTAAATTTTGACAATTTCGAGTAATCGTCCATTCATTTGACAGCTTGCGTGGTTGATTTTAAATGTCGTAGTAGCAGTAGAAATTTTAAGTGCAGCGAGTTTTTATCCAGGATAGACACAAAAAACACCATAAACCATCCCTATTTCATAATAATATATTTTTTACTTACAATATTACGGACCAAAGACGTGTTCAACTTTTTATTTCTTCATTGCCGTGAAGTTTTGACAGGCACCAGTGCCACCACTTGATCACCCGACAAAAACATCATCCGTTTTGATAGAAATACTAGATTTCCAACGTCCACACTTATTGGGTAGTTTGCCAAACGGTTTATTTGTGATTCGGTATCCAAGATACAATCAGATGGAGCGTGGGTGACGAATAATATGATATTTCTTCTTCAAAATGTTCAACTTTGTCACTCTTACCAAAAGCCGGTATTTCCGGAAAATCAGCCTTTATGCAGCGCTGCGTTGCTGATATAGAATCGTAGGAGCGCTCTTGATAAAGGCTAATTCGCAGTGTCAACGTGTTTTGTGGCGCTTTTGAACCTAAGAATACCGCTATTCATTTTGATTAAGGCTCAAAATATATATCTGGATATGACCTTGATGAGTCTAGTTTCACATTTGTTTAAGGTCTCGATGAATAGCAGGCTTCACGACGATTCAAACCATATACAACAAGCCATGGTTTTGCGAACACAAATAAGAGTATTTCGCTGCTCAAAATTGCAGCAGATAATGCGTGTTTGGTGGGTAAATATTCGCTCACACTAATATAATTAAAATATTAACACCATACTGCTTATTTCCTTCTAGAAATATATTGAAATGTCAAGGTAAAGTTGTTGTTGTTGACATACCGAATTTGAGACTAGAACCACGAGTATTTAACTACGAATATGCCAGTCAAACTCAAAGTGTTTTTTGAGCGAGTCTGTCGACTTTTGTCGACTGTTGGCGTATAGACGTAATTTCGTGTGTCGACTTTTTTGTCGACATATGGCGTCAGAGGGTTAAGAGTTGATGGTGAAAGCTTTGGGGGCCCTTCTTGCCAGCCAGCCTAAAATGAATAAGAAGTAATGTTTGGTCAAAGTAGATTTAAATTTAAGTATGTCCCAACTCTTCTCTATAAATCAGCTGCTATGTGACGAAAATATGTGAAACAAACTCTATACAAATGGGAAAATTGGCAAAATGTTCAAAATGGAGATGCATTGTAAATACACCTGCAACATACCTTACAAAAACACTGCTCAGGCAGCTCGCTTGGGTATAGATCATCACCGTGGAAACAGCCATCAGATTCATCCATTTTGTAGTTGCAATCACATGGAGACGTGATTGGATGGCTTTCTCCAATATTGGGCTCTTGTCCGGTTCTGGTACATGGCTGGTTTGACATGGGAATGTCCATCTTTTTTGCTCTCCACATCAAAGCCGAGCTAAAATATTTTAGACAGTGCAAGTAAAAATGCATATCAACAATGTTGAAAGAAAGCAATATTTCAAAACATGTTATTGTTCATAGTTTACAGTATATTAAATATTAAAAAGCTGAAATTAGAATATTTTCCCCTTAAAGACTTGATTGTCACCTTAACATTTTAATATGTATCATAAATTCTATGTGGTTTATAATTACCTGAGACTGAAGTGGCTGATGGTGATCATCTTCATCATCAGATTCTGCATCTTCAGCTCCTGAATTGGAACCATCAGACACATTTCCATTGGCGTCTTCCATAGCGTGAACGTAGAAGACGATTACTTAAGGCCCCGAGTACACTCAAATAAATATTTATCTATGTCTGGTACTGGTGCTCGTCGAGACGGATACATTAGTTTAGACGACTTAAATCAGATGTCGTCTAAACAAGATTGCCAATCATCAGTATAACGCCATAAAAATAAACAAAAAGAGGAAACAGAAATAAATTAGCGTAACTAATAGTATAAAAACTTACTTGGAGACAGCTTCCGCGTCTCTTAAGGCGTGGCATGTAGAAATCGCCGAGCAAATCTTTCTCGACCGCGGCGATGTATGGCGGTTTTGCGCTGCAATCTCACATATTGGTCCTCTTGGTCAGGTCTCCAGCATGGATAAGCTGGAAAGTTGAACAAGAGAATATATGTAGCATTTCGCCTATACCACCCATAACATGTACCTTCAATCAGAGTATGCCACAAACACCCGTACTGAATAACAGTGTAACAGTAAAGAAATAAAGATAAAACCTAACAATTTACCTGCTCCAACATTCCGGCCACGCACGGTTATCCATCCGCTCGCCCAGTGTTTGATGTGGTTGCGGCAAAAATATTCCCCCAGGGTTATATCCTTGCCCTGAATGACCACCTTGCAACTGATGGCCACACTCTGTTTCGGCAACTCGCCAAAATCGACATACAAGTTCACAAATCCATGTTCGTTCACTAAGGCCTCATATCCGGATCCAAAACACCTTTGTAGACATCCAACTGATACTCGATTGTGAGACACCGTAGGATGAAGGTCGATAAATAATTCGACCTGGCCGCATCCGACCAATCCATGGAACCTGATTGTTCGGTCAGGGTCCACAACATAGCGGCTCGTAGCGCAAACATTCGGCACATTGAACTGGAACATGTTTGAAAACAAAAACGATGTTACTTCCACGACTGCTGGTAGGAAAGTGACCGACCAACGCTCTTTCTTATAGGCTTAGCACAAAGGGCAAGGGAATGGCCGTCCACTCCTATAATTAATCTGACATTTCCATACCCCTGATTGCTTCAATACAACATTAACCGATCATGTAAATAAAGCGCAAGGCATAGGATCGGCTTGAAAGCAAGATAAATTGCTCAACAGCACAGCGTGTATCTCAATCAACTGTGGCACACGTGTCTTGTTTGTACAAGGCAAATCCCCTTATTGCATCTATTCTGAAATCCCTTAAGACATAAACATCTTGACATGCAGGTCCAAACTGTTATCCAGTAGTAGGAGAGTTACATTGGGAAAATTTGGGACAATCCTTCATTGCTCTGTATATGTAAATTTGTATATACACATTGCGTACTCGTTTTAATAAGTATATCATTTCATGTAATATAACTAATGTGTAATCTTTGTAATAAATGTTCCAGTTTTTATATCTCTTTAGCTTGCATGCGTGTGATCAATGTTTATGTATTAAGCACCGTAGTAATCAGTGTTTGTTTTTTTTTTTGTTTTTATTTATCTCTTTGCAGAATGTATGTTAGGGTACATTATGTGCACACGCTTTCGCGTGCGAAAAGCCTTTGTTTATAGTATTGTAACCACGGCAATAATGTGGAAGGATGGTTATTGTGGTTACAATGAAGTCATGTAAACATTTCTAGTGTTATTTAAATGTCTTATATATATATACGTACATACACATATCTGTCTGTATACATAAAATATATATAACCAAGTGTTCACGTAAAAGTTAAAAGTTTTTGTTAAGTAATATTCTACATACGTTTATTCATACTCGTTTGTGTACATATGAATATATAACCTAATGTGTGACATACGTATAGTTTTATTGGAAGAAAAACAAGCGACAGAGACAAATGTAAACTGAGCGGTTACTTGTGATAACAAGAAAAATTTAGGCAGTTTCTTGTTATAATGAAAATAATAAATTATTTTCATTTTTCCCAAGGTCCAGTATATGGAAGGATGACTTTTGCATTTAACTTAAAACAATAAAAAAATATTGGGATAAGCAAAATTGACAAGTGAATGAACTTATCTGGAAGGAATGCTCCAGTCTCAGCATTAATATCGTTCATAACAAGGACAGTTTATCACCTCCCCTCTTCCTGAATTTTATCACACCATCCTGAAGAACATGACGTAGAAAATTTGTGTAAATTGATGTATTTAACTGTGTCATGTTCAAGTTTGAACTGGCAATGATGTTCGAAAGTTGCCTCCTTTCATATGTCACAGTTCTTTTAATACTAGGTTGTCTAGAAATATTGGTAGTGTCATTTTCAATAACGGAAATTTCTTCTGATTGTGTTGATTGCAATTTTGCTTGACAATGGTCTATCACAGCTGAAGCAGCATATATTGTGCCTTGTCCACGAGTGTGGACAGCATGCCAAACAACCCGATTCCTAAGTGATGTTGGCAATTTATCAGTGAGGATTTTCACAGCTCTCCTCATAGAGTTTTTTGGTCCCAATATTGGTTTGGTAGAGCACTGAGCATTTGGCCCTGTTTTTCCAAATCACTAAGCTCTAATTTCCGTTCAGTGAGCTCATGAAACAAAATGGGATCAGTGTAGGGCTCCCTCTGACTGATGTAAGTGTAGAGCTTGTCTTCAACGGTTTTACAGTCAGGGTTTTGAAAACATCCAACGCCATATGTAAACCAATGGTCTTCATTTTTCATATGACCTTCAATGTGCTGACTTCCTAGTCTTGCAACATTAACAAATCGACCACATAACTTGACTTCAGTATTGTTTTCCTGTATAAGCTTTTGAAGTAAATCTTGGACATTATTTTTATTTTCGTTATTTTTTCTAAGATTTCGATTATATACCTTATCTGGGTGATTTGATCTCTTGTCTGTTTTCAGCTTATCTATAGAGTTTTTTGAGCTTGAGGACATTTTACTTTCAATTGCTTTCGTTTTTTGCTCAATATCTTTGTCACTGAAAATGTTGATGGGTAATATTGGCTTGTTGTCATTGACAAATTCCAATAAATGCCTCTGTGTAAAGCCTTTATAACTGAAGGACTCGAAATATTTTATGATGATGATATTGGAAAGGTCAAATACTTCCACATACAAAACACCGGAAGTACGATTGACTAGTCCGTGTGCTTGACACCCAGTGACACTTCCCGGGATGTCTATGATAAAAACAACAAAGTGAATATAATTTACAGCTTTATTTGATTTTCCCGCAACTACCGATAGTACTATCGATATATGGCAACTGATAATCGATCGTATGTCATTGGCTCGATATCCAACCCTACTAAAAATACATCGTGATACTCGCTTTTGATTTTGCCAAGTTGGCAGTTAAGGATTTGATTTTTGAAATATGTGTTTTCTTCTGCTAAATCACTTTCAGGTGCAAAGAGAAGGACTTTGTTCCATTGTTCTTTTCTCTCATTTGTGGCCCATTTCGTCAATTCATCCTTGTTTTTGAACAGCCAATGTGCAGCAAGGCACATTTTCAACACAAAACTATTAGTCACTGTTGGTTTAGATTTTGGGGAGTTTCATAATATAGTAATCCATATTCCTTGATGAGTCATTTTTCTGTTATTTCAACAGATCTGGCAAATGCTGATGAGGGCATTGTTATTGTTACTTTCTTGGATCCTTCACCCTTAGTTGCATCATTAATTTTCCAGCTCTAGGTATATCAGATATATCAGTAGAAATAAAGTATTCACAAATACTTGCAGTGCAGACAATGCATTGTATGCAATTAACTCAATTTTAACATTCAGAGCAGTGCAAATTTCCAAATAACCACGAATGGGATTGTTATGGCAGTGAGGAAGATTTTTCTGCACTCACTTGAAAGACTCCATGACGACCACACACACAACAACCTGCCGGAATGAGGAGTGTCCAGTGCATATCACAGATAAGTGCATATCTGTTCCAATGGTTTCATTGCTGTTGAATAGTACAGCCAGTTCACTGGAAGGTGCAATTTGCTTGTATTTGAACAATAAAAAGCGTAGGAAATGTCTCTCTTGTGGATCAGTAAGAGATAGTGGGAAAAAGAAATTTCTACATTGAATGCCAATGATACTTTTTCTATCTACTAATATACTCTACATAACATTAGTTAATAATAAAATTCTAGCTACATAGGTAATTTTATGAACAAAAATAAAGTAAAATATGATACATGTAACTGATCTTGTCTAATATAAAGCTATCATCATATATCATACACACCAATATATATCCTTTTCCAGAGTTTTCTTTTTTTTTATTGTTACTTCTTCAAGCCCGTTTTTGTGTGTGTTTAAAAAAAAAACTTTCACCGTCATTATTATTATTATTATCATCAATTTTTCTGTTACCGCACATATATTTTTACACCTTTTCTCAACTGGTTCTTTGCTTTTTAAATAATGCGCCAATAAAGACAAACACAATTATGTGACGATGTGACAAGTCTGCTACCACCATTTGGCTTTTTGACTAAGAAAGATATATTCAGATATTCTACGACTGCACCAGCTTGCTCAGGTCGGATAAACACACCCGCGTCCTCTAACTCATCGAACTTTGCCTGAAGCTCAATTGCTGTTTCCTTGTTATAATGAGGCAGGCGACCCTTTGGCTGTGGAGGTAGAGTGGGCCCCATGTTCACCACAGCCTCTATGTGACCACTGGCACCGTTGTATTTAGAAATTGAAGGGTTAAAGACAGAGTCATAGTTGATGTGTAATGCTGCAAACCCGTCTCTCGTTGTTTGGCTGAGCTGGTTTTGTGGGTCCAGTAAAGTGGCTAATAATGTGTTGCATAGACACTCCTAGCAAGTCCTGTTACTAGACATCATAGCCTAAATATAACAAAATCATTTTTCTAAAAATAACGGGAACCTGTGGCAGTGTCGATTTACTTTTTTTACTTGCGAATTTTGTGGCAAGATCTATCGTTTCATCTAAAATGTCCTCAAGGCCAGAAATTTCTATTTCACATTCTATATCATTATCAGCGCAAATTTCACGTATTCTTACCTCTAATTGTTGACATGCTTTTTCAATAATTTTTTGAATAGATTGTACACGTTTAATGGTTTGATGCGCCGTTAGCTTTTTATCATTATCGTTAATTGATAGTAAATGCTGTAGGGATGTAATTATCACGAATCGTATGATTTCGACTCTGGAAGGGAGATCTAGAGTGTCTTGTTGAACGTTTGTTAAATTATTATAATTTTTTGACATTTCGTCATTAAATAGTGAACCATTTGTATGGGCAATATTATAATAAAATTCCAGATAAAGGTATAGCACTTTTTGGCAATTTCTTTGCTTTCAATGAGAGCAGTGATCTCATTTATTGACTTTATAACAATATTTTCAGTGCCTAATATGTCAAGACGTATATCTGTATCGTCTATGCCATTTATGAGTACGTCATGAATGATATCATCTGTGTAGTCTACCCTTTTCCCCGCAAGTACAATCTTTTTAGTATGAGCGCTGCTTTCCTCTTACTCTGGTTGTGAAATTGTGGAATGTTTCAGCCTGTTCTTGACGTAGCATTAGCAGCTCCGTGCGTAGGACACTCTTTGCCACACGGATAACTGCCAAAATGCGTAATTTCTCTAGCATTTGTGGTACTGTTTCTGACACTGCATTTGGGTGTACTTTCAGGAGACTGTCACCAAGTTCCGATCCATTACACTGAAACAGTTGAGATGGCGCAAATTTGTTGTCAATTCAGGAGCCTTTGCGGAAAACATCCCATTTTCTCACGAATATGTTCCATTCTTCAATTGAAGCATTGATCATTGGGCGCTCTAATCTAGGTGGTTGTGACTTGTGTGTTGTAGGGGCAGACGCTGAGGTGGATGCTTCCACTCATTGCCAATGGGCAAATGTTTATGGTCAGTCTTTTTCTGTCGTCTTTTTCTTTTGGAATAGTTTCCACTCCAATTTTTTAAAAGGTTGTATCCATTGTGTCGTTTGATACGAATACATACTTTTCATCGGTATTTGTTCCCATGATGTCGACTCAATTTTCCGATGCTTTTCGCACTCCACGGAATATGCCATTCTAACTGATGGTCATGCCAACATACGCCGGCACATCGCTCAAATCTGGAACCACCTATAATAAAAACATGTATTTCAAATGTTACTTTCTATTATATAAACTTTTTGTACATATTTAAAAATTTAATTTGATTTAATAAGTCTACAGTAAGTTGCTCAGTCCAATTCCTCTTCAAGTTCTGCGCATCATGACCTTGATGGAGACACGTTCCCACCAGACAGCAAGGCGCCGGCTCTATATGCGACTTTATGATTGGAACATGTTTTTCACAAACATTAGTTTTTAATTTGAATGCCTGGTCAAAGAGAGTCTTTTCTGTCCAGCAAGAATTGTCTAACAGTGGATGAGCTGATGATAAAATAATAATAATAAAAAAAACACACTTACGGTGCAAAGTCCCGTAACGCGTACTGTAGGCCACGCTAGCTCTCTGACGTCACGTACGCACTCGTACCCTCGTTGTTGAGACACGTCTAAAGCCACCACGTTATCGCCCAGTCCTATCATATCGCCGTCGGTCAATTCGCGTAGCAGACATCCTCGTAGGGACACTATCAGGACCCGAATCGCCGCAGTCCCATTTCTGGGCTCCACATCTACAGTGCTGGACGGGGCACGTGCTCTTCACCGCGTGCGAAGCTCCCACTAAAATCAGGCTTAAAGCCAGCCACAACATTGTCAAAGGCTTTAAAAACCGACGTCACTACGTCCGCTAGATCCGTCACTATCCTTTCGTAAAAGAAACCTATCCAGATGTCCTCTTAAAACTAGAAAAATCCTTTAAAAACGCGGCTCAATATTCCTCACTACACTCGAAACAAAGAAAAAGATGCACAGTCATGGTGAGTCATCGCTGGGGTCTGTCCGTTCGTCGCCCACAACGAGGGCGATGCGATGACCGTTTAATGACCCATTGTCTAATCTCGAATTGGACTAATTATATACACGGGCGCTAACGATTTAAAGATTTAAAGGCGAATCCAGACGGTAATCCGACACGCACGCTGGCAGAAGCGACCGAAGGAGCCCCGTCCCAACAGCTCGTATACTGCGTCTTGTGAGACAAGATCCCCCATAAACCCCCATAGGGAGTTTAAGAAAAACCCAGGAAGCGCCGTCCGGGGTTGCTGACCCGATTCCCCATAAACCCCCATAGGGTTTAAGAAAAGCTTGGCCAGGAAGCGCCCTTGCTGACGATCCGATCTAGTTGAGTCGCCGATAGTAGTCGCCGATTCTGAGCGGGGGGGTGACGGCCTCTCTGGGGTACCCGCTACTCTCCTGCTTGATTTTGAGGAAGGCGTTGACGTGCGGCGAAGAGACCCGCGCCTGGGTTGGCGGGGTCGCACGCGCAACGCCTCTCCGGAGGGAAATTGTGCAGCTCGTAAGCCCTCAGTATGACGTAGCCCTTGGATACGGCGAGTTTCAACTCGCCGGTGTGGTACGTGCCGATCCAAGAGCGATCTCGCGGGTTACAGGCGCACGGCTCCTCCGACATCCTCTCGCAGCAGGAGCGGCATAGCGGGAACATGAGTTTACCAGAGCTCATGCGTAGAGGAAGCACGGGACGTCGAGACGCTTTCGAGGCAGGATCTTTGCCTTCATGACGCCCCTCGCACTGCCGAGACTGTCCAGACGTATCTGGTCCCCCACCAGAATGTCGGGATGCCCGCGCCCGTACACGCCGGACTTCTGGACGTGAGGGTAGAGGCTGGTGAAGTCGTAGTAGCTGCAGAAAAAAAAGGGAGCGTCGATAGAAAATGTTTTCCCGTTAACTTATAAAGTCGAGTCAATTTTTACAGGGAGAAGTAGAAAAAAAGAGGGGAGCCTCGAAAGCGGCAGGTATACGCTGGACGGTCAATTGACGGAGCTCGCGTTTCTAGAGTTATGAAAAACGCTTACCGTATAGCCTCGTCCTCGGCGGCCTCCTGATAGAGGGAGAACGCCTCAACGCGCCCGCCATAAAACGCCCCTGACGCCAAGGCGCTGTGACGACGCGTCCGGTCCATGGACTCGACGAAGGCTCTGACCGCGGGGTCGGACGTCACTCGTCTGCGGGATGGAAAAAAATGAGCTTTATTTTTTTTAAGACGTTAGACGAAGGCCCCGAAAAAAAAAATATAACGTATTCCAGACACCCCCGCCTCTATACAGCGTATTCTCTACGAAGCCCCCCCCCCAGGAACGAACGCCTTTTACAAAAAACTTCTCACTTTTTTTTTTTTACTCGTGGCAAAAACTACGCTTATACAATGTACCGCCTTTTATAAACAAAACCATTTTGATAATATACAACAAACCGTGTGTTGCCTATCCAATCATATCCAAACAATCATGTCCAAACAGACACAATAACGGAGATATAACAATATAATAAACATAATCTGCACAATACTCAATACTAATCGATATCATTTCAAAATCCACTACTACTGTTGTTCGACGGGCAAAGAATTCATGGAATCAATGTCAAAATCTCCTAATATCATCCATAGTGTTCCTCACAGCTTGCAATAGATGCACACGCAGCGTGACGCCCCGGGAGCCATTGGCCTGTGTCCTCTCTCAAACCACGGCGCGATGCCATCTTCCCCAAAGGCTATGGCACCTGCTATGCCGAAGTCGGCACGTGTCAACGCGCTCTGGGGCACATCACCTGAAAGTATCACAATTAATCATATTACATTATATATATCACGCATCATCAAATGTTGTGCGAATTATGAGCAAGTGTACAACATAGCTTTATGTATAATGCTACAAATTAAGCCGAACACCCATAAGCCCATCATTCTCAAAACCAGGCTCGCAGAATAAACGATAAATTCCATGTGAACACTATTAAAATAAATAGATATGTACCATTCACCACCATCTAGATGGCAGTCCAAATACTGAAATGTATTGGACACCTCGGGTAAGACATTAACCAAATTACTGCATCCTACACTGGATGTCGATCAAAACGTTCCCGTTCATACACGACGAGGCGCCGATGCTTATAGTGATCAAATCATTTGGACAAGAATAACAAAATTACTGTGACTTACGTTTGCGAGATGGGAGCTGACCTCGGGCGTCCAGTAAAGTCCTGAAGTACTGGTCTTGCCTCGGGTCCTCTGGGTGGTCCAGTGTGGCAGCCACAGGGTCCCGGGGGCGTTCGTCGCTCTCAGCGGGCTCATACACGGGCGTCATCAGGTTCTCCAACCACGACCATGGCTCGCTAGGCGCCGCCAGGCTGATGCATGGGCTGCCGTTCTTCCCCCCGCACAGCTCTTGGATCTCCCTCTCCAGGTCTGTTGCGTCCATTTCAGTCAACCTCGCGAACTCTTCGTCCACCTAGAACATAACGCCCCCGGTGGACGAACAGGGTGAAACCGACGTGACCCCGGAGGTAACAGGAGCGCCAGCCGGTACAGGGGAAAAAGGCGAAAAAACGCCATCCCCCGTGGGGTAAACAGCAGCAGCTGAGTATCCCACGCTGGAGATAGGCGAATAAGCAGGAGCGGGCACTTCCTCCTCTTCCGGTGACAAGTTTATTGTTAGCTGCCCACAAGCAGCACCGTCCTCGCTGTCACTGCGATCCCCATCAGCATCGTCCGGCCTGAGATATACAAAAGGAACAACACAACATAAGAATATGCGCTCGGCTTGTGAATATACTAGCATAACAATAAATCTGGTTCATTGCCCAAAGTCAAACAGTAGCTATAATGGGCATTTGATTTAACAAATTCTATCAAAGTAGACGTTTCATCGTCAGTCAAAATTATTTTACTTTTTATCAGGGACCCCACCACCCCCACCCTCCTCACTAGACTCAGATTCCCCTCTCCTCATCGATGAAGCCTGGGTGACGGGGATGTCTGAGTTGGCCTCTGACTTCGGACACGTCTGCACGCATGGTACTTGATGGAGGCACTGAAAAGAATTTCACCCAGAAAGATTTAATTTAATTTAATTTGAAAGTATATACACATTTTTGCGTACAGTTTAGCAATAAAAACAGTGTTATACGCATTAATACGTTCGGTACATGGTTAATTACTTTTCAACTTTCAAGTAAGAAAAACTGCTCATGGCCACGTGGTCAGGAGCACAAATTTTAGCACAAGACTTTCAGTTTAATATTATTAACAAATCTATATTGACGCCAGCAAGGAAGCTTCTTGAAATTAAACTTAAACTACTTTATATTTAATAAGCAACAAAACTTATTGAATTGTATCAAAATTTCAAGTAACACAAAATACTCATTGTCACGTGGTCAGGAGCACAAATTTAACCACCGACTTTCATTATCTTATTATTAACACTTTTATATTGTCGCCAGTGAGGAGATTCTTGAAATTAAACTTCCACTAATTTTAACCAAAAAACTTAGTTAATTGTATCAATTACTAACCTTTGCCCTTCCTTTTTGGGAGAGGCGGTCGACCTCATCTCGGTCACGTCGGTTCCAATCACGAGGCCTCCCTCCATGGACGTGGACGTGGATGGTACGCGGGCTGGTGCTGATGTTGTTGCTGTGTCCTTTGGAGGAGTTGGCGATCTAGGAGGTTCAGTTTGAGCTTTTTTGGGTTGGGTGGTGGACATTTACTGTGTCTATCACCGATTTCAAAGATTTCTGAATTGACGTGACTTCAGATTGAGATGCCGTGCTGAATAGCGACGACAGCGCCCCTGATATGTCTAGTAGAGCGCATCGCGTTTTTTGAGATTTTTGAATCTTAAATTATACAGTAAAATGTCATTTGCTTTGCCATTTTATCGTATATATGAATGAGGTGGTTTGCGTGATTTAGCTCTATGTTCAAAGTCTTGATTAAATTCTTTTGCATTCTTTTTTCATAGATTAAAAAGGTGTGGCACGCTACCTTATTTGTTTCCATTTCTAACGTATCCACATTTTTGAAATCCGCAGTTTTATTGCTATAGTAATATAATCGTATCCGATAGCGCGTTGTAATAATTGATCATGATTGACAAATAGCACACCCACAGATTCGTGTAGGTCTGTGGATGCATTACATAAGGTCACCGCGAGCAGTAGTAGCCACATGATAATCTGGAGAGTTGACCAGAGGTCGACTGGGCAGAATACAGAGTTGCCAACCCTCCCGCTTTTCCCGGCGGGATATATTCTCGATTTTGAAACCCTCTATACGCCAGTGTCTAAAACTCCAGTAATATAGTACGCATATAAATCAAGCACCACCACCCCCAGAGATGCAATGTCGCGTGACGAGGCGCAATAGTCGACAACCCACCGCCCCAGCCCCTCCCCATGCCACCATGAATAACCTAACTCACACCTACGTGAACGTAGAGGACGATTATTTACGGCCCCGATTACACTCAAATAAATATTTATCTATGTCTGGTGCTGGTGCTCGTCGGGATGGATACATTAGTTTAGACGACTTAAATCAGATGACGTCTAAACAGGATTGCCAATCATCAGTATAACGCCATAATATAGACAAAAAAGGGGGACCCGGACTAAATTAGCGCAATTAATAGTGTAAAACCTTATATAACTTACTTTGAGATGGCTTCCGCTTCTCTCATGCGCGGCATGTAAAAATCGCCGAGCAGATTCCTCTCGACCGCGGCGATGTAGGCTGTTTTGCGCTGCAGCCGCACGTAATCATCCTCCTGCTCAGGGCTCCAACACGGATAAGCTGAAAAATCGAACAAGAGAATATATGTAGCATCTCGCTTATAGTACCCATAACAAATAACATCAACTAGAGCCTGCTACACACACCCGTACTAAGACTATAAAAACTTAGCACGCAGATACACGTCAATACCATAAATTACTGCCTTTCATAACAAGGCAAAAACATAGCGAATAAATAACTATGTGACAGTAAAGAAATAAAAATAAAAATACAAAAGTTAATAGTTTACCTGGACCAACGTTTCTGCCTCGCACGGTTATCCATCCGCTGCCCCAGTGACTAACATGGTTACGGCAGAAATATTCTCCCAGGGTAATATCCTTACCCTGGATGGCCACCTTGCAGCTAATGGCCACGCTTTGCTTCGGCTGTTGGTCAAAGTCCACGTAGAGGTTCACATATCCATGGTCGCTTACTAAAGCCATGTACCCGGAACCAAAGCACCGCTGGAGACATCCCTTTGACACACTATTGTAATTCACCGTGGGATGAAGGTCAATAAACAACTCTGCTTGGCTACAACCGACCAATCCATGAAATCTGATCGTACGATCGGGATCCACCACATAACGACTCGTAGCAGATGCATTTGGTACATTAAATTGAAACATGTTGAGAAACGGTGTTACCTCCACGATTGCAAATAGGAAAGTGACCAACGAATACCCTATATTGGATACAGCGGAATTCATCCCTCAATTCAAATCAGACCTCTCTGAGATCATTATTGCTGTTGGCATAATAATATGGAACACGGGCTTGACATTGGCCTTAATATTCATATTTGTGAGATTTCGATCCGTGTTAATGCTCGGATTAATGACCACAAATATGGCACCTGCAAATGGTTACATACTAACTCAACAGCACCCGCCAACGGCGACTACGTTGCCCGATCACGATTACAAGATATATATCCCACCAGGGATACTGACAATGGCCAGCGTAGCTCTATTACTTATAAGCGTCAAGGCGAGCGTTAAATTATGGTCAAGATTCACGCAACCAACACCCAAGGGAGAAAAGGCCAAACTATATGTAAAGATTTTTGATGCTAATCGTACGTCCCTAATTTACTTGACAGACGTCCCGCTAGACATTAAAATAAAATTCACTGAAATACCAATCATGGAGGGATTTTCGGTTTCATACCAACGTTTGTGGCCATCTATTAATATCAGATGGCAGCAAAAACTCTCATTCACGTATGAAGATCATGTACAAGACATACCATTGCCAAATTCAGTTACAGTGTCAATAAGGGAAAGCGAAAAACTCAACGCCATAAATTCATCACAGTTAATGACATTCTACGCGTTACTATACGTGCCAAATGAAAGTAACGTATACAGAAATTTGGAACACATAAATGAGAGATTATGCCGACCATCTAGAATTTAAGATTCAAGAACACAATCAATTCAATTTAGAATGGTATTCACTTTATTAAACAACAACAGGTATATACCATCAACAATAAACAATCCATACCGGAAGCATATAATCCATATTTCATATCCAGTACACATATCCATATACGTTGTATCCAGTCCAGTTTAATCCAATAGTCATTAGGGTCTGCAAAATCGGCACTCACATGTGCAAGCACCAATCACGTCCTTGAAATGAGTAACCTCATACCACCTAGCAAAATAGGGGTCGCGCGCACTAACAGCGGCCGCATGGCCAAAGTCACATCTGCACAATGCCTCACTTGGCACTTCATAGGCCGAGGGTACGCGAAAACGCCGACCGTCAAGTACGCCCCCCCGATAGCGCCTCTGCCGGACGTCGGGATACCAGGTGTAGCCCTCAACGTCCTGCGGATAGACTCGGGCCGGCGCATCGTCCATAAATTCATCATCGGTGGGAGCAGCAAGGGCAATGTTGAGGGGCGACCCATCATGCTCAACAGCCGCTTCGTCCGCATCGGATCCAGCCCCCGCATCACTTTCAGCACCCCCAGTCGCCACGTCTTCTTTAGCACTTGTAGGACTGCAACATAAAAACATATTATATTAATAACTTTTTTTCATTATGTGACAATGATACCAATTGAAATATAAATGACTTCATATACAATACATAATTATGCAATAATTGTACTTACTCATTGAACACTTGAAATCTGTTTCCTTCTTCATCAGTCATTACGCCAGCATCTTCTCCATCCACGGAAACAGCAGGAAGAACTTCGTCGTCGTCTTCCAACACGATAACGGAAACATCAGAATCAACGACGACTATGGGTGGGCAGTTGCCGAATGACGGCGAAACATCAGTTTCTGCGTCCGATTGCACATCCTCCTCCACGTAATGACCCCCAATCATTACGTTCCGCCCGAAGCCCTCTTCCAATGCGAGTGCACGAGCGAACTCATACAGGCGGGCTTGGAAGCTCGAACTAACACCATGCAATTCGACGGATCCGAACACGGCACCGGCCATAATGATGAATAAGAATTCCTAGATTTTGATACAAGAGTGACTTGAGACTGTCTCACGAGGAGTGACAGAAAATCTGCAAGACGGATCTTCTATACCATAGTGACGAGGGATAAGCCACGCCCTCTGTATCAGCTACATCCTTACCTCATCCAATCAGGGCGGCGCAAAGCCATAGGACGATATGAACATTTGTATTGCCGTCTAGCGGCTATTATGGACACTATCATGAATTTGTGAAATAAGAACATTGGTTTTACATAAATTAATTTTATCTTTATTCACAAAACGTATCATCATTTACTTCATTATATGTTTACAAGTATTAATGTATTATTTTTTGTGCATTTAAACATTATATATAGATTTTTTGCTTCTTGTATTAAACGCATTTATGATTGATGTAATGCGCTATATATATATATATATATAGTAACCATGGGAATTAATCTCTGTCATTTCATTTATGATTGTTTATTGTAAAAATTATTTAGATTATGTATACCATATATGTAGTTATACTAAATAACATTGATGATTAAGTGACAACCGTTCCTTGTAAACGATTAACTCGTTGCACTCAACTAAATGCATTGTGACAAAACAAGGCTCATATGTAATGTCATAATATTTCAGATCCACGTTGCTTACTAATGTCATGATTGTATGTATTTCGTTTAACGTTTCAAATTCTTCGGTTAAATAATTCTTAATGTGTTGTTCAACAGTATAATAAGTGAACATGTGTAGTATGTTAGCTAGAATCTTGCATATTTTTATATCCTAGTTAGTATGTAGTTCTTTTTCAATATATATTACGATAAGATTGAATGTATGTATTTGTTTAAATTCGTGCTCAAATGGTAAATTGGGATGAGGTCTAGAGGTCCTTTTGTACGTGCAAAAGTCCCTTATTTGGCGGGGGGATTGTAATGGTAGACTTATCAGGCACCGCTTTTGCTCATACTCAAGGCAGGGACCTCCTGCCTATGAGTCTACTAGACCTCAACCCGCTCTCACTAGTCTATTGAGCTAGACGAGCACGGGATATATATACTAGAACTCGATGTAACTAGACAGTCAATAAATAGAATCAACAACTATTTCTCTTCCTTCAAATCCAACATCTTGGTGCTGGAACACCACAGGCATTTGTTCCCATTCAACATGTGTTATTTTTTACGACTATAACTCCCAACTTCATGACCATGGCGTAATCTTTTTCTCCGTCTACAACGCCGGCAGTCTACTGGATCTGATTAGCATAAACTGTTGAATTTGTGCACAACAACTTCATGTCTTACATTTGATTACAAAATTATAAGCATATGAACTAGTCCTGCAATGACTAGTATATCAGTCAGGAGCTAGCAGGCGATTATCAGTTGAACGTTTGAATAACGTTATGAACCAGAATGGCAGCATATTGATGAAATAGCTCGGTTAAGAAGCAACTTTTCATCTTTTCACTGGTAGGCATTTTGTATAGGTTTAAATAACTCAATAACACAATAACCTGCATTTACTGAACTCTCGTGCTTGGGTTTCATTGCCAGAAATTGGGGAATGTGACTATCAATATTGATTCGACACCAAGAATCTGGGTGTGCTTTTATAACTAACCATAATGCTAATGACTTACCTTGAATCAATGATTGGTAATGTGATTCAAAGAAATGGCCAAGTTGTAATGGCTGGCCAGAGAAATTTTCTGTGCCGGTTATCCAGACCAAATTTTCTTCTATCGGAACACGTGAAATAGTAAATTATACTGTTAATGTAAAATGAGCATTTATATGATTTGTGACCTTATACATAATTCTAGTAGAATTTCAGATGAAAATCGTCACCCAAGGTGACAAAGCAGTGTTTACAGTAAGATCAAAATAACAACCACAATCGAACCAAGTAGGGCCCATTGTGGTCAGTGCGATCTTGCCAAATGTCCTCTAACCCCACTCTTCTTTACTGCTGGTTTATAATGGTCTAGCTTAAGAGTTCATCACTATATCTGTCTTCATTCTAAGAATCTCAATACCCTCACGGGTATGGGCGCCTGAGGGTTCACCACCACTGGGCTCCGAGACGTGCGCCACCATCCTGACCGAGGGGCGGGGACGATCAGACGTCTCTGCTAAAGGGGTGCATCAAATAACGGCCATCCCAGCTGGACCACGCCTGCATCACGGGCTGCCCCAGCACCGTCGCGTCCGGTGGCCAACGTGTCATTGACCCCGAATACTTGCCGCACGTCTCGCCCAGGCGGCCGTGGCGCCTACGTGCTGGGAAGGTCCCGAGAGGTGTTGGGCGAGGTTGTTTAACGCGACCGCCCGGCGATACCCATACAGAACATCTTTAAAAACTTCTCACTTTTTATTCACAGTAATATATACAGGTCATCTTTTTTTAAAAAAAAAAACAACGTTTTATTCCGCAGTAATTACGGCGTTACATACAGCGCCGTGTATTTTGTTTAAGAATGTATGGACACCTATCTATGGGTAGCTCACTCTCTTAAGTCTTTTAATGGTAATTTTAATTTAATACGGGCGTATCACGTGCGGCACCGCTCGCCTCTCTTCTTTTCATTCCACATTTCGAGATCACCACGGACCTTCAGCGTGGAATGCCCGAAAGCGATCGTCCCATAGTAAATCCATCCCGCGCTGATTCAGTGCCATTCCTGGACGTCCCGTCTAACCGACAGAAAAAACATTTGGCCATCAAACACTGCCTCACGTGTGAATGCCCGGCTCTTTAACAATTAGAGTAAAATTTGATGAAACCCTTTTTTAAAAGTAAAACGGTCCTTTTTCAATAGCTTGGCGGGCTCTGGAGTACCTAAAAAGTAGTGAAGATTTTGAAAGTAATATTGAACATATGGATGGGGTTTCTGTTAATTTGATCCTTTAGTCCATGGCCAATGGTGAAGATTTTGATGAGGATTGGTTTTTCGAGGGATTTAATATAAGCCCATATTGCTGTATATCTAATTATCAAAATGAGTGCCATGCAACCCAGCACTATGACCAAGTTTTGTAGTTGATAAGCTGTACTGTCGACATTGGATTTATTACGTACCCTTCAATTCTGGGGGTTGCTAGTAATCCTAGTAGCAGCAGTTTTCTGAGCCTTATGATAATTATTGCTATTACAATGGATATAATCGTGTTCCACACAACAATTATAGACATACCTATTACGTCTGTCAGGTCTGTATCAAATTTCTTAACCTGAATAATTGTGTCTTGTTTGTATTCTTGCAAGTGTAGATTTTCCTCCAATTTAAATTGTGATGGATCCACTTGTTGAATTTTCGGTCTTGTTTTCTTTGAAAATTTGGTAGTTGGCAGTTTTTCGTCGACTGTACCTAGATTAATCATTTGAGGCAGGTTAACTGGGTATTCCACTTTATATGTTTGTGAAATTCTGTGACATCTGGGCTCGTAAGACGTGATAGTAAAGTGCTGCGTTATCAGTTTGCAGTCGCACGGCAGTGTTATGGTGGAATAGGAATTTAAAGTTATGGGCTGCGGGCAGCGTTTTTACAGTTGATAGTCTACACAGCATAAAATGTACCTTTGCCTATTTGACATTGGCAGGGGGGCCAACGTGGTCGACAGATATTTTATAGAAATTGATTGGTACATTTTGCTCTGTTTGCCTGATTGTGTGTTCTTTATTTTGGTTAGATTTGTTACCCAAACAGGCGTGACATGCCGAAGTAAATTTTAGTACATCTTTGTGCATACCCCGCCAGACATATATGTCTTTTATTCGTTGGAGAGTGCGTGTAGCACCGGCATGTGCTACAATTTTCTTATGAAATGTATACAACACACATTCTTGCATGTGCTTTGGAACCACAATTTTGTAACAAACTTTGTCTATATCATTGCTAGTAATGAGAACTAATAGGTCGTCTTTTCCAATTAAGCAATGGTTTTTGTTCCCTAGCGAACAAATTGTTTCTTGCAGCAGATTGGCTTCATTGCCAAATTTTAAGAAATTAAACAGATCTAGCAATTTGCCATTTTCTTTGTTACAGAGCCAGTTGTTCTGGGGCTAATTTACACTTGGCATGGGCGCAGTTATGCGTAGCCATGCTTAACTGGTCATTAGTGGGGGGGGGTAGGCTGCAGATGAATCTACAAAAACTTTCGAGGTGACCACTCCGCAAGAAGCTCCAAAGTAGGGCTTCCCGCTATGGTGCGGTGACCGCAAGTACCTGGATCTGTCAACAATAGAGTAGACAAACATAAGTATCAATGTAACATGCATAGAGAATATGTAATTCCCTTAAGGAAAAGAGTAATCAGACAATAAATTAATCACTTATTAGACTATTTGCGGCGAGGATCACTATTGATCAAATATAAAACATACAATATAGTAAACCCTTAACAAATGGAAATATACTTGTGTATCGGCCTACGATATTACTAATTTTTTTTTACCTCTGGGAGAAGGTTCCATCAGCTCTACCAACACCGAAAACCTCTCCAGCAGACTGCGCTGCCGGAGGGGCCACGCCTCGATGCTCGTGGGCGTCAAGAAGCGCTGAATCAAAAGAAAAATATAGTCCGTTATAAAGTCGAATAGTTAACTATCAAAACGTAATATTAAGGTTAAAAATACAAATATATAATACGTGCGAGTTGACTGTGACATCCTCTAGGGTGCCGAGGAACAATAGACAACTTATCAAAGCATTATCACCAGTTTTCTTAAGTTGAGCACTAAACTGCAATGTGTAATCCATGGTGACTCAAATTCAAATGGCAAGACTTACATATGAACAATCACAAGGAGACGAATTAATTAGAAACAGATCTGTGGTGTCAAATGACTAAGGATATGACGTAAGACCTTATCCACCAGTAGGGCACAAACTGTTACCTAACGTCTTATCCTTAACAATCTCCCTGGTCAGGTCTGAGTGGAGGCGCAGGGCCGCGTCCATCTCCTGGTCTCTGGCGCTCAGCCCCTCCTGGCGCATCCTTTCTTCCCTCTCTTCTGCGAATTCCATGAGATCGCGTAACCCCCCCTATTCCATCTCCTCTCTACGCGGGTTCCACCCCAATCAGGCGAAGCTTGGCTCACTGGGTGATCAGGCCCCTGCCTGTGTCACCTCTTCTTCGCTCTCGAGGATGAAACCTCGATGCATCCTAAGATGCCATAGTAGTCCACGCTTTCTTGAGCCATAATCTGTAACCGAAAAAAAAAAAATGCTATTTGAATTTTTTATTATCACAACCATAGGTACTTTAACAACAAGATAAAAAAATGTACTATCACTTTGATTACTTCCTCGTTAAACTGGCAACGAAATAAATGCGCAAATTGTGGTGTGTCCTAGTCTAAGTATTCTTCCAATAACTCTGTCACAAACAATTCAATTTGTCTTTGTTCCTATCACAAAATAAATGAACTTAAATACCCAGAAATTAACTTAAATAACAAGAAATGAACATAAATACCAACAATAAAAAGGATTCTATAAGAAAAAAAAATCATTTCTTTTGACAACAATTTCTGTGCTGTATTAACATTTTATGGTAGAAAAGCCGGGAAATGGGCTATTTAAACCCCTAATTTTCAAATTTTCACGGAGGATGCCCCGGACGCCCCCTACATAAAAACAATAATATCTAGTACTCTTTTTCATCTTTTGGAGGTTGGCAACTCTGAGAATAGAATAACCGTGATCGGGCAGAGGCTTTATCGCTGGTGGTCATGGTATTGAGCCAACGAGGTTTACCTTCGGTCACGTATTAGACTACTGTGGTGGAGCAGTGACCATACACCCGGTATAGTTTCTCAATTTACATGAGCCTATTGTGCTCGTGGTGTTTGGGAAATTTAAGTTGAGTTAGGCTGATGCGGTTTGGGAGAGTTTTGTTAGAGTGCGCATGTTTTAACCCAACGCCATCATCAATTCCCCCTTCACCCACGAGCACGGCAACCAGCCAACTAGTAATTATAACAGCAATAATGCTAGTTTGCGTGACCATCAAATATACTCACATATGGTCACTAATAAAGTCACCTACGTCATCAAACGAGTCGTGCTACTTCAACATTAAAATTTTCACAACCCAACACACATGTTTAATTAAATTAGGACATTTGCCGCTAGATGAAAGAATTAAAATACAGCAAACACCTTCAATCTCGAATTTCCAAATTACATGGAAATATCTAATACCACGTCTTCAGTTAGAGTGGGAAAACCCTTTAAAAGGCAACATCAAAGACGATGTTTTAACCATTAATTACGCAAAGACGATTTCCACCTCGATAAGTAACTTGTACAATCTATCACAAATGAAATCATCACAAGACATTATTTTTTACGCCATGTACAACATGGTTAAACGTGACAAAATCTTGAAAAATTTAAAACTAGATTACCCACACCAACACGAACAAAGTTAACGTATTTAGTTTTATTTCAAATATCCAAGATGTATCCATACAAATAGGAATTGGTCACAAACATAATATCCAGATTTGCAATGTATATATGTAAATATTAGTATCTACAATGTTATCCACATAAATGTCTTGCATGTAATAATAACCACTTAAGCCTTGCAGAAGCGGCACTGACAACGGCAAAACTGAACATCATTTAAAGTGTATCCGTGATGGAGAGACAAAAATTCACGTAGTTCTCCATTACGTACCAACTCAGCAAAATAGGGCGTGCCTCGGTGATGCAAGTGCCCCAAGGAAGTACGACCTAAAACGAAGATTTGTTAAGGGCTCCACTAAATTTTGGTAGGGTAATTTGTGGTCCCCTGCTTGACTGCGTGCGTTGGCCTGCAGATGTCATGCGCTTTGCCAATTCTGTCATGCTGTCTGTGAGGGCAGACAAATCATTATTTTGTCTATAAATTGACATGTTTTGGATTTCCTGGCGTAATTCGCTGATTGACCTTTGCATGTCATTTATGGTATCCGTTTGGGGAGTTGGTATGGCCCATGGGTTGTAGGGCGGATATGGCGAATAGTGTGATGGTGGCGCTTCAAAATGCCCTTGGGCTGGCGGATAAGGTGGTTGGGTTGTTGGGAATGGGGGTGGTGGTAGCCCCGGTGTGGCCGTTGATAGGGTGCCATTGGGGGTTGGTTATTTTCCCCGTGTTTTTTTTGTTTTTGTTTTTTCTTTTTCACATCTTTATGCTCATCAGCGTCGGATGTGCTAGACTCGTTTAATTGTTCTCTTAGGTGCGCATTTTGGCGTTGTAAGTCTTGTAGTTCAGACATATATTTATCCTCACGGTCACGGAGGCGACGATCGAAATCTAATTGGAAACGCTGTTCCGCCATCGCTATCTGATTTTGGATGATAGCCTGTATTTGTTCTGGTTTTAGCGGTTCTTCGCCGCCTATTGCTTTATAACCCTCCTCTGGGCTAATGGGGGTTTGAGGACTGGTTTCGCCGTCCTTTGGGGATTCGCTTTGCTGTTCTGAGCTCATATTTACCAATGCTAGATGTTCAGCCTCGGTAAGTGGTCTAATTTGCACGGTGGCGTCTACTCCTGTAAACGTGCAATCGAGTGTTCGATTTTCAATGACTGTGTCGTCGGTGTCAGAGGACGACGATGACGATTTGTACAATTTAAATAAAGGTTGCTTACCTTTATTTGGAGTGGACGTAAACATACGTACTATCCATTTAATCCGACTATTGTACAACGCGCCAAGACCACGAACTCTATTTTCGGGTTACAATACCGTTATATCCACCACTGTGATGGACTATAACTCAACTACGTTTGTATTGTAAATCTTTACTAAAACTAACTGTTACTCATGTACACTCGTGTATCTATATATCCAGCACCGGCACCGCACTGCTAGTGAGCAGGCGTGCTCCCTCTAGTGGGCGTGTCTCATATGATAGCATCACAAGTTTGAGTGTCAGTTGTGGAATCCGTGTCTGGTTCAACATTAGCTTTTGCAATCTTCTTCCTTTTACGTCCCGCGACTATACCGGTTCCAAGATTCTTCTTCTTTTTGGGGGCCATAGTATGCCTTTCCTTTCTTTAAATCTTCTTAAAACTTTAAATTAAACTTCCAAAAATGTTAGTAACATCTAAATGAAATTTCCACGTGGTATTCAATTCGAAACTTTGGCAAACGTGGTGCTGGTGTTGGTGGCTTGACGTCTTGAAGAGCAAGAGACCGTTATTTGCCGCGCCGCGCCTTTAACACGCGCCGCGCCTAGTCTAGTGCGGCGCCTTCGATACCGCTGCGTGGCGCTGTTGTTTGGCAGCGTGTTAGGCAACGGACGTCGCCGAGCGCCATTGATTCGTATGTAAAAAAAAAGGCTGCGTCCGTTGTGACAACGGCTGCGTACGTTGTGATTTCGCCCTGTGGCAGAGCGAGTCAGGCTCTGTACGTGGTTGGGGTGACACCGTCGGCTTGGGATTTGCTCTGTGGCGTTGTGATAAGGCCCCGTACGTTGCATTTTGACTACGTGGGAGGCTGCGTACAGAGTCCTTGCGCCGTCTTTTCCAAGTAATGTTTACAAACATGGATTATCATATCGAGTGCCACGACGTGGCAGAGTCACAAATTTAGGCTCCGCCCGTCGTCTTTCACACTACCTCATCATAACTTTCCTTCCTGATAAATTTCCATTATTACTTTTAAAGTATAGCTTGAAAATTATATACTGCAAATTTATTAAATAACAGCATTCTTTACTTTATATCTATGTATTGCTACCTTCTCGTCTTTAAAGAATGGTGGTAGTGTGTTTACATTAATATATACTGATGGTGATGTATGAACTTAATTAAAATTGCATTATGACAAACCTATCTAAAGAGATGAGCTGGCAAAAAATATAAAACATAAAAGAAGTTTACAATACGTAAATACATGTGTATATGGAAGATTAACAATAGCATTATGAATACCAGTCACATTATTCACAAAGCAATCTGTTTCATCAAAATTTTCATAAGTCATAAGCCGGTCCGGGTCAAAAATGTGTTTAGTTTGCTTACCGAAATTACCGAAATAACCACGCAAGAATCCAAATTTTAATGATTTCCATTGTGTTCTGCGGTCAACTAAAGGTTCAATTAATATCTGATATCTTGCACCACTTCAACTTGATCACTTAGTGATATCCGACATCTCCACCAATGTTGTAACGTAATACTCGATGTTGTATCTATGTTTATTATTCATATAACTGAAGTATACAATCAGCCATCCCATCTCTTATACAAAGCCTACCACCATCGTCCAGTCATCTAGACTCACTCCATTCTCAGTCTACTCGTGTAATCTCTTATCACACTACCACAGACTTTATGATTGCAACATTTTTTTCACAAACATTAGTTTTTAATGTGAATGCCTGGTCAAAGAGAGTCTTTTCTGTCCAGCAAGAATTGTGTAACAGTGGATGAGCTGATGATAGTAATTCGAGTTATCCCTTGTTTGTGGGTTTAATATATTTAAAGACAATCACTTTTCCAATCCCTTAGAATCTTGATAGCATGAGGAAAGGGCTGTGACATGCCCCATGCAAATCCGTGAGCATGTTGCTCTCGACGATTTGTATTTACTAGCAAAATCTGCAAGACACATTGTTTCAACTGTAAGTGGTCTTGCTATACATCTGTCTGTGATATTTTATACCCACACTTCATACCTTCCAATGGATTGATTGGCTTTGACAATCTTGTTGAATTTGGATCTGAAGGAATATATATCATTTCTTTGCTACATCTTCTAAGCAGCATTCCAGTTACTCTGTTATGGCGTCCATAATACAAACCTCCCTGTGATTTCCAAGCTTCTCTAATTGCTGGATACCATGAACATTACCTTCATTGTACTCACACTTGGTTCTACGAAGTAGATCTTCAAGTTCACGTTCTGCTTTTGATATGTAGCTTACAATATACATAATACAACTATAAGCATCTAATACCGGTTGGATGTCCATGTTGCCGTTCCATGCAATAAGTAAATGTTTATTGTATGGATTTACCCAACATTCATTAACGTTTATAGAACACAGCTGCACGCCTTGACAAAGCATTGGTTGCTAATTCAAATTCATGCTGACTGACATTTGCCTTTGTAAATATTTCATCAGTTGTCAAATTCTTCTAGATAGGTTTAAAAACGAAATATAATCCCCTACTCACTTGCTCCTCAGCTTTGCTGTAGTTAAGACTATTGTTTTATTGCCTCGTCTTATACAGTGGGATATTAAAAAATGAATTGCCATTGATCTGCAAAAGGTGACCATTCAACTGGAATGTTTGAAATCCTGTTGGTGCAGTGCATTAACTTGCTTTCATCATCATACTCTGCCCAACTGTGAATATTTTTCCATTCTTCTAGGAAGGTTCTGTTTTCTTAAAAAAAGGCTTCCTCTGGGAATTCATATTCTTGTTGTGCACTGTTGAGCGTTGTATGGGTTGTACCTGTTAGTTTTGAGCCATTTGTTCGTCATTTTGCTCAGGATTCATTACCATGTGTCTTACGTGAGGACGCAAACCCACCTTGCACATACGATTCACTATTGCAAGTATTCCTTTACGATAGCCAGCGGTTGTTTTACCACGTTGTGTTTGCAGGTCTCGGCTCGCGGGTGGTCGAGTGCCTGCGTGAGGAGTACGGGGCGCAGTACCTGCTCAGCTGCGTGGTGGCGCCACACGCCAGCGGGGACAGCCCGCTGCAGCACTATAACGCGCTCCTGTGTCTCGCCACCCTGCAGAGGTAGGCACATCATCATATTTGTCTTGGTCAGGAGGCCATATATTCCATCCAATGTGTCCTTTTGTTGCCTCTTACCTTATTAGAATCTCCTGGATGACCACACAAAAGTACTGTTTTCTCAGGATGTTGCACAGGTAGACACATCATCATATTTGTCTCGGTCAGGAGGCCTCGCACAGCAGAAATATATGTATGACTGTTCCATGTGTCCTTTCTGTTAACTGTCAACCTTATTCACAAAATCAATAGTTGTTCTCGACTTTACATTTGTTTTTCGACTTGTTTGCCATATTACGGACTAGTTTTTTGGTGTCAAATGAATTCTATGAACTATATATACGACGCAAGTCCTCTCACACAGTTTCACATTGAACAAACATATCCGATGACTATGCCCAGTCTTCCCACATCTGAAACATTCACGTCGAATGTCATCTGGTATGCATGATGACACGGTGGCGTTCCTGGCTCTGGTGTGTGTCCTCAAGACTCATGTCATGAGAAAATTTCTTTGATGGTCGTATACAGTATACATGGACAAAATGTTACTTTTAATAAATATATAAGAAGACTAAAATGGACTATATCTTAATCAATATATATATATTTTTTTACTTTTATCAGAATACTTTTATTCAATTATTTATGAAAAGTCATGAACACAATGACAGCATTTATTAATTGTTTATTAATTGTTGTCTAAGAATTAAAAATTCTGCACTAAAAATAGCCACCCCTGGGGGGAGGCCATGTGCCCATGTACACTTCATTTGGTTCTGGTTCGTCTTGCTCAGGGCTACTATCCCGGCTGACCGTGAACCAGGGATATATAGCATCCATCACGGATCGTCGGGCGACTGGACTGATTCGGCTAAGTTCCTGGCTCATCGTGGTAGGATTGCCCATTGGTGATGGCATCACGGATCATTGGGCGACTGGGCGGACTTGCTTTCTCGGTCTTTGTTCCTGGGCCTTGCGCTTCTTCTTTGCTTCCCATTGCTCGTGCAGCTTCTGAATGAAGTTTATTAAACTTACTTGCTCTTGGCACTTCCTGCGATCTCGCGTCCAATAGTGTGCGGCTGAATTGCCCATAAGCATAGGGCTGGAGTCTAGCATATAGTCGGTGAGGCAGCTGAGACCAGGCGACATTGCACAGGGAACCCTAGATGAAAAAGCGAAAGCGAGGGGTTTTAGAATTGGATTATTATTTTTTTACCCCTTAAAACTAGTCAAAAATAAAGGCGTTGTACTCACAGATGGTGGCGATGGCGCGTTTCTGACGTCCAACCATTGACCAGGAGTAAAGCGATTGACGAGCGAGGAATCCTCGGGGCCGGTGCTGGAAAAAAAACTGGCTAATTACAACAGAATCCCCCACCACCACCACCAACCACAGTAGCACTGGCCGTTCCACACTGAAAGTTGTGGATTAATTAAGTATTTTGATGATCACAAGGATCCAATGTTCACCTTGATGATAAAGTACACTTTGCACACAGAATTTATCTCCCAAATGATAACACAAATAGCATTTTGTAGAATTTTGCACTAACAACAAAAATAAAATTATAGAATCCAAAGTAACTGTTTCCTTTAAAACTTATGTATTAAACAAATATGTGGCTCAATCCACAAACAATTTTTACGATTTTAATTTATTAATAAGCTGGAAATCTGCAATATTACATATGCCCAGCATGATTAATTTCTATTTACAAACAAATACAACATTTAATACTCACTGGTACCAGCGCTTGCAGAAGACCCTGGTCTCGGCGTTGCTAGTTGCTGGTGAGGAAGGTGGGAGATGGGCTGTGAGTTTGGAGTTGAATCAATAATGGTGAGATCCTCATCAAAATCTGATATTGTCCCAGGTTCTGCCTTTTTTTAACACCAACCGTGAGATTAGGAGGTTGATTCTGACTCAAGTTAGAAGAAAAAAATTGGCTTGAGACCAAATTATAATTCTCTTACTGCCCTTGGGTTGAAAATCAGCCCCACCTGATCTGTTTTTCCCTCAACATCTTAGTAAATGTGTCTCTTATATTAGTCCATGCCGCCTTTATTTGGTTGACAGTTTGAAAACATTTCATGGTTTCTAACCCAGCTTGCCAAATGAAATATTTTCCTTTTCTTTTTTGAAGTTGGCATGACTTCTCTGCCATAATGGTGCATTTGATTTAACAAATTCTATCAAAGTAGGCGTTTCATCGTCAGTCAAAATTATTTTACTTTTATCAGGGACCCCACCACCCCCACCCTCCTCACTAGACTCAGATTCCCCTCTCCTCATCGATGAAGCCTGGGTGAGGTGGGGATGTCTGGGAGTTGGCCTCTGACTTCGGACACGTCTGCACGCACGGCGGTACTTGATTGGAGGCACTGAAAAAGAATTTCACCCAGAAAGATTTAATTATTTGAAAGTATATACACATTTTTTTTAAAGGCTACTCTTGATCGACCTCCGCTCTTATTCGGTGTTTGGAACAAGTAGTAGTAGTATTATTACCTCTTCGCCCATGCGTGATAAAGGCTATTACCACATGATAGAATTTGACAGCTCATGCAAGCAGAAGAACAACTTTGAAGATGTTTTTTTTACTAACACTTATACACCAAGTAAACTGTTTCATGTTTATCATCCTATCATTTATGTGGTATTTGATGACTATGACCAGTCATAATATTTTAGGACCAAGTAAACTTACTTGTAGAAAGGTGTCTTTTTAAATGTCACGCATCTCCGACTTGTCAAAATGAATCGACAGCGCCGACGACCAAAAGTTATAAAGACATTCTACATACAGAAATCCATAAAAATTACACTAGATGGTGAAAATAAGAAACTAGATGCATTTCTGAATACACAGGTCAATTTTTCTCAAGAAAGACTTTTATCTATATAGGCGCCACAATAGCTGATAAATCAGACCTAAAAATTTCTACTTGGCATTTTTTCAGAGTGTTTTGCTACGTGTTGGCGTTTTCCCGTATGCCGATATGAATGGGTTAAGGCGTACTGAGAAATTTGACCCTGTACTATAGCCCGCTGTGGCTGAGGAATAGCCAGGAGAATGCTGGAAAGCCAGTTACAAAAAGAGACTATAGTCCCATCCTCACAACAAACAGAGGGAAGGCGTTTGAGTAATTGGTTTAGCGACTCAAACTGAGTATCACGGTCTTTGATAAGACTTTCTAAAAATGCTTGGCTTATTTCAAAACCTCCCCCACCACCACCACCACCAACATTACCACCTGCCCTTGCTCCACCTGAAAGTTGTGGGTTAATTAAGTATTTTGTTGATAAAGGTTAACATGTTAACCCTATTTAAAATTATACTTTGAACAAGAAATTTTTGAACCAATCAGTAACAGACCAAGAAGATTGGATTGCGTAAAATTGTTCACAAAATAAAACCAGATAATTCTAAATTGCGCAATCACTTCAATAATTTATTTAGCTCAAACCACATGGTACTTTTACCATCTTAAATTATTATTAAGCCGGAAAACTCCATTATTAAATAATGATGAATATTTTAAATTTAAAATCAAAAAATAAATTTAATACTCACTTGTACCCGCGCTTGCAGAAGAGTCTGGTCTGGACGGTGGTTGCTGGTGAGGAAGGTGAAGGGGGCCAGACTGTGAGTTGGGATTTGAATCAACTAGTGGTATATCATCATCAAGATCAGAAATGGTCACAGGTTCTCTACGCCTTTTAAGAGGGACAGTGCTAGACAATTTGGTATTGCACACGTTTGAATACAGGAAGTTTGCGTGTGTCCAAATCAAGATGCGTTTAGTTCCTTTAGGTTGAAAATCACCAGAACCTGACCTATTTTTTTCTCTCACCATTTTAGTATAGGTGTCGCGGATATTTGTCCACGCGGCTTTTATGTGCTCAACATTCTTATAAATTTTCAAATATTTCAAACCAGCTTGCCAAATAAAGAATTTCTCTTTTTCTTTTTTAAAATTTGCATGATCCCTTTGCCAAAGGGCTGGATTTGATTGAACAAATTCAATCAAACTCTGGGTTTGTTCTTCAGTTAACAGAATTTTACTTTTATCCGCCGGGTCCCCACCACCCCCACCCTCCTCACTAGCATCTGAGTCCAACACGCGCCTCGTCGTCGTGGAAGCCTGGGTTGCTGAGAAGTTCGGAGGGGCCATCTGAGAGTCTGACGTGCGGTTGTCTCTCCCAGCGGTACTGGGGGCAGCCACTTAAACAAAAAGAAACCAAAAATATTTATTTATTTGAAAGTATGTGCAAACTATTGCGCAAAGTTTACACGTAAGAACATTATAATCATCAATACGTCCCGCACGTGGTTACTTATTTAATAAAATTCAACCAACCCCAAAAAATCATTGCCACGTGGTCAGAAGCAAAAACTTCAAGACTTTCAGTTTAATATTATTATCATTTATATATTGGCACCACCAATAGAAGAATATGGAATTAAATTTAATCTATTTAGTAACCAATAAAACAAAGTTAAATGTATCAATCACAAACCTTTTGCCTTCTTTTGTTGACCTCCGACCTCGGTGAGGGTGCCGACCACGCGGGCCTTCGACGTGGACGTGGACGTAGACGCTGGGGGCGGAGGGGTTGGAGGTGTTGGCGATCTTGGAGCTGGAGATGAACGACCGGGTGCATCGTTTGTGGAATCTGTATCTTCCGAACATATCTTGGCCGGGCCATTCTTCCTTTTCTGCCAGAAAACGACACCTACACCAAGATTCTTCTTCTTCTTTTGGTGCCATATCTTGTGCCTGTGCTTCCGCTCTCTTTACTTTATAAGTGTGGTAAAACTTTCAAATTAAACTTACAATAATCTTCAGAAAATTTGGCAATTAAATACTAAATTAAATGTCCACGTGGTATCCAATTCGAGACATGTACAAATGAGGTCCTGGTGGTTTGAAGTTTGAGAGCGAAAGACCGTTTTTTTCCGCGCCGGTTTAAATAGCGGGCGGCGGACAGACTAGTCGGCTCCCGTTTGAACCACTGCGGCGCTCAGTCATTTGACACCGTTAACGCCAACAGGCAACGTGGTAGGACAACGGGCGTCGCCGAGCCAATTGATTTGTATGTAAAAATCAAGGCTGCAATAGGCTTGTAAAAAAGGGCTGCGTCCGTTGTGATTTGAACAAGGCGGAAGCGAGTCATACTCTGATACGTTGTTGCGGCGGCTCCTATTTCCTCTGTGATGTTGTGATAAGGCTACGTCGTTGCATTTGACTTCACAATTGGATGCGGACAGAGTCCTTGCGGCTCCGTTTCCAAGTAATGTTTACAAACATGGATTATCAAATTGAGTGCCACGACGGGTTCCCACCCACAGAGGGTGACCAAACGTGGCAGAGTCAACATTTTAGGCTCTGTCCGTTACTTCCAATCCGTGGCTTGGTATAATGGGGGTTAAACAGTTCCATTGTTTGTGCAAGGAAGACTGTATACCAAAACATTAATTTACCTGTTTATTACTAAATAATTCTGGAACAGGTTTTGGCATCGAGATGTATTATGCTATCAGAATTAGAATAATAGCATTTAAAGATTCTCGTTTGATCGTCAGTATATAGATGTCCATCAATATTATGAACTGTAAATATGTCAAATATATGAGATCTTTAATTTGTCTAAAATTCGGATATTAAAGCGTGCATTTCTTCTATAAATTTTAATGTATTTTTCTGCTCTTTTGATTCAAGATAGCCCCTAAACAATTTAAGGACTCGGGCGCGGGCGTTCTAATTTGGCTCCAGCCAAGGCAGCCTCGATCTTCATCCTTCCATTGTCTTGTGCATCGAAGCCTTGGTCAGACTTATGCACATGGTCGTTTACGTGTAGGACTATGACCATCCTTTTTCCACGCGCAGCTCCTCGATTTCCTTCTCTAAATCCTCAGTGTCCAGTTCGCCCAGTCTGGCAAATTCCTCCTCTATTGTGTAATAGCCAGTCCTCGAAAACCCCACTCGGCGACATTGACATGGATTTGGGCGCCCATGACGTCCGCCGCCTGCCGATACCGAAAAACGGCGAGAACACGCCATCCCCAGTAGGCAAATTAACCACAGCAGACGGACACATATTGATTGATCCGCTGTAAATGCACTAACTTCAATTTTTCCCTGTGGTCTTTTGGTTTTTAATGCTTCCTGCATAGTGAAAGTCACCTTATTTGTCTCAATTTTCGTTGGACTTACTCTTAGTAAGTTTAAAGTCTGCTCTCTGTGCCGTGATATGAGCTAAGGTCATGGTGAGTTTCACCTATAATATGATATTGACATGCATGTACACAATTACATTTTAGTAGCCCTCTGACTGTATTAGTAGCTCGTGTCATGTGCCAAGTAAGTAGGAGTATGCAAATGGTACACTTTTTTTCATGAGCGAGCATGAAAGGAACTTGGCTATAAAATGTACATTTTGGTCTATTTTTAATAATTGAACGGCCATATGGAAACTTAACACAGTTCACTTCGCTTCGTCTCCCCATTTTTCAAAGCCTCGGGGAAAAACCTCAATCTTCGCTCTGCCTGAAAAGCTCGTCATAAGTCAACTTCCTAGTTGAACGTCGACGTCGCCGCCCTCTCACCTCATCGGGCTCACCGTCGTCCCGGCGCCCCCCGACAAACGCGGCGACTTCAACCCCCTCGGCGACCTCTCTCGCCTCACCGCCGACGGCTCCCTCCAAGGCTCCCGCGACCTCCCCCACGCCGTCGTCGTCGCGAGGGGCTAGAGCCAGGTCGAGGTCCGGGGCGCGCATCGGGCGCCTCGTCGCGAGGGACTAGAGCCAGGTCCAGACCCGGGGCGCGCGCGTCGGGCGCTACGTCATCGTCGTCGTCGCGAGGGATCGGAGCCAGGGCGCTCGTGACCTCCGCCGCATCCCTCGCGGCCTCGGCGTCGTCCCGGCGCTTCTTTTCGGCAAACTTTTGCTCGACACCCTTCTGCCGAGCGACGGACCGGGCTTCTTCGGCTCGCTTTTCCCAGGCCTCGTTCGAGCGGTCTTCGCCCCGCTTTTTCCGGGCTTCTCGGTCCTCGAGCCACCTGCCTCTCGCGGTCGCCCGCGCTTTCCTCTTCGCCCGCTCGCTTTTCCCAGGCCAAGCGCTCCTGGAGAGCGCGCTCCTCAGCCACCCGTCTAGCCTCCCGTTCGCCGCGCCTCGCCGCCTCTTCTAACTCTCGCGCGCGTAGAGCATCGACCTCCGCCCGTCTCGCCTCTAACCTCGCGATCTCCTCCACCTCTTCTTCTACGCGACGTCGTCGCGCCTCGGAGTTGTCAAAGATTTCCTCCTCCTCCTCCTCAGAACCGTCGTCGACCGCGAAGAAGGGCGGCGTGCTGAGGGGCCGCATCGGATGGTACCCTCGCTCGGGGTCAGGGAAGCGCCCGCGCCTCCTCAGTCTCCACAACAGGCAGACTACCCCCACCACGACTGGGGGAGGAGGAGGAGAGCGGTTACACCGACGCCGACCCAGACCGGCAGCGTCGCGCCGTAGTATCCCTCGGTGGTGGTGTCGGCGGCGGCGGTGGTCGTGACACGGTCGACGTCGTCGATGACGGGGGTGCTAACGATGGTAACGCTGGCGGTGGCGGTGGTACCGGAGGCGGTGGTGCTGGTTGCGACGGTGGTGGTGGTGCTGGTGGCAACGGTCGTGGCGGCAACGGTGGCAACGGTGGAGGTCGTGGTTGCACCGACCGTCCTGACGGTCCAGGTTGTCGTGATCGTCTCGTCCCCCTGAAGCGCGATAAAAAAAACTCATAATAGTAACCGTTTTTACAACGATAGCCTCAAAAACATGGACGGTCATTATAACGCGACAGAAGACCTTTTAAAATTTATAGAAACCCCCTTGTAATATGTCTACATAGTCCATGCATCTCAAGATGCTTCAAGAAGTGAAAGCATCCAGCTGATCGAACATGCATCTTAAGATGCTTCAAGAAGTGAAAGCATCCATGGCTGATCCTTGACTGAAGCCAAGCGACTATTCCCCCCCAAGAAAGAAACACAACAATACTGATGATTCATTTTCCCCACTCGCTCATAATTACCACCCCCCAGGGACACCAGGCCCCATCCTATTGTGATAAATCTGGCAGGCCTTTTAAACTACTCACCCACCTGTATGTCATTTCTAAAGGTGAAAGGATTTCTGCGAATTAAATGTGTTATGCATTGCGACATTTTGTCAGTCAGCACATATAGGCTTTTAACTGTATAATCATTCCAACTAATGGAAAGCAGTAAAATATGACAAAAAAAAAGAATCTCTAATTTGAAATGGCATAAATATTTTCCAACTTACCCAATCTTAAACAGTTCCATTGTTTGTGCAAGGAAGCCTGTATACAAAAACATTAACTTACCTTGGTTTGACATCGGCATAGATTTTCTTCGCGAACATCACCTACAATAAATAACCTTTTTTCACTTTACAAAACAAACTTATTATATGTCTGACCATCATCGATAAAAAAAAAAAAATAATAATAAATAAAAAATTTCATGGCCAAAATATTCACCATTTTACGCACATGATTGTTGGGGCAATCTGGCCCTCGGTCCAGGAGAATACGCTCGGCGCGCCGTTGCCTCAAGTCCATGCGCCAGCCCTGGCATTAACAGCGTGATTGCTTGTCTTTGGGTTCAGTTATTTTTCCATCTGTTAATATGGGTAAAAAGGTGACTGCAAATCCAACTCCATTGTGTTTTCATCATTTTTACTGAAAAGTTCACTACTTGCTCCAATTTCAACAACATTTTACAAACAGTTCAGCAGAAAAGTATTCATAGTTTTAGTACATTTGCAAATGGTACACTTTTTTCATGAGCGAGCATGAAAGGAACTTGGCTATAAAATGTCCAATTCGGTCTATTTTTTAATAAATGAACAGGATTATGGAAACTTGTGATGAATGTCTAGCCATATTGTTATAGCTAAGCTCATATCTGTTTTCTGTATGCTATACATATATCTGAGCCCCTTTGTACATATTGAACTCACTAACAATATCCTAATATCCCCTACATAGTCAAACATGCATCTTAAGATGCTGCAATAAGTGAAAGCATCCATGTGTCTGGTGTCTGGACAAAACTGTGCCAGTAAAATTGCGATATCTCCACTCGCTCATTATTACCACCCCCAGGGACACCAGGCCCTATCCTATTGTGATAAATCTGGCAGACCTTGGCCACTTCTCACCCACCTGTATGTCATTTCCAAAGGTGAAGGATCTCTGCGAATTAAATTTGTTATGCATTGCGACATTTCCTCGGTCAGCACATATAGGCTCTTAACTGTATAATCATTCCAACTAATTGAACACAGACTTCAAGATGGAAAACAGTAAAATATGACGAAAAGAATCTCCTAATTTGAAATGGCATAAATATTTTCCAACTTACCCAATCTTAAACAGTTCCATTGTTTGTGCAAGGCAGCCTGTATACCAAAACATTAACTTACCTAAGATACAACACACTGTCCCAACAATTGGAAATGTCCATATTTGTTTGTTTGTTACTTAGGAATTCTGCAACAGGTATTGGTGGGCTGCCTTCTGTTGGTGATGGCATTATGAGTGCATAATAAAACAACTTTTCTACGCTATATTTTGTATTATTGACCCAGTGGCATCGAGATGTATTATGCTATCAGAATTAGAATAATAGCATTTCAAGATACTCGTTCGATCATCAGTATATAGATGTACATTGATAGGATTGACTGAAATATGTCAAATATATGAGATCTTTGATTTGTCTAAAATTCTGGATATTGCATTTCTTCTTTAGAATTTTAATGTATTTTTTCTGCTCTTTTGATTCAAATGTAGCCTCAGTAATTTTTTTGTTTGTTTGAACATCAGTAAAATTTCTAGCCTCGCTTTATTTTTGAAAGATTTTGATACTTTTCATAAAAAGTCGTGCTACCCTTGGTCTTTAACTCCTCTTTTGCTTCTCTACATTTTCCTTTCATGGATGAACTTTATGCTTCCACTATCGTCCAAAGTGTTAAAATGATCAGTCAAGTTTTGAGTCTCTCCCTTGTTTATGATCTTAAGCACATCCAGCTACTGCTTCCATAGGTGTGGTTTGCAATTGATTTTTTTTCATCTTTTTTGATTTAAGAATGATAATAACCTCAAGAAAGTAAAATACAAAAGGAACACAATAATTTGCATATTTTTGGCCACTAATTAGCGGTATGTTCATCAAAACTAATTTAAGTGGATACTTTAAATTGCGAAAAATCAACATAGAGTTCAACTTATGACCATTGTATAAAACTGTCATCACTACCGTAAACTGCAATTTCTCATTGTCATTGAATATCGTCCTGCTGATGGTGATCTTCAACAGGATTTGTCACACTGTCACAAGATACACGACCCGCTCTAGAGAGAACATGAACCGACACACAGTAGTCCGGGTTTCTCTGCAGCGAACATCAGCGCGTTCCTGCCAAACTGACCGAGGACAGTCTTATCAGCAGCTCGGTCCAGAAGCAAGGAGCTAAGGCCATTTGGGTAACAGGTGCATGCATACACAAATCTACTTACCAGTACGTGCAATGAGCTGCCGTAATAATCCAGTTCTTGTCCATTATACTTCCTCCACAAAATCCATTTGCCTGCCCGAGTAGTGAGGTGGATCGCGACATCACTTTATCGACAGGGCCTCTCAACCTCACCAGAAATCATTATTGTAGGCAAACTCTTGAACTGCATTTACCTGAATCTTACTTATTACCTTAATCTTAGATAACATTTCACGATCTGTAATGGTATGTGATTGCCAAAGAACGTCTCTCAAAAATATCTTATCACTTTCTGAAAAAATGAGGAAAAAGCCATTTAATCATCACATCTTGCCAAAAAAAAACTTTCTGAATACTCTACTACTGATTGGTTTGGTTGCTGTTCTATATTATGATGTTTATGGATCATAATTGTATCTTTTGAGTGTACTTACTTGTTGTACTGCCCCTGGTAACGACTCTTTTTAAACATTTACACTTCTCAAAAATGAAAGAGGTGCCTAAAGCAATTTTGTGAAGTCTCTTGGGGCAAAGCTAAGGCCATTTGGGTAACAGGTGTATGCGTACACAAATCTACTTACCAGTACGTGCAATGAGCTGCCGTAATAATCCAGTTCTTGTCCATTATACTTCCTCCACAAAATCCATTGGGTTCGCTGAAATAGCATTTAATAATTTAGTAAAATGTATTGTTATTGATTAGTCTACATAACGAATATACACAACATTTCTGAGTATACTGACTAATGCTTGTGATTGCTTGTCTTTGGGTTCAGTTATTTTTCCATCTGTTAATATGGGTAAAATCCTTTGAAGTCCATCTACAATTGGTGACTGCAAATCCAACTCCATTGTGTTTTTATCATTTTTACTGAAAAGTTCACTACTTGTTCCAATTTCAGCCATTTTACAAACAGTTCAGCAGAAAAGTATTCATAGTTTTACTTTATTTTTTTGTATGCAGAGTATGTCCTACCTTACAAGGTTCTACTTTACACATTCCATAGAAGGTTTTGGGTTGGGTTTAACTGTTGAAAGTTTACACAGGTTGTGGATGGGATCATTTTTGAATATTGGATAAAGGCAGTTAAGGTAATGATGCCCCCGCTGTACATTGAGTACCATGTTTTGTTGCATCATCCTTGGTGGCAGAATCAAGGTGCACCCTCTATTGAAATTATTGATATCCCGCTGCCTGAGGCTGCCATTTCCGGCCCATGCCAAACTTAGCCTGTGATCTTATCAAGAATGTGGACTTTGCTTGGCCATGAGTTTCTCATGTCCAGAGACTTGTTTTCTCCAATAATCTCATTTGAAGACCACCGGTTAAGTTTGGCATGGGCCTGGAATTCCGTCTTAAAATATTACTATTTGATATGGAAGAACAAGATTCTGTATTGAATTCATTGATGGAATTAAGTTTCTTACCCCGACTTGTATGATTACATCATGTCATAATTAACTGGTTTGTTGAAAAATTGTATGTCGGATTTGCTCTAGATACTGATTTTGAGCATTAGACTCATTTCCATGTTGGCACCAGATGCTGTTACTCTATCTGCTCACCAGGTCCCATATCTTTGAATCTTATGATTTTACAATTTCAAAGGGTTTAGTAAAACTGTCGCGTTGTTTTTTTAAAGTTATCCAGCAAAACCTTACACCTATGTTCTGGAATAATTTTCTCATCACACAAAATATAATAAAGTCTCCATCATACTGGATTATGTCAGCCACAGTACTAATCACTAATCCATCACAGCAGGTGGCACTTCCAGGCCCACCGGGCATCGGAGCACCGAGTCTTTCACTTCCTCCCGAACTCAATAGGCGGCATTTGCGGCACCATTTACATGAAGGTCTGCAATATAGCTCTTCAAATGTTATTTAAGAAGCAATAAATGGTTGGGGATCGAAATAAAATGCGCTATAATTTTTTTTCATATCCGTCACTTGCAAACTGAGCCGTGTGAGTGAGCTTCAAAACAAAAATATCTTCAACTTCTGAACAAACTAGATCGAGGCCAACAAGAACAGCAGGTGGCACTCCCTGATCCACCGGGCATCGGAGCACTGAGTCAGCCAGTGGCTGTTGGAGCCACGAGTGATGTACTCATGTTATCATTTCCATTATGACTATCATTACTTGTTTTTACTTTAAAAAAACTCAGAATTGTATTCTGCTTCGACGCATGCGACGCCATGATGGTCTGCTTATAAAATCGCCTAGCAACCACATTTCGAGCGGTAAAAGACTACGTGTTCAGCCATCATCTAAATCAATGAGCGCTATTCGTTGCAACGGTGTGGTTTGTCTACATGGCAGCGCCCATGTGATAAATATTATTTCATGTATTTTTTGATTTTTTGATGTACTTTCTTCACGCGTTGATGTAAAATTATTTTGCGATCAGTTAAAATGCAGCCCTCTTGAGAAATGAAAGTTGCGTTTCAGAGGATTATTATGCCGTAATATATTCCTTGAAGTTTCTGAGTCCTCAATCAAAATCTTCTCTGACTTGGAAAGTGTCATCTGTCAACCACCACCAACCTCCAGTACAGCAAGTGGAATACTTAAAATGATGTTCAATACTTTTTAGAATTACATGTCATTGCAAGTACATCGTGTAGCTGCAAGTCAGTGTCGTCCATTTTGGTCGTCCATTTGGTAATTTTTTATGAACTTCTAGATGGTTCTAACAAACTGAGGTAACTGTACCATGATCCAAATTACTTTCTTTGTATTCCTTGAAGTTTCTGAGTTCTCAATCAAAATCTTCTCTGACTTGGAAAGTGTCATCTGTGCACCACCAACAACTTCCAGTACAGCGAGTGGAATACTTAAAATGCTGTTCAATACTTTTTAGAATTACATTTCATTGCCAGTACAGCGAGTAGAATACTTAAAATGCTGTTCAATACTTTTTAGAATTACATGTCATTGCCAGTACATTGCTGTTCAATAAATACAGCCATTAGAATACTTAAAATGCTGTTCAATACTTTTTAGAATTACATGTCATTGCCAGTACAGCATTAAAAGTAAATACTTAAAATGCTGTTCAATACTTTTTAGAATTACATGTCATTGCCAGTACAGCGAGTAGAATACTTAAAATGCTGTTCAATACTTTTTAGAATTACATGTCATTGCCAGTACAGCGAGTAGAATACTTAAAATGCTGTTCAATACTTTTTAGAATTACATGTCATTGCCAGTACAGCAAGTAGAATACTTAAAATGATGTTCAATACTTTTTAGAATTACATGTCATTGCCAGTACAGCGAGTAGAATACTTAAAATGCTGTTCAATACTTTTTAGAATTACATTGCCAGTACAGTGAGGGGCTACAAGGCAGTGGTAATGACCCACGCATCTACTGACCACTCACTGTCGGTACATGTCCTGTCTGCGTGGAGGTCTCTTAGGGATAGTCAAAAACATACAGATGCAGTTGATGGATTACAACTTGGTTGATCATCAGCATCGGAACTCAGAACTCTGGATCTCTGCAATTGATTTCTATCTACTACATACTGGCCCACCATACAACCACTCACTGGCCGACCACTCAGTCACCACACACTGACCCACCACACTGACCCATAAAACGGAACTGCCTCTCAATAAATTCACTACTAAAACAAAACCTATCTCATCCCATTGTGAGCCTTGAACAGACCACGCCATCACTACTTCAATGTTATCCTCACATTGACTAATACATCATAAACAAAACAAACACATGCTGGAATCAGATCCTTAAAGAGACCAGTCATACAGAAACGATCATGAAATGGTTTAAACTGGTGTAATTGGAAGTCACGATAGCTGCACAATTCCATAGAACAATCATCGCATCTTGACGGCCACCTTTAAGGCATGAGATGTGGAAGGCTTGTGTATAGCTCAATCGCAGCATCCACTCTGACATGTTGAGCACAATCAAAGAAAAAGTGGGCTGCATCTTCCCAAAACCTCACTCACAAGTCGGGACTATTACATGCAGCAGTTAATTGTAAAAGTCAAATTTTAGCTTGCTACAGCCTATCAGGATCTAGCGTGACAACACTAGGCCATCATTCGAGCTAATACTCTAGTGGCTGTAGATTGAACCCATTTCTCGCAAAGCTACTTATAAAATTAGTAGTAGTTGTGGTATTGCATCAATATGAATCTTTTCTAATTTTTGCACATCAGTCATAGCTCCCACCCCAGACTATGTTAGCATTCTCCATTTTAAAGTGACTGGTTAAATTACTTACACAATCATTTCTCTTTCACTGCCTTCACGCACTGGCAGTGGGCACCTGAATCTCATCTCGTAGGAGCTTGGTCCTTCTTCAGGCACCTGTATGAAAAATGACAGCTAATTGATTATATGGAAGTTTATAGAAATAGCAAGCCAGCATTTTGAATTGTTATCGGAAACTTTTCTAGTATAGAATTAACTATCTTAAACAGAGTGTGTTGCCTTACCATACAATATTTACATTGACAAAAGCAATGAAATAATTAATCTACATCATTCACATGAGTCTGTAAAAGCTGCAATAATTCCTCCCTACTTAACCTGATAAGGAACTCCACCCCAAGATGATGGCTGTGAGCAGGCCAAATTCCACTACCTACAAATCCATTTACACACATCAATTTTTCACCCCATATGCCAAAAACATTCACACCTGTTTCATCACCCTAAACCACCCCAAAACCCCAATTTAAATGTAAATTCATGAATATATGTGAACTGTTTAGCTAGAATTTTACAGTTCATACCTGTCAACTGGCGTTGGCAAAGTTGGCCTATGACGGGATACCGATTCTACAACCGGCAGTCGATACCAGCCAAAGCTGCCGATACGCGACACACGCCTCTCTCACTACCAGCGTGACCGCCTGCGACACGACATCGCTGCCGTCAGTGGAAGCAGGAGCCTCAGATGCCAACCTCGCTCAGTTCACAATCCTTGACAAATTGTAGTTCCTCTTGTGCTTTCCTTTGGATGTGTTCATACATTATTTGTATGAAATGATATGCTCTGTGTTTGTCAAAGTGAACGTTGATTTTTCTGTTGTATGAGCCAGCTGGGAACTTAGAGATGGTATCTTTACCAGTGGTGATCCGCCCTAGTTCGTCAATTCAATTTTGTAACTGGAAGAAGTTCCTCTTTGACTCAGGGTGCCAAGCCCCGCTCAGTTCGGAGGAGACCAGTTGTCCTCCAAATTGTAGTTCCTCTTGTGCTTTCCTTTTACCTTTCATAATCTGTTTGGCTTCAAACCAATTTTTGGCCTTCCATGAAAACCCCCATGGGTTGGAGGTTGTCTGGTTGATTAACCTTTGTCAAAGTGAACGTTGATTTTTCTGTTGTATGAGCCAGCTGGGATCTTCGAGAGGTATCTTTACCAGTGGTAATCTGCTGGCCTAGTTCGTCGAATTCAATTTTGTAACTTCCTTGAAGTTCCTCCTTGACTAGGGTGAATTTGTAGCCCCACTCCTTGAAGGCGCGGAGGAGACTAGTTGTCCTCCGGCTTGTCGTTTTTTGTTGCGTATTGCTTGCGGCTGCACTCGATTTCAGGGTGGAAGAACTTGTGACCGCCTGGCTTGTAACAGTAACTGAGGATATGATGCTTGTCATCGTGGATACTATACTAAGAATGTTACAAAGCAATTTAAAAAGGCAAAAAAGCAATAATAAAATACATACTAATTGCATGTCAACTTACCAATAAATATTTTCTTGTGCAATAATTCTTGAATAGATATTCATATGTAACACACGTTTTTGCTGTCTGTCAGGCATATGGATGCTTGAATGGCAACGCTTGAAGTTTTGCTTGATATTTCTTGTGGCAAGCAGGTCTTCAAAAGCACTTCCTGAATACATGTATTCTTTTTTTCCTTAAGGCTGGCCATAATTGTTGGCACAGCGTACAGATGGGCCTCTGCTGGCCAGCCATCCCTGCCTGCACGGCCCATCAGCAAATAGGCAGCAGCAGTAGCCCGAGCTCCCCAGTGAATGATCTTCCGTATATCTGGTATATGGATACCTAAAACATGGGAGAGGTGAATATTAAAATAGTAAATTGTATCATCCCACGGAATATTATCAGACCAAGATTAATCATGCGATTAGTATATATTATTTTTTATGTATCTTCAACGATGGACGTTAAGTGTGGATGGGCCTAGCCTGTCACACAGCCTTTAAATGATCTGACAGTAAGGCCTGTTACAGAACCTCGACTATTGCGTGATTTTAGGCATTTGTTTGGCTAAATTCGCGTCATCAGAGAAGACAAATGGCTACTATATATCAAACAGCAATCTATTTTTAGACCAGCTGTTAAAATCCTGATGAAGGTATTTCCCGTGTAAGTGTTGAATGCATTAATGGAATATACACACATTGACAAAGCATAAAGGTTTTTGCACTCATATGGCTACAGGATTATGACACCAGATGGCAGGGATAATTCTGGGCTGCGCCATAGGCACACTGTTTTTCTGATTGGCTCAATCACTTTAAGCTTACTGTGCCAAATGGCCGACAGTTTCGGGGGTGGAATTAGGGTTGTTATCTTCCCTGCAGGATCTCTGCTGCTTCAACCAAAGCAGTTGGGCCATGCCGCCCACCAGTTCCTTAGGACCTCTTGAAAATCATGTTAAGTTTGGGCAGGGCAGATCCATGTAAAACTTAAAATCTTAATTTTAGACTTAAAGTTAAGTTTAAAAACAAAATTTCATTTTATCAAATGTACAGCTGTCAAATTAAACTATACACTATAAGTAATATGATTTAAAGATTATCTGAAAGAAACAAAGAAGTTACTTATGATACATCATACATTATACCGTGGTCATGATTATAATCTTCATTCACATTATTTTTCATTCACATTATAAGCAATATCATTTACAGTTTAACACTCAATAGTAACTATTTGTTATCAGTTTGAAAGCAATAAAAATGTTATATATCATCTCTTATATTAAATATTATGTCGAATGCTATGTATCTTACAGATCAGCAAAATGATATTTTAAGTGAAAAGAGTCAGTAGCAAAAAACGAAACATTTTACATATTATGTTCACAATTTGAAACCAGAGAAAGTGTTGCGGTGCACGCTGTCATCTCACAGACAACACCCATTACACACCGCCCTCACCGACACCTTCTGTCCGTCGCCTTGTCCAGCACAAAAAGGTCACCTAGGTCATACTCTGTGCTGACTGCCCCACCATGGTGATGGCCATCTCTATCAATGTCAGCATATCCTGGGCATCGAACCTTGTAGGCTCACGCCTAGCAATGTCGATGGCCATCCAGAGAGTGGCCAACAAGATCAGCAATTACTGCCATTTCGTTGAAAATCTCCGTCAACTCCCGTATGTGATCTTTGACTGACTCACCGACTTCTGGCTTTGTGCTGTACAATCTCCTTCTTAGACTCAACTCGTTTGCCCAAGTTTTTCGTTGGAACTGCCCTTTAAGTGTCTTCCACACCACATCTTGCTCTTCTTACCTCCGTGTCTCCCACCGCGGCCACCGCACTCAGCTGAGTCCGATTCTGGGTCACCACGAGCTCTGTCTTCCTGCTGTGGTCTCCCACTTCCCAAAAGCTAAACAAAATGTTTTATGTAAATTTTAATCCTCCTCGTTTGTGGATTCTAGATGTGTTTGTAGAATTTCTGCTATATCCTTTTCTGAAAAGAAAATTTATTGATAATAAGATATTTTATGATTGATAAAATATTTAACATTTAATGCTTTTGCACGATTGTACAATAAATGTAGCATTTTGATGATGTGAATCCGATGAGGTAATGTCTACTTGCTATAATCCACTCCGGTTTGACTTGGAAATCGAGGGATGTATTCTGGACCATCTTGATCCACAAAGTAACATTTGGAGGAGCAATATGGTACGTCTCTGAAAAGATTGAGTCTCACTTGTGATTCAAAATACACCTGTGTGTCACACACCATACAGATTCCCATAAAATTGGTGATCTTAGTTTGCTTCTAGTGTGGACTTATTGGTTTTTCCGGTGCCACGTACTGGAGTCCTTCATATTCAAGGAATGTACATTCCCCTGAACACACGGGATATTCCTTGAACTTGTGTAGGGCCTGAGATGTGGGGAAATCCATGACCCCATCACAGACCCTGCAGGTTCCGAAAAAACTGATCCTAGGTCTTGAGTTCTGCCTTTGTTTTAAAGACAGCCAATTCCTTACAAATATCAGAGGGAGCTGCAAACTTCATCATGTCAGGATTCATTTTCTGAAAAGAAAATTTATTAATAATAAGATATTTTATGATTGATAAAATAATTAACATTTAATGCTTTTCCGCGATTGTACAATAAATGTAGCATACACAATTAACCAATAAAGGACCTACATAATCATTCAGTGTATGTAAGCATAAATATCCAAACAAACTTACCCACCTTGAAGAACTGGCAGAAAGTTCCTTTACCGATCGTCTCTAGCTCTGGAAAAATATGGCAATAGCATGCAGGTCGAATGACTTGTTCTTATCACTGACCATATCAGGTCTGTTTTTATTTAGAATTCAAGTCCAAGAATGGCTTTTAACATTGGCAGAGCTGCAAACCCCATTTCGCAGATTCCGTACTGCTTGGCAGCCTGCATTAGTTTTTGTGTGCTGAGGCGGGGAGCCACATTTTGATGGGGTGAGCACCATGTCCCAGGCGCGGTCCAGCAGTGACGGCTTCTTGGGCCGGGGCACAGCCAGAACGGGACCGCGAACGTGGATGCCGCCGGCACCGGCCCCACCGCCTGTCAGGGGATGTCCTGTCATACTAATCAGAGTAAAAATCTCCACTGGATGAAATGGCTACCGAGTCCAAAGAAGACTCACATGATCGCCTGTCAGTGTGGTCACGTGACCGCCCGCGGGCGGGACATCAGTAGATGCCCCAGGAGGGGCCGTAGAGGGGCCCGAACTATCTCGAGATGGCCTTGAACGTTCGTCGAGCCGACTACCAACCTCCCCTGAGGGGGGGTGGCCTTGTGGCTGTATCAGACTTGCCATCCAAGATGGCGGCCGGGACCTGAGGATCCCCTGTGGCCGAGGCCAACGAAGTTGCCGGCGTAGCGATGTCAGCCATAGCTAAAACCCCACAAAACACTGCCCAACAAACTATCCTAAGGCAAACAATCGTCTATACTAAGGCAAAAACAGGTGTAAAAACAGGTTAAAAAGAACAAGTGTTTGAAAAAATATTTACTAGTCAAAAAGTAGTAGAATAACATTGGTTTCAGGACAAATGTTTGCTATTAAGTGTGCAAGGATGATCGCAAATTATTTCTTACCGTATAATATTTAGCATTCTCTTGTGAAACTCGCCAGGCGGACTGTGTACGTCAGGCACAGTTGTTTC
>CM032662.1:5338448-5357565 GCA_019095985.1 Streblospio benedicti
GATCAATATATTGAAATATAAATTAATTCCATATGAGTAAAAACTGTCACATATCACATACAATCTAGTGCAAAAATAAGTCCACAAATCCTATTTACAGGCACAGTTTACAGTCACAGCTTAAACTACCGACCAGGTCGGCAAATGTTGACTACTTAAACCCCCATTGTTTATATCACTGTCTTTACGCGCCGTTGGCGGATCTGCTGTCTGCTGAATCCTTGCTCTAACTCGCCTTTTTCACATTTGGGGTCTCAACTGTCCACTTACTCCTAGCCTGCAAGATACATCCACAGTTAAATAGAATCTCTTGTCACATTCCATTTTATTCCTAATGCCTTACTATCCTAGTTCTGCTTAAAGTCTTTCACTTCCTTTGCTTGCTCATCTACTGGGATTAGCTTCATGAGTTCTTCATCATTGACTACAAACTTAGTTAATTTAAAACCACTTTTGGATAACAATGACTTAGTTCCCTCAATAACTTGTTTAGCTTCCAATTTGTTGTTGGATCTCCTGGGATCTTGACTGTGGGGGCACCATAGGTGGTGCGTTGATGAGGGACGTAGGCTGTGTATCCTGGTTGCTGTAATATTGTTGAGGATACTGGTTCTTTGGTGTGGCCATAGAGTAGGCTGGTGGCCATTGGGGTGTGAATTCCATCCTCTGGCTGAAAGGTGGTCCCTGGGAGAGGGTTGGTGGCGGCGGTGTCTATCCTATGTTTTGAGATCTCCGCCAAGAACCAAAATTCCCATCAGAAACTCCCTCTGCTGGATATGGATTATTTTTACAAAAGCTTGTAATATCATACTATCTTAATATTTTTGGGCATTGAAAAGAAAAAACTGAAAACATGAGACCATAAACCGTATAGGATCTATGAAATTACTAATATCATAGCTGAGGAATATAGACAGTAAATTATGACGTATATACTGAATATGTTTATTCAACAGAAGAAAAAACACATTGAATTTTTTTTTTTTTTCATTTTGAACCTTTCATGCTGTTTTAGGTACAATACACTCTCTAAAATTACATAACATGAAACACACAAAAGTCATTCGGGTTGCAAGGTTTGTTTCTGTTGCCCCCATGGGTGTTATTAGAATTTTGAAAGTTTTACCTAAACTTATGATTCTCTCAACATGAACAAGGTTACTAGCAATCTTACGGTCCTTCATCATTTTACCACTCAATCTATTTTTTTTTACTGAAAAATGAAGGGATATTGATAGAAACATCATAATCAGCAAAAAATGTCTTGTATGCGTTAAAACCTTTATCTTCCATCATAGAATCACCACTTTCACACATATTAGTGAGATTACTACGTTCTGCAATTGTAGTAGTGGCTATGATTACACAAAATGTGTAATCATAGCCACTGTGCCTATATTTACACAGTGTAAGTGCGCATGCGCAGTTTATGTTATTTGAATGTGCTGATAAATATAGATGATCTCACATTTTTTTCTTTAGGTAAACGAGTTTATTTAAGCTAAAAATGACGGTAATGATTTGAAAGGTGTGGTGAGATTTTAAAGGCAAACCCGTACTAACAAAAAGTGACGGACTGCGGAGTGCTGGCGAGCGCATCTATTTTAAAAAGGGACTGCAAATGTTTATATGTTGCCTTACTTGTAATATAATAGCAATACGTGTGCATTTCAATAAATATTTAAAAATTCTTTGTTCTTTAATTTTATTCTTGGGCTACTGTTATATGTAGACTAAATAAAAAACCAATACTTTTGTATAATATTTTGCAAATTTATCATAATCTTACTTTTGGTTGGGTCTGGTCCCTGTGGAAACATTTTTCTTAAATTTTCTCCCACCGTGTATGCATGCATACACTATTCTTGTATACTTTAAAGTTTCAAGTTGTTCTGCCATATTCAAATTGTTACTTTTGCAGTAATTTTCCACTGTCTGCGATGTTCTAATATAATAATTTGCAAAAGATTCTCTTTGAAATCTTTCCATTTCATTTTGAAGATCTTGAAAATCATTAAACTTTTCACCAACTCTCATGGTGAAAGATTAGATGAAAAAATACATGCAAAAAATCATCTGCTATTTTTCTAAAAAATTAGGCCTGATCTATTCAAAGGGAGAGAAGCTTTATTTTGGGAATTAATTTCACATCCTTTCTAAATGATTTCATATAGATGTGCTGAAGAGATACAATAAATACACTGTTTGAACTATTATTTTCATAATTCCAACATGTATCCACATCTTACTATACATATATTGCATCAAAGTTAGAATTATTATCCTGGCACCCCTCGGAATGACAGAGCTTCCCGCGATTTAATATAGTATCATCCATGGCGTTTGGGGTATCAAAGTTGCATTTCGTTGCTTGTGATAGAAGACGTATTAGAATTTTGTCTATGGGTTCGTAGGGACTGTTATTTGAGGTCTCTTAACTGGAATCTTGCTAATCTGATGTTAGCCTTGGGTTCAAAATATTGGTACAATTTTTCTAAGTTTTCTCAACGCCCTAGTCACTATCTAGCCTAGTTCCCGCCCCCACCACTCAGCTGGTGTCCAGGGGGCCTCGGCGCTCAGCATAGCCACCTCGACCGCTCGCGCCACCGTTTGCCACCTCCAAGGCATGACGCCACTGGTTGTAGTTGTAGTCTGGGGCACGCTGGCCTGGCTCTCGCACGTTCAGCTGGGGGCTGCCTTTGGTGTTAGTCTTGCCACCAACACTTGAGCGTAAAATGATCGTTACATAATTGGTGCAGTGACGTAGGATCTTATTTTTGGGTATAAAAGTCTCAGTTTTCAGTAAAATTGCGGATAATTTGGGTTAAAACCAAAGTTAAAAAAGAAATTAAAACCAAAGTATAAAAATATATATAAATTAAAAAACTTCATTGCAAACTCAACCAAAAATATACTGATTGAGTCCTTCAATTTTGCCGCAGCCCAACTTGGGAAGGTTTACACAACGGATCCGGCTTTCTGCTTTTCTGCTGTTCGGGCTCGTGTGTAACAACTCAGAAAAGTTCTATCAGAACGTAAACCCCCAAATCGTTACATAATACTCGGATCGCGCCGGCTGGTGGTGCGCCGCTGGCGCCACAAAGGCTGGGGTCAATGGCATTCTCCCTCCCGCGCTTATCGGGCTCACGTATGTCGTCAGAGGATTGCCCAGCACGGGAGCGCCAAGCACCATTGGTGCTGGCAGGGGAGCTGCAGCCGCCTGGCTCCCAAAGGGTGAAGGTAGTATCAACACGGGCGATTGCCAGGCTGAGGGTGCTGGTGGATGGAAGGCGCGGCTCATCATTTCTTCTCCCATCCGACAGTGATTTTCTCTAATTAAAAACTACCGCTCCTGCCGATCCATCGCCTCCTGCCTGGAGGCCATCGGTCCTTCCCTCTCCTGCAGGTCGGCCCAGCTTTCTGGTCACTTCGTTTTTGTTTATCTCAATTTGCTCCCTCTGGAGCTCTATCTCACGATTCAGGTTAGATTGGACACGCAGCGCCGCCTCCATTTCTATCCTCAGGCGCTCTAGCTCCTCCTGGCGCATTCGTTCCTCACGTTCTTCTGCATACTGAAACGCCCCTCACCCCCGGTTCTATCTTCTCTGACGGGCGGGTTCCACCCCAATCAGAGGAGCTGGGCTCCTCGGGATGCGCCCCTAGAATCAACACTGATATGTATTATCTTTGTAGAAAACAGTGGGTCCACAGTAGTGGTCTATCTGTGATGTCTACATGCATGTACTAGTATATTAAATTTCAACAGTGACAAAAATATATGTATTATATTGATTGTCTATAACAAAAACTAGTTTTGTGATGCTTAACGAAGTTGCAAATGATGTACATAATTTGTTTTAAAATAATGACAAATTTAGTCTATGTGACACCCCAGCATTGCATAACATGTAAATACTGTACAAAAACGTCGTCGCATATATCTATATTACCTACTTAGTTTTTCCGTTCCATGCGGTGGTCAAGCTCCCTGTGAGCAGCCTTGCGGTCTTGTTGGGACGCGTACGGCATATGGTCGCCGGCTCTCTTGCCTCTCCTGCGGTCAGCTGCCCTGTCTCTGTTGGCCGGGCCCCGGGCCCTGTTGCTGACAGCCCTGTCCTTCTGCTGGATCTTGGCACGGGTTTGTTTTTCCTTCTCTGTGACAAGAGCCTTTTCCCTTTTCCTAAACAGTTGTAAATTTACAAATCTATGACATGTATTTTCTTTTGGCAAAGGTGTGGTCCTGCGTCTGCCACGCCGCTGTGTGCTATTGGAATGTCCCCTGCAGAGAGTGCTGCTGCACCTTGTGAGATGCAGCCCGATTATGGGACATGTTGGTAAAAGTCTTGTGCATGTTTCTCCCTTGATGGTCATCAGTGATGTGGTTATGTTCATTGTGGCGGCAGCAGCAGCAGCAGCAGCAGCAGCAGCAGCAGCAGCAGCAGCAGCAGCAGCAGAAGCACAGTTTTCTTAATAGTATATTGTGTGTTTTGCACTAAGATTTGTCTTTACAGCTTTTTTGTGAACATTTTCTTAATGCAGTAAAAACCATATATTTGCTGCTTCTGTGGCAGAGTAAGACGGCTTCCTCAATGTTTGTCCCGATAGGCGTATTTTGGAGATAAAGTATATGCCATCGGTCAAGCGTCGTTCATGCAAGCCATCACTGCCTCTCTGAAAAGTAAGACTGAAACCATGAAACTGCTGTGCTGTCCATACCAATTGATTTTAATTCAGTGGTCAAAATGTGCTGGTTTACAGTATTGACTGCTTTTTGAAGATCAATGAGAAGTAGCGCGGTATTGAGGCTGCATCCATATTCCGTGTCACCGGCTCAGCTCACTCAATGTCAGTAGGAACAGACGATATCCAGATTGAAACTCATATAACAAAGTTACATCCTTATTATTATAAAAATATTGTCTTCATTGAAGTCTCAAATTCCGGTGTGTCAACAACAACAACTTTACCTTGACATTTAGATGCATTTCTAGAAGTAAATAAGCAGCATAGTGTTAATATTTTAATTATATTAGTGTGAACGAATATTTACCCACCAAACACGCATTATCTGCTGCAATTTTGAACCGCGAAATACTCTTATTTGTGTTCGCAAAACTATGGCTTGTCGTATATGGTTGGAATCCTCGTCAAACCTGCTATTCATCGAGACCTTAAACAAATGTGAAACTAGACTCATCAAGGTCATATCCAGATATATATTTTGAGCCTTAATCAAAATGAATAGCGGTATTCTTAGGTTCAAGCGCCACAAAAACACGTTGACACTGCTAATTAGCCTTTATCAAGAGCGCTCCTACGATTCTATATCAGCGACGCCCGCTGCGCAAGGCTGATTTTCCGAAATACCGGCTTTTTGGTAAGAGTGACAAAGTTGAACATTTTGAAGAAGAATTATCATATTATTCGTCATCTACGGCTCATCTTATTGTATCTTGGATACCGAATCACAAATAAACCGTTTGGCAAACTACCCAATAAGTGTGGACGTTGGAAATCTAGTATTTCTATCAAAAACGGATGATGTTTTTGTCGGGTGGTCGAAAGTGGTGGCACTGGTGCCTGTCAAAACTTCAAGGCAATGAAGAAATAAAAAGTTGAACACGTTTTTGGTCCGTAATATTGTAAGTAAAAATATATTATTATGAAATAGGGATGGTTTATGGTGTTTTTTGTGACTATCCTGGATAAAAACTCGCTGCACTTAAAATTTCTACTGCTACTACGATTATTTAAAATCAAACACGCAAGGTGTCAAATGAATGGACGACACTGAAATTGTCAAAATTTAACTTTATGCTGTATGTATCTTTATTTATAATGGTAAAAATAAGAAACTAGACCGTCTCCTGAATGTGTACTGTAAATGTGAAAATGTTCTGATGAAAAACGAAGAGCTACAAAGCATCATATTTCAACTATGACAACTGAAGCCCCCAGACTGGTTACGACGTTGTTTGTGAACTGTGTGTGTTTTGTGCCGAGGACCACTGCCACTGTTGGCCGCCGCCTTGTGTTTGTTTGGGTGGGATGGGGAGGATTACGTAGCTGGGTGAACTTATCATGTGCTATTGAAACTTTTCAGTGCATTCATTACACTACAGCCTTTTCTTTTGATATACATATTGTACAACATCCTTCACACTCATCTTAAATGAAGCCTACTTTATCTTTTTCAACTCCCTATTTATATTATATCTATAGATCTTTTTTTCACAATCATAGCGTATGTGTTGGAAATAAAGTTCCATGATAACACATACATATTATATATGGCACATGTGGTAAAAATGTATATAGCTGGATTTACAGCATCATCTTTTATTAACTAGAAAGCGTGTTTATACAAGAGGGAAAGTGGATTGATTGTGGTGGATAAGCATGTGATTTTAAGATGGTATCAATTAATATTAGGGGTTTGAGAAATGATTAAAGAAGAGCATTGTTCAGTTGGATGTGGCAAAATCAGACCACACCTTCTTGAAAAGAAACCGCTCCAGTGTGAATTGCCATGAAAAATGTATTATTGGGGCTCCAAATTGGGCTTGTGCAAAGATTTATAAATTTTCATTTTGCTATTTTCATGTTTTTAATTCCATTTACAAAATTCGCATTTTGGCTAGAATAATAATAATAAGATTATAATGAGACATTTTATTCAAATAATATACATGGTAAAAATGTACATAATGATAACACAAAATAAAAAATGAGGAAGATATATATATATATATATAATAATAATCTTCAAAAAATTAATGAGAAACGATTGCTGCATTGGGCAGGCTCGTTGCTTTCATCCAGCTATTCTTTGCAATTATTGCTCTGCTTGTTTCCCCATATGGGTATCCAAGCTGCTCATTCTGAAAACAAGAGGGATTTGATTAGTTTAACTAATTTATTATACACATAAAATGGTATTCTGCTGTATTTCTCCTTTGAGATCATCTGAATATTTGAAAGGAATAGTGTCAAAATTAAGATAAGATATTTAAAATTTTTAATGTTGTGAGATTTCATAAATTATTCCGTGATATTTGGCAAACAATAAAATATTTAGAATATTTCAATGTGTTTGTATACTATTATAAAATTCATATACATTATGCTTAAAGGAACATACTACGTTGATATCTTTGGTGGCCACAAAATATACCCTGGGCCATCCCGCGATGTACATCTGGCTCATTTTACAGTTCGCTCCGGGGGGCAAACAGTGATTTATAAGGCGGGCCAGACTCCCATCTTCTTGCTCAGCGTCAATGCTACAAGGAAAGCACAAATCACATTCTAGTTTGATGATAAGCAATCTCCATAGTATTATAAATGCATTGGTTTATGCCGGCGCAGATTTTACACACCAGTTGGGTTTTTAATGTACGTGGAAGATAATCATGAATTATCTTTTAGAACAACTCATCCATCACTTTATTTTGTAGTTATATATCGTGCAGCTATATTTTTGTAATAATTCTAATTCAAAAATCATCCTTGCCTCCGTTACTACCGTAGTCACAACATTCACAACTAAGTATGCCACCTTCTCATAAAACCGGTCCGTCTATACATTTAAATTGAGTTTAGTGCTCTCTTGATTTCATAATTCAATCAGCTTAAACATACTTTTTATACTAATACACTATTAGATACAGAATTATTGACAAATATAAGAGTAAAATTACCAATACGGCTGCGTAATAAAACCTTCTCCTCTCGGAATGCTAGCTGTGAAATGGAGATGGTAAGCTGGGATTACACTTCCATCTATTCCATTCATTCTTTTGTTTTCCATAATCTGATTAGAATAGAGATAAAGTAATTAGAAACGTGTGCACAATAATGATTGATCTTTTTCACTTAGTGTGCTTTTTTTCAAATGCTGCCATAATCATTCGTCAACGTAGGACACAAGACAAGAAAACTACTACCTTAAATGCATGCTGTGTGTGTAAAACGCCAGTGTATTCCAATAGGAATTCGCCTGCTCTAATTGGCTCACAGGCTATGACACCTCGGCCCATTGATGGAAACTCGTGAATCTGGAGCAAATGTTGAAGTGATTGCATTATATTATAACAATAAGGCAAATCTGCATGTTACAAAGACATACACCATGCGGGTTTATATTTTGATATATACGGAGAAGTATACAGCTGTCAATGATACACCCTTATGAATGTTTTTATCCACCCTATGACACACAAGTTCTTACTTTTAATTTTCTGTTTGTGCTCTTTATCCCATGGCTCAGCTCCCGCCTGTACTGTTCGAGCTGCATTTGCTTGTCATTCTGAAAGTGAAATATGAAAGATTCAAAGAGATGGTGATACAGACATTCTACAATCACTTGGGACTGGTGGTAACCTCGGATTCGCCCGGGACAGCGAGTAAACTTTACTTAATACATTCGCCCCCGGGCGAATCGATGCCCTCGGTTCATGCATTCGCCCACTTACCCCCATGGCGCTCGCAAGCTGGGAATTAAGTGGAGTTTGTTTTGGTAATGACGTGTGAACGCTGTGTTTGTTTTGGCGACTTTGGGTGAGACTCTTTGACAGGCATTGATCACTGCTTGTGGCCACGCGTGCGTGTGAACCGGGGGCCCCGGAATTTGGATTGCAATCAACCACGTGAATTGTTGTTCATCTTGTGTATTCATATAATGGCCTTGACCAGAAAATGAATAGATTTGATATAGAGGTTCACTTATGTAAATATGTTGATTTTGTGTCGTTAGGAAAGAACTAATCTTAAAATATAAGTGTAATTGTAATTTTAATTGTTTAGATGGTTTATTATGGTGTCTCTTATAATGGGAGTATGACCTGTTTATTAGCGTCTTGTAATGCAAGTAGAACCTGTCTATTCGGACCACCTGTCTATTAAGACAGGCTTTGGTTAGGGTCGTTTTATAGAGGTTGTCTCAATATATTGGTGTTCTTATTAACCTGTCTATTAGGATCTTATGGTGCAAGTAGAACCTTTCTGTTATGACCACCCGTCTTTTATGGAGCACGTTTGCTTTTGACCGTTTAATCCCGGTTCTCTCTATATATGGTCTATATGTGGTCCGAAAGTGTTATTGTGGTAGGGTGTATGAGATTTTTACTTTAATGAACCTTGGTGTTATCATCACATCATTATATACAAGAAAATAATATCTATTTACAATCAGTTATATAACAATGCCACAAAACATATAACTCTGCTCTCAGCCAAATGCCAGCAGGGATCCTTATTGAAATAGTCTTCAGGCGGTTATTTGAAGTTACGATCTTGGGATATCACAATATTCAGCATAAAATACATGATGCTGCTAATCTCACATTTATCACTGAAGAAAATTTGCATTTATCATATTATTAGTGTATACATAAAGACAATCCGAAGGCAATAAAAAAGGTTACTTATGACAAATAACAAAAATGTGTAAAAAAAGTTAGGGGAAATAAAACAAGCAAATAATTTGTAAGTTCACAGCTTAAACCCGCTGAACGTATTGCGGTGCCAGCTGCCATCAAACAGTCGACACCCACTACACCCCGCCCTCACCCACATCTTCTCCCCAGCTCGACACGGCAGAATGCTTAGGGTGCCGTACTCCAGAGATTAAGTTTCGTGAACTAAAAGGTCTATGCTTTGTGACGAACACAAAGAGAAGGTCTAAGAATACAAATAGGCGCAGAAAATCCAATAATCGAGATGAAAATATCCGACCACGCTTTTAGAAAATCCACTCTCATATTATTTCGACGAAGAAACGACGAAAATAGAAACATGACTTTATCACACAGTTGACTGGCATACACATAGTGTGTCAAAAGTCAAAGACACATTTTCTACTTCTATTTTAAATTTGTTGAAACACAGCCGGACCAGTCTAAATTGTTTGAGAAAACTAAATAGCAATCAGCAAGATTTAGACGATGTAGCCAAAATCAGCAAGGTTGATAGTTTCATGGCAGAGAAACAGAGAGAATACAATTTTGTAATTTTTGCACAGCATACACACAAGGTGTTTGTCAAAATTCACACACATTTTGAATATCATATTGTTGAAATAACAACCATCCAAAACTAACTGGACTGGTGGAGATTGTTTCAAGATAAGCCAAATTTGTTTCATGTAGTGGCAACATACTGTTGAAGTAGTATCATGTGTACTTATCAAGGAGCAAACAATTTGCGTAAGATATTAAACTTTTGGCCATATTGGTTACCAAAGTTCTACATGGCACATTTCACAAATTCCATGACTTTAGATGATACCGTAGATTACTTTTATAGACCAATTTTGACACTACTGCTTGCTCACAAAGTAAGCTTTTGCTGTATTAAGTTGCTTGGCGCCATTTTGTTACTAAATTTTCATTTGTACAACGTTATTAGACTTTTTTGGCAATATTGTTAATTTTACATGACTATCACACTAAGTGGGAACGCTGTCATTGTAAAATTAATTTCAGGTATTCCAAATTTGCTAAGAGACTGGTATCTCTGTACCGAAATTGTGTGCTACATTACTTGAGAAACCCATAAACAATGTGCCAAATTTAATCTATATTAAATCCAACAGAGTTTCATCAATTTTTCTTACATTTTTTTTACTTGTGTTTCCATTTTAACTTTTGGAATGCACATCATGCAAGTCCACGCTAAGTAGTCCAGAATTTAAAATAACACAGACTGAACTAAAAGTCAGTCAATTAGTCTATAATTTCATTCGCTGCCGAACGGGGAGATGTGTAGTCCTGTAGTCTACGAATGTCCTGCAATTAAAGAAATAATAACATTACAGTAAATATTTCAGCCCATTGCACGTATCAACTTCAACCAACCAAAACTTTGACAAATCGGTTAGTTGCTGCGGTATCTTCACCGCCACTACTTCTACTATAAGCACATCCGCGCTGAAATTAGTGCCCAATTTGAATATTTAATCAATGAAACTGAAAGCGGCCGACAATCGCCGATGTTAATGACCTGGGAAAACGTTGTAGCCATCAAAATTAATACGCCGTGTTATTTAAAGCGTTAGCAACAGCGGGTAAAACCGCCATTAATGCGCTTACAGTTATGAAAAATAATCGTTTTACCCACTCTGCAATGTGCAGACAGATTTGTAGTAAGTGATGCGTGTTGATGTTATCTTTTCTGCCTATCCATGTTAAATATTATTCAAAATGAAACAAATGTTCTTGATTTAAGATCAATGATTTGGAAATGCTGATAAAATATTACTGCCGCCTTATGATGTGTGAATAAATAAAATATGAAAAACATTACTTAAACCATTGTACTTTATTTCACTATAAGTCATGGTTACTCAGCATAAAAGTGAGCACTGGAGTTATTTTTTAAATATTATTTATTGAAACTGTTCATGGTCAAAATTTACCGCAAAAAAAATATTGGCCCATCAAGTAGAGAATTGACCCATTGATTTGCCTTACCAAGGGGGCCAATTGTCCCACTACAAGTTTGGACCAACAAGAACTCTGCTTTATTATGTCCTGACACAGTTATGTACACAGATAAGAAGTATTTTTAGAGAAAATGAAATGATTGTGCTAGACTAGTATTTGCCTTATGACTCACCATCAGCTAGAAAAAGACAAATAGGATGGGTTATAAAGTGTTGTGCAGTGCTGACTATCATCAAGGGGATGAATTTGTATTTAGTCATCTATCTAGGGGTAGACAATGTGTTGCTAACTGTTTTATATTTCTACTGACTGCATTTGAAGAAAATTTTACTATGCACTCCCAGCCGCATAACATTCTAAAGCTTCGGCTTTTTCAGGACTCTTCGTGGCGAAGCGCATCCAGCATCCTGCAAGAAATGGGGTTAAACTACAGAGCTCTGAAACCAAAAACGTCAACCAAACAAACATCAAAAGCATTATAGCTAACAAACAAAACACAAATGCAAAACTCAACACTTGCATACAAAGCAAAATAGTTTTAAACATACTTAATCTTACACTATGCATTACCCTGTCTGCAAATTTGCTCCACTTACCCAGGCACTATGTAATTTATTTAAGCATTATGACGGCCGTACCATTCACGGTAGGGCTAGTGCCACAAACATCTCGGGAATATTTCGCTGTCCGCTTCTGAGGCCGCAGCTTCGCCCTGTGCGAATCTTACCTGTAACAAACGTAGCCATCCCTGGCCAATGTCCTCGAACGACACGACTACCTGCTCCCATGCATACAGCTTTCGCAAGAAGGATCGTAGGCGGTGCGAAGCACCTTGGTAGAAGCCAAGGTCTGCGAAAAAATCGGCTGCAGTGCAGACAAATCGGTCACCAATTCGACGTAGCCTCGGAATATGGAAAACATTATCAGAATCAACACACTCTTCATAGTCATCAGACTCTGAGTCACATACGTAACGACAACCTACGTGGACAGCGTTTGGCCTGACTCGACCCACGATATTACGCCACGATGTGGACACCATCGAAGCGCTCTGCCTCGTCAGCTGGTCCCCTGCAATGGCGTATTTGACGATCCGCTCCCAAATCTCCTCAGGCACTGTGGATATAAAAAAGAATTACAAGTTAACGTGACGGGACATGGTAGTAAAATTGTCCTGGCGCTTATGTTGCCATGCAAATAATATGGATTTATTTCGGTTATTAGTGTCCTTTCTTTATTTCTTTGTTCGAAAATATTCCATGTGGAACGTCCAATTCTCTAACACCAATAAATCCAAGCAAAATGTATCAATCAAAAATAAAATCCAATACATATAAAGAACAGTTGATTTCAAATATTTATTCACTTTGTTGAATGCAAGAGCTACAGTTATACAATGTACATTTTAAAGTTTGCAATATTTGAATACATAGCATAACATTTAGACACATTTCAATATTTAAGGACATATAAAGAACAGTTGATTTCAAATATTTATTCACTTTGTTGAATGCAAGAGCTACAATTATACAATGTACATTTTAAAGTTTGCAATATTTGAATACATAGCATAACATTTAGACACATTTCAATATTTAACGTAATCAGCTTATCACACTGTTACTGTTTATATTTCTCAATAACTATATTTATTACGCTGTCTAGTTGAAGTACACTTTTTAACAGGTAGATTACATTCAACGTATGTAGTATCAAGTACAATGACTGGATGCAATATTATGCTAAAGGAATTTCAAATTTCATTGACATTTTGTTACTTTTTTAGTCTAAAAGTAGCAATCTTAGCATCGTGGCGTGTACCTATCTTGGACTGTACCTATGTTGGCCTGTATGAAGAGTGTATTTTATTCAGAAGCTGAAAGTCATCGATTTCTTGTCTTGAATGCTGGTCCCACGCTTCGCTCAATTGTCTGTCGCGGCTCTTGGTCTGGCTACGAATGCGTTGCCTAAGTTGTCCCTCACTCACGTGTGTCGCTTGGGCGGCAAATCGTTCAGATTCCTTATGTAGTACGGCTACTAGACCGTAGAAGCCGAGGTTCTTGGAGGTTTGGGCGTTGAGACGATGATGGTTGGACTCGCACGCATTATTGGTTCGGTGCAGTATACGGTAACCACTCCACTCCCGCGTCTTGAAGAGGGCTCCTTCACAAACATAAGTCTTCAAAATGTACTCTGTCACCTTCTTGTGGTTCTCTGTGGGTGCATTGCTGTGGAACCATTGTATGATGTCCCATACCGCTTCACTAGGGATGAGTCGTCTCAGGAAACGACCTTCTTCCGACTTACACTTGTAGCAGTTCGCCAAACCGCAGCCTATTATCTTCCTGTAGAGGGCCTGGCACCAGTGGAAGAAGCAACCCCGTACTCGCGGCATTTCGATGACCATCTGCATAAATGCTTCACGAACCGCATTCCATGCTGCGCGCTCGAAGTCCAAAACGACGTGGTTAACCCTGATTGGCTGGTCGCCGCCAACCAACCGACGCCTTTATTATCTCCTGTAAAGTGCCTGAGATTTTCCTGACATTATTGCATACAAAAGATGCGTATTGATTTTTTTCTTCACGCAGCCTTTGTTGACCTTGATCTGCTGGTCGCCTGACATGGCCGGTTATAGTCCAGAGCTGTTTAAGCGGTGGTCCGACGACGGAAAAAATTGCATCACAATACCACGTGCGGACACTTGTTAAATAAGCCAGTTGAAGGTCGGTGCTAAAAATGTGGGCTACCTCCCCCCCGGCGCCGGTTGCAACCTTAAAGCCTGGTAAAAAAATTTCATCGTAGTCAAAGTCAGTTGTAGTTGGCTCCTTCGAACGTAATCCCTGTCTATGTTTATTGATTTTTTTTTTTTTTTTTTTAGAAATCAAAAATTTGATTTATTTATACTTTCTACAACAACAACAACACTGATATCTCTCATCATGTCCAACATCTAGTTTCTTCTCCTCCTCCTCCAAAATAGCTTTGTAAAAAGAACAACATCACACGTCTAGTCTTTCCTCCACAGCTTCTTGACCAAGTTCTATTGTTGAATAGTCTGGATCTTCTTGGCGGAGATGTCTTGAGCCGGTATGAAATGCGGGACCACTTTTTATTGATTCTTCTTCTTTTTCATCTTCTGCCTTTAACTCTTCACGAACCGTTTCTTGAGCAAGCTGTTGTCTATCTTCTTCTTCTTGTACTCTTTTTAGTATCGTTTCATCTTCATCGTCATCAACATTGGAGATAGATTTATCATCAATTGAAACCAGTTCAAGTCGTGGATAAGGAAGAACGGATCCTGGAAGAGGTCTAAGCGATATATCTGTTGCTGATGAAATTGAAGGATCAATCGTCAGCGTTATACTTGATATGGAAGCCATATCGATGATTGAGTGAAGGCGGGGTCTGTATGAGGGAAGAGTAGGTGTCTGCGCAATCAATCTTCTATCTCTATTGATTTTTTGTCGGTATATGTCCTGTCTGCGTGGAGGTCTCTTAGGGATAGTCGTCGAAGATACAGATGCAGTTGATGGAAGTGAATTTGGTTGATCATCAGCATCGTCGTCATCAGAGCGAAGACTGGATCTGAAGTTGGCATGACGTGCATTTACAAAGCGTTGGTGCACCCTGGCCTTACAAACATTTCCCCTTGGACGAAACGTAACTTTGGCTTTTTGAGTGCACATTGTAGGTGAAACCGCCTGGCCCGACAAGTTTATCTGCGCCTCGTTGTGACCCACAAACCACCAACTTATACTCACCGTAATCTATTACTTCGGGACGCCTTTCTGGGACTGCGGCGGCCTGAACTGGCTCAAACTGTGGGGGCAACGCGGGCGGTTCCACCGGTGGCTCGTCGGACTCGAAATCACTTAGCATGTCCATTGTTCCCCGTGTCCAAAAACGGGGGGGATTGTAGCTCACACACCCCTTACATGCACGGTATCCACGCTGTTTTGCTGGCGGTGACCGTGGATGTTGATTCGGCTGCCTTCACGTTCTCCAGACGTTTTCCCCGACTCACCTCATCTCACTTACTGAACTCCTGCCCCTGCTCCAACCAAAACCCTGATACATTCACGCCTATCCTCTTATCTGCCTCATATGGCAGCTTCTTACCTCATCACTGGGTACAACATCCTCACTCTCACTCACATCCCCTCCCATCACCCAGACCTTTCGTCCGGCACTCACGTGACGTGGGCATGCCTCAAATGGCAGCTCATGCTTCTTACCTCCCATGATCCGTGGCAGAAGTCGAGGCAGCTCGTGCTGTTGACGTGACAGCCTCTGTTCCCACAGGAGCTTGGACAAGTGACGCTACAGTCAGGCCCCCGTACCCCAGGGGGCATACTGAAAATACACAGCATCACGAAGACAATACATGTAATAGCACCCCGAGTGTCCCCAAGAATAAAGGTGTTTATTGCAGCTAATCTGCTTTCTAAGTCATCTGTTGATGTACGTATGTTGTTTAGGCCCATCACAATTTTGCAGTGGTTAGGGGGATTATGTTGTGATGAAGACATCTGCAAATAAAGAAATTAATTTTTTAATTTCAATTACACCATGAAGGCATTATCTAAGAACGTTGAAAATCATTTGACTGAATGTGTTCATGACTATGACTAAGTGATGGATTCTTCCTCTTGAAAACCTTACTAGCAAGTTCAACCCTTTCAATTAGTCTTCATGTAATTACTGCGCCCAAGACTGGGGGTGGGTGTGGGGGTGATCTCCAATACATTTGGTTAGTACGGTTGGTCTTTTTTATAAGTCACCGTTTCCAGCCTCTTGATATATCATTGGGTCCTATTCTTAGATATTTGATATATCATTGGGTCCATATTTTTAGATATTTGATATATCATTGGGTCCATATTTTTAGTTTTGATTTTTAGACAACGCCATACTTTAACTTACCTTCCCTGAACATGTAGTACTATGTGGCAAAGAGAGAAAATGTACCCTATGATCTCATCTGTCTAATCTGTACCGAACTAACTAACTAATTACTACGACAGGTAGCCTCCGGTATAGCACTTATGAAACCTTCTTGATGGGGTCAATTGGAAACTTAATTCTATCTCCTGGGAGATACTAGAGATAACTATATTAGAGTACTGGAAGAAGAAGTACCATAGGGCATTGCCATCGAAATATTGCATATTCTTGTGTGTTAATAATTTCAAACAATTTAAAATATTAACCAGCCTCTGCCACAAATTTAGCTGTCAGCTCTTCTTCTAACTTATTGCTGATCCTGCAGCTTCTTCTGGTTAGCATATCATCCCCATCTTGGCAAGCCAAAAAGATGGCCCGACCACCCACATCTTTCAAGCGATCCATCTGGATATGCATTACGAAAAAAAAAATTTTTTTTTCTATTCTTTCAAGCAGCTCATGCTCAATCGAATTAAAATCTCTGCTACTTCTGCATGGTCATCACTTCTGCTTCCAACCTCTATTGTTTCCAGTTGTTTGCGCCTTCTTTTGAGTGCTGGTGTGGTAGGTGAGCGATGTGTGGGTGCTCGCCTGGTGCCCTTTTGGCGTCTTTACCAACTGCAAAATGAACATTGATGAGTGTTTGCTAACATACGGGGCTACAATTGTTACTAATAGAAATGAATTTAACAGCTATCTTCTTCTGTTATTAAAAATGATAATATCATAAAACATAAAGACTTAAGAATACATCTATAAGTTTACTATGCAGATTGGGTGGCAACTATTATGATACACATATATACTAAAATAATAACAGACTTATTGCCTGGCTATACTTACTTCTGCCATGGTAGCTGTAGCTGGTATTGGGTCAGGATGTAATTCTGTTGGTCCTTTACCCTCAACAAAGTGTTTACTGCATATAAATGTCATTTTGTTAATCATGGTTTTATATTGAACTGTGGCTGACCACAACATTTTGTCCACCTCATACATGGATTCAATTGTGTCTTTGGTTTAGGAAAGTTAATGAAAAGTCGACCTTCCATTCCTGGTCTATCAAGGTATCTACTATCAGTATTACCAGAAACCCATAAGAGCTCTTATGTGTTTCTGCTGTTACATGTCCCATAGCAACAATGCTTCTTATAAACCATTTTTGTATGGAAACTGTCATCTATAGTGAAAATATTTGAGATAATTTGCCTTAGCTCACATCAAATAACAGTACAGGCATAGATTCTTTGCCTGACTTCCGCTGAAGCCAGCTAGCAGATGTGACCTTGACATTGTGGAGGTATCTAAAAATAGATTCTGTGCGCTGTGCTATTGCGGTGTTGTGCTTTTCTTCCCATACGTCTAAGTGAAAATTGGTCAGAACATAAACAAAGCATAATCACATACGTCTTGTACTACGGGGAATAATTTGGTTTATTTCCTCTGAAGCTATGATGGGAACGGACTGAGGAGACGTTACAAGACATTGCTCGAAATGATGTATGTCTGCGACTAATAATACCAACAAATCACGTGTCCTGCTGTTTGTTGCAGGCAGACGGATGGCATCATACTGCTTCAGAACGATGAGGTGCTACAGCGGCTCGAAAAGAGGTTTGAATTTCAATATTTACATTACCGTATATCATCGCCTTTTGGTCAAATTTCAGTGCCTAAAAATCCTTTCCAAAGAGGCTAAGTCGATTTTTTTAGATCAATTTTTTTGCAGAGTGAGTCTCTGACACTGTCAAGTCGGTCAAAAACAAACAATGCTCTCCTATCTGTCAGTCGATGTGCATTATAGCAGCTACACGATCCCTCATGGTCTGTCTGTTTTTTACTCTCCATTAATCAGCGTACAACATTGACAGGTGTGTCACATTAGAGTGGTGTAAGTCTTTTCACGCCACAATAATGCTTTGTAACCCAACTGGTTCTCCTCGGCCCTCATTTTTTAAAACGCAGATCGAACGGCATCACACGGGGCAACTTGCTTCAGCGGGGTTTGGCTAACACAAGCAGCCGGCGCTGCACCACCACCCCCTTAAGAAAAGGAGCTTGCTCCTCGTAAAACTCTAGTCGCCGCGGTCGGGCAGTCAGATCATTCACAATAAATGACCAGCATTTATCTTACATTTTAGTTACAACTTTTTACATGGTAGGGATTCATGAGATGAATAAAGACGCGCTCAGGAGGTGTGGGCGAACTAGCCCAGACCTCCTGAACACGACCGGGTCTGCTGCCTAGGCACCTGCACAGCACTAGAGCAGTTCGAGAGAACCGGGCGAAGCAGCCCAGATCTCCCAGACGGAACCGGATCCGCTGCCCAGGCACAAGCACACCATTACAAAACACTTGATGCAGAGAGCACAGTAATTCTAAACCGTAGCTTGCCCGTCTGGATGACCTACTTAAAAAAGTAGGTGGTCCGGGTGATATTCTGGGTCGTCCAGAAATAATATTGGTGTTTGTGTTTTTGCATACATTTATAAAAATCTTAATTATAAAATTAAGAAAATTCTATAGCAACACATATTATATCAATACAGACTCCTAGAGCTAACGGTCTATACCAGGCGTATCATTTGCCTAAAGCCTTGACATACCAGGCATTCGTTTGGGGTGTAGCAGCAGTGTCCTAAGTCGTTTTTCCATAATTCAATTAATTGGAGAACAGGCATTTGTGCATATAAGTCCGTCAAATGGCTATTTAGAAGCTGTGTCA
>CM032662.1:5366119-5377061 GCA_019095985.1 Streblospio benedicti
GATGATGGGAGGACAGTGATGGAGATGTATTTAATCTGTTACAGACACTGTATACTGACAAGAACTGGTTCGAGGATGTAGGGCAGGAGGAAGGATGGGGAGGTTGGAGCATTTAATGTGTTCAGATCTCATCTGTTTCAACCCGAGCAACGGCGGGTAAACAGCTAGTATATATATAAAGGAAGAGGCGATTTTGCGTCACAAAAGGCTTTTAACCACAAAATGTACACTCTCCAAATTATGTATGTACAATGAGGACAGCTTTGGTGGTTGTTATAATGTCACATTTCAAACCAAAAAATTGGTTTTAATGATAAAAATAAGAAAACAGAATTTTGTAGAAAGGTTGCTTACAGGGCCATGTTTGTTAAAGTTGCGTAATATGTTACACATTTGTATTTGTCAAACGTACGATGCACGTCACACGTACAGTCATACAAAGAGGGATTGGGGAGCGTGGTGATGGGGATGGAGGTGCATTTTATATGCTCCGTACCTGTTTTGATGAGGAGTGTTGGCAGAAATGGTGTATGTGTTCATATGGCGTGGGGGCAGGGGGGAGGGTGCGTGGACATGACTGGTGTCCATATGGTGTAGTGTATGGCTGGTGGTGAGGCAGGGAGGAGCATTTAATCTGTTTCAGATCTCATCAATTTCAAACTCGAGCAGCAGCAGAAAGAGGAGGTGATTGAGATGCACATTTAATGGTCTGCACGTGTTTACCAGGCTTAGGAGTAGCTGGAGGGAGGGATATTAGACTGATCAAGCATTGTCATATACATGTAGTGTGTGTATGGCTGTCACATATGACTGTGGGAAGAATGTGATGGAAGTGTATTTAATCTTTCCCGGACCTTTAATAGTGACGGGAGTTGGTGTGAGGATGTGGGACAGGGAAAGAATGGGGAGGGAGGAGCATTCAATATGTTTTTGATCTCATCCGTTTCAACCAGAGCAGCAACAGGAAGGGGGTGCATTAATTATAGACCTGTTTAGATGTTTAGATGTGGGATTAAGGGAGAGAAGAGGGGCGGCAGGTTGGAAGGAACGGTAGGGATGAGTGAGACATTTAGTCTGCTCTGGCACGTGTTTACCATAGGTAGCAGAAGCTGGGGAGGATATTAGAGGGATCAATCATTGCCATATGTAGTACATTTAGTGTGTAAATGGCTTAGACATATGATGATGCGAGGATGGTGATGGAGGTGTATTTAATCTGTCACAGACCTGTATACTGATGAGAACTAGTTCGAGGGATGTGGGACAGGAGGGAAGTATGTGGAGGGAGGAGTGTATTATAGGGCACTCCATACATATTTGCTGCTCGGTGAGGTTTAACTTTCAAGTACGGACCCACATCAAAGGCCGTCTGTATTGCAGCTGTACTATAGGGCTTTGCCCCTGGCTGTCTTTGCACGTCCTATTTTTTTAACATATTTATTTTGTTAAAAAGTACATGTGGAATATGTTTGGCTCAATTCATTGATTCAATTAGCTCTTTGGAAATCTGTAGATAAGCCATTTTTGGTACATGATAACGTATGGGAAATAAAATTTGGTTAGCCATTGCACTGAATGGTATAGTTATTATTAAATCAACTCAAATCACTTATTATGTCAGACATAGAACATGTACATGTAACAATAAAAACATATATATCATATGCAAATAACAGTGAATAAGGCATTTAAGCCTTTTTATTTGATATCTTTATTTGAAGTTACCACCCTTGCCATCTACTTCTGTGTTTTTAAATATTTTAATCTTATGTTTTTAAGTTATTACAAATTGCCTGTATTTGATATTATAAATGTTATTTGTAAATAAGGCCAAAGAAAATAAAAAGATTAGATTGCTCGGAAACACGGCCTAACTTAGTATTGTCTATATTCATAATATTATCATATTGTTTTAGATCATTGTGAAGCTAATTTTTCATTTATGTATATTAATAATTTGGATTGTTGATAATTAAAGGCTAATCATGGGTGAACAAGAAGATGAATACAAGTTAGAGGCTGAGACAAATTTTAGCTATATATAGGTGACAGTTGCCTAGTGGTGGCTGTTAATTAGCTGGAACTATCAGATGAAAAACTGCATGGAGGAAATTTCATAGAAATTTCTAGATTAACAGTTACTATTGTAAAAAAACAACATTAAACTTGTTTAATCTATGTATTTATTTTTATGATAAATATGTACTATCAGTTTAAAGCATGATTGGATAAACAACAATTAATTTTTACAATTAATAATGTCAACGACTTCATCTTTCATCACAAATTTAACAGTTTCCACATGATCAGTGTCCACTTTAAAACCTATATTACATTCCTGCCACAAACTTCTGCCACTTCTTTGCAGGGGCCCTGTAGGTTTCACCAGTACCACACTTTTCACAAATTCTTGAATCCTTTTCATTTTGTCGGCGTATTCTCGACCGACATACGCTACAAACATCCCGCCATTTCTCAGGTATAGGGGCATGGGATTTTCATCCTTTGGATGTGGCACATGCTTTGCAGTGTATCTGGAAATTACGTATATGGTCACTAAGTAAAGTGCTTTTCAAACGTTTGTGTCATTGGCAAGTATTATTTTATTCAATAGTATTTCTACTTTATTATTTCATTTACTTACACCTCTCCAACTGGAAGGCCTTTACCACCATTAGTGAAATAGTGGCCCCTTATTTTTGCCTTTCTCACATAGAACTTCACTCTTGCTAAAAATTTGATCAAATATAATAATTAAAATATATATCATAGATGAATCATATTAATAACGAATGACGTGCAATTTTTCAAGCTCCAAAAATGTGGAACATTATTCATTTTATTACATTCCTGCCCCTCCCCTATCCCTAGCTTGAAGCTTGACCAAAACCTTCAAGGCAAAACTCAATCGCTGCTCCAGTAAAAGAACCCCCAATTTTATTTTTAAGGTTGTTATTACTTTATATAAATTTTATTTCAATCTTAATTTACTATCTATGGATAAAATCATATTTTTAGTAGATTATTTGTAGAAAGTGTGGTGAAAATGACATTAGAGTGCGAGTATTTGGTGATTTGTTTGGAGGCTTGTCTGAATTTTTTCACTTGCTTTTTTAAAAAAAAATATTGAATAGGCAAGACTTCATCATCATTTTTTGTACACGTAACATTAGACCTATGCAATGGCTGTGCTTATAAAATTAATTGTAAACTGATTCAAATGTACATTGAAATGGCTTAAATACAGGTTGTTTACGTTATGAAAATCAAAATATACAAAACTGATCGTACTGTCACGATTAAAAACATAAAGCAAACCGTCATAAATAGCAAAATCAAGGTCATAGATCTAGCAGGAAGTACTTAACAGGAAACAGTTAAATGTAGTACTTATTTTAGAACAAATTTGTCATAAGTGTGCAAAAAAATTGAAAACTTACCCATATTTCGTAACTATCCTGCTGAATGTTTGAAAAAAAAAAAGTTTTTTTTCGTTGAACAGGTGCTCTAGTTTGTTTTTTACCAGTTCTGACGTTCTCGTTACGGGTCACGTCAATGTTTACACGAGATGGTGCTAAAAATTTTTTTTTCATTTTGACACCGGCATAACAATCGTGTTCGTTGTAATAATACTATTTTATCATTGTTTGGCCACTATTTAAAGTAGAAGAAAAAACATACGGGATGGGTGTGACCTACGGGATGGGTGTGACTCTAAATGGGGCTGCCCAACTCCGGATTCCGTGTTTAGTCTGGTCTGTGCGATGAAAATTTCCATACCAATAAGATAAAAAATCTAAGTATTTTGGTCAAGTATTACTTAAGTTGTACTATAGTTGACCGGTCAAAAGTTCTGTGTTTGATACTGTATTACGACGTTAAGTGGAGTAATCAATATTCCAATCAATAAATGTCGACGCCTAAGTATAGACTAGCACTGGCAAGTTACGTGTTTATATCAGTACGACAAAAAATTAAGAGTGAAATACAAAAAGAATTATCTACAAAACAGAGAAATGAAATAGAGGCAAAATTAACCCACATGGAACAAATCAAGAATGATGCAAATAAATACTATCAAGCAATCAGAGAATTAAAAAGAAATAAGAAAAAAACTGAACTTGTAGTAGAAAATGATGAAGGTGAAATAGTAGGCTCACATACAGAACAAGCAGAAGCTATTGCCCAACATTTTGAAAGAATGCTAGCACAAAGACAAAATACCAGATGAATTTCATTATCCTCCAACTGAAATGTCAACACCCTTCACAGAAAAAGAAATAGAAAAAGCTGCCAAATCAATGAAAAATGGAAAAAGTTGTGGGATTGATAATATACATGCTGAACAAATAAAATATGCTCCACAATATGTTCACACAGAAATTGCAGAAATATTCAATGAAACTGCAAAAACAGGAGAATACCCAAAAGAACTGAAAACAGGAATACTCACACCATTACCAAAACCAAATAAAAAAGAAAGGTCCAAGAGAAAATCTTAGACCAATTATGCTACTATCAGTACTTAGAAAGATTCTCACAATTTGTCTAATACACAGAGCACGGAAAAGATTAAGTACAAGAATATCAAAAGATCAAGCAGCTTATCAAAATGAAAGGTCCACCACAGAACAAGTATTTGCAATCAAACTCCTAGCTGAAAAAGCCATAACATCAAATGATTACAGCATATATATCCTCATGTTAGATATGTCAAAAGCTTTCGACACAGTTGATAGAAAGAGACTATTCAAATCCCTAGAAGAAATCCTATTACCTGAAGAGCTTCACCTACTACACATTTTGATAAATGATGTCTTCATACATGTAAGGGTTGGAAATGAACTAAGTGTAGCATTTATCTCTCTCATTGGCATCATTCAAGGAGATTGTCTGTCAGCCATCCTATTTATATTCTACCTTGCACAAGCACTCAAACCCAAAGAAAGAAGTGATCATACCTATGCAATCAAAGTTTTCAACCAAATAAATTGGAAAAGCTCTATCAAAGAAGACAAAATGTTTTCAATCTCACCAAAAGTATGCCGATGACATCACTTGGGCCTCGAATGACACGAAAGTAATTGAAATGGTAAAGGAAACAGTCCCCCAATGCTCAGAGAAGCACACCTAAAAGTAAATGAAAGCAAGACAGAAGAATATGCAATACCTCTACCAAAAAAGAAACCAAATACTACAAGAACACAGCTACACTAAACATCCAGACACAAATGGATGGAAAAAATGCAAACTTCTGGGAAGCTTTATAGATACTGAAACTGACATCAACCACAGAAAGGCAAAGATAATCAACAATATGAAAAATAGCAAAGAAATATACAAGTCAAAGCACCTCTCAATCTCAACCAAAATAAGATATTTCAACTGTTTCGAAACCTCAATTTTTCTCTACAATTGCTCTATCTGGACAATCACACCAACTCTTGCAAAATCAATAGATTCTTTCCATAGGAGACTGCTCAGAAAAGCAATAGGATTTCAATACCCTAAGAAAATGAGCAATGAAGATCTATACAACCTCACAAATGAAATTCCATGGAGTGAAACCATAGAAATAAGAAGAATGAAATTGCTTGGCCATGTATGTAGACTTCATGAAGAAGCTCCAGCAAAACAAGCTCTGAAAGAAACACTTAAGCCACAAAAAGAACAAAATTGGAAGGCCAAAGCAAACTTGGTTAAAACTAGTAAAGATAGACCTAGAAAAGAGAAATATAATACCAAAAGTTCACTTTGAAAACATTCTTACAATAGCAGAAAATAGAGAAGAATGGAGGAAAATTTCTCAATCTTGTAGTCTGCATGAAGGCAGACAAGCTGCTGGGGAGGTTCATCTCTAAAAAGAAAGAACCTCCCAACATGTGAAGATGATGATTGTACTATTGATCTAGTAAATAACTTGTTAGATCTAGATCCACCCAATATACAAGTACTAGAGTCTAGTCCCACTGACTGGCAATATATAGATCTAATATTTTTGTATTAGTACTAGTCTGCTACTTTACTCATATAGTACTATATTTACAAAGTACTAGATCTATACTTGTACTTGTACCAACATTGAAAGACTTAAGTTATGAGGAGAGATTGAGAAAACTGGGATTACCTACCCTTGTGTATAGGAGGCTTAGGGGTGATATGGTGGAGACCTATACATAGTGTGTATGGTCCAGATGTTCCTGACACTCAGGGGAAAAGTGCAACAAGAGGAAACAGTATAAACTCTTCCAGTCAGGATGTAGAACCAACTTACTCATTTGCTCTGAGAGTAGATTTTCAATCTTATTTTCAGGCCACAGCCTTACAGTATATATTATTATTGATGTTTGCTGGTGTCAATGGATACATGTCCTCATACTTGTGGTTTAGATAAGTAGATCATTTTAATTTATTTACGTTTGTGTAAAGTGTATCATTTCCAAGACAAGTAACGCCACGTACGTACTGTTATAATGCCATGGAGAGGTTCGAAAATGAGTGGACTATCATAAGTGTTGCTGTTGTATCAATTAAATTTTTCAGTATATTGCATCGCAATAAACCTCACCTACCAAGGGATAGATCTAAATTCATAAGACAACTTAAGACTTAAGCTTACCCTAGTCGAGGAGTGTGTATCATTCCTCCACTGTGGTTACAGAGCAGGGCCCCCATTTTGTAAGTGGGATGAGGGCTGACACCCCTCGACCCCCACCCCCACCCAATTTTTTTTCCTCCCTTTGATCGACATAACTTTGGGTACCTCATATCCTATGCCAAGCAAAGCAAGTCAAAAAAATTTATGGCCTGGGGAGCTCTACATTAAATCATGGTTTTTACGTCATCATAAATGTCGACCGGCATGGCGAATTCAATTCATATGAAAATAGCCCTTTTTTTCAAAAAATTTTTCATTCAATAAAGACTGACTGGCAGTACTGTTCGCGAATACTGCTTGTCAAACATTAGATGATAAACAACTCATAACAATGTAAATTGGGTGGCAAATAAGCAGAGTATTGATATTGTTTTACTACCATTTGTATGAACAGTTTTCTACACATCCGACACCCATTTTAGACGACTAATTTACATTGTCAAATAATTGTGTTTCTATGAAAATTCTTCTAGTGTTTTTTTTATGAAGGAAGCAGTTATGACTTATGTCTTTTACTCATACTCTTGGTAGACTAGCTATTTTTTTTATCAAGAGCGTCGATGATCCAATGTTGGAGAGACATTAGAGGCATAGAAAGCCGATATGATTTTGAACACACGTGTCAATTAGTATAACCATTTATGAATGCTCCAGAACAGTTATTGTCTTCGACTTAAAAAAATAAAAACAGCTTTCTTACTGCATGTTTTTTTATCCTGTCAAATCAATGCAATTCATTAGTCAACTTTGTTTCTTTCTGTTTATGTATATTTACAGCACATGGAGATATGCATATGCTGTCAACTCTATACTGTAGATAAGTATATAAGTTAAATACCACAAATCATATTGATGACTAGTTACATGCATAAGTTACACACTGTTTTAAAATTAATAGATCCAACTGTTGCATTACAGCTAGCTAATAACAGCACAGCAATAATTATGAATGTTGTATCCTTAAAATCAAGGATGAATTGTTTCACAATTCTTACTTAATTTTTTAATGTTTGCATTTGAATTATTGTAAGTGTTACTTCCTGAACCTATTTTACAATAATCTATATGTAGACCTACCTCTGCTGACTAAAAAGATGACATTTAATCATATATTTCACATATTATTTTGACAGTACAGGGTTGTTAATGTATTCAGAATGATTAAATTTGCAATTGTAGCTAAAAGAGACGAAGCTTGGGTGAAGATATCCAAGGATATGGCCATTTATGGAAGTCTTCGTAATACGGAGCAGTATATGAAAAAGTGGGGAGACCTAAAAAGGCAATACACAGAAGTGATTGCCACATACCTGCGAGCGGCAGGACAATCTGGTGATTTGAATCAATCAATTCATAGCGAAATACAAATGAATTATTATTATACTATGATGTAAAAACATTGGTGGTATATTACAGTGAAGAAATAAGATTTTTTGTTGAAATATCCTTAATTATATACACATTAAACTTACCATCTCTCAGTGTCAATTGATATTTTGCATAAATTGTATAATGGTTTCTGGCTTCTTAATTCTGTAATGTGTGCATATTGCTTGTGTCTCTCTTAGAATCTAACAATATTTAATAACTTAGTTTTTTAAATTATTCACGGCATTAATTTTTCTATAGGAGGACCAACACCTGAGCTGCTAGGTGATATTGCACAATCCATTCTAGATTTAAGGGGGGAGGACAACTCCCGGTGGAATGGGGTACACGATGATGACGTCGTCATTAGACGGAAAATGCTACCCCTAAAGAGGTAAATAATTTTTTTTAAGACTTGGAGTCACCATAAACTTACATATCTTGGTTTAAAGCGTTTGCTACAACACTAATACTGAATATAATTGTATTCAGGATGTCCACAGGTCCTTAAAAAGTATGATTTTGTTGTGCGGGAAATCTATAGTTATCAAAAAGTCTTTTTTTTGCTTGAAGTAGTCTTTCAAAGGCTTTATTTGTCTTCTTCATTTTTCATTGTTATTGTAATTTTTTCATAATTTTACCCATTTTCATATTGCCGTTGATGAAAATCATTTATGAGGCAACATGCATGCACTTAGAGTTGCATAGTTTGATTTTTGAAAATGTTTGATTTTGCTTCCTGGGAGGTCTTAATAAGTGTTAAAAAGTATTTATTTTGGTTGTATAAAAGGCTGTGGAGACTCTGGTATTTAACTTTGAAAAATGTTTCCTTAGGATGTTATGTACAAAGGCTTATTTCGATTTTTTATATGTTAAATAACATCCTTGCTCTTGCTGCATTAAGTCATTCAATGTAAATATTGTGTATCTTATTCTAATAATATAATGACTGAATTTTAAGCTAGGATACAAATTGATTTTGTGGTAGCAATTACAGCATTAACTTCGATCATATTAGTAACCACATATTTGTTTTGCAGATCTGCAAGCAGTAGCGCTCCAACTACACAAGTTGATGTGTAAGTACTGTTAATTAGAATGTTTCGACTTCCTTGGGTCGCTCAATTTTAATTTTAGATACAATTTTTATTTTGCTCAATTTTAATTTCCTGCCTACAACGTCGGGATGTTCTGGGGTGTAGCTCCGTCCTCCTTAAGGGTCATGGGGGAATGCCGGCGTCGCCTCCGTGGTTACATAGGCAGGGGAAATGTGATTGCTCGGGTCGATGTTATTGTGGATGCGCACTAATATTGTCTTAGACTGTAGGTGGAGATTTAGCTAAATGAATGAAGAGACGTCCAGTTGAGGTTACTATTGTATTTATTCCGTTATTGTTAGTGTCACTACCGCGATTAAATTAAAGTCCAGAATCCATTGTACACATAAAACACACGCTAAAATCCAGAGGAACGATTACTTAGGTTGTTAAAGTGTATACATTCACCAACGATCGCTGAAGGCTGCCCCACTCTCAGCTTGTTCACACAGAAACCTAGCAAGTCCAGCTAGTAAAAACGGGGAGTAGAGCAGTCGTGGGCGGGGATCACGGCCGCCGGCTAGCGGCTCAGGCATCGCGACGCTAGGCGGCAGGACAGCGGCCGCTTTGGTTGGCTCGTGGATACTTGCCTTATTTGTGTTTTCTAGGGGAACGTGGCAGGTGAGCCGTGTCAGGACTGCGGCGTCAAACAACCCTCTTGTTTCTAGGTAGCTAGTCAATTCCTAATTGACCCCGCACCGTGATGGCCCGTACGTCCTACGCTCGCACTTTCCATAGGCACGTCATTTATGACGTACCGCGGTGTCTCGCGGTGTCCCGTAGTGTCCCATTGCTAGGTTACAGACCGGTTAAAACAGGACAAAACCAGTAGTTATCCGGTTTTGTCAGGTTTTGACCAGTTTTATGTGACTTCGCAAATCGAAGACGGACTAGCCGTCAGTTTAGCTTGAGAGGTTGTTGCGACAACATCGTAGGAACCAACACCCCCGAATCTCGTAGATTCGGGGCCTTTCAAACTATACTCACGTATTAATAAGGTTACTAGACCCTCGTGCATACGTGTCTCGGATCTAGTACCCTCTTTGATACATATTCAGCTTGGCGTGTGCCACGGTCTGAAGCCGTCGCTACCAGCACCAGTGCGAAGTCCCCCTCGTGTGGGGCCGTCAATCTGGTCTTGGGAGAGGCCCTGTACGACCGTAGTGTGGGCCTACGTATCATTGGGACAAACACAACGAGAACCCAGGCGGTGTGAGCGCCTCGACAAGTACCAGGAGCCGTGTACAAGTCCAAAAAGCTTACAGTTTGGTGCCGTGACCAGGATTTGATTGGCGTGTGGCGACACACCCGGTCATTGGATTGGATAACCCGACCGAACGACGCATGGATGATCGTAGACCTTCACGGATGTTTCTGATCTCACCACCGGGTGATGGAATGGAAATCCGTGGCGAAACCAATGTGACCGGACCACGTGTGCTCGCCGACTCACCACCGGGTGAGGAGGATAGCGAACTCGGGGCGGAAATGGTACCTATGTGCCCCCTTCCAGGGGTACTCTGGGAAGTTCCGCTGAGGTATCCAGACCTGCTGCAAACCTGTGGGCAGTCCGAACTGGTGTGCCCTGGCGCTCCGAACATTTGCGTGGGCCGCTCACTCGATCGAGAACATTACGTCTAGGCCTAAGACCTGCCGTGTCTGGGGCCAATGACGTGATATCAGTCTCGAGTGGCGGGCCGACAACCGTGGACAACCGTATGCACTTGGTGGACCTGTTTGATACGGGCGATGAGGCTGGTGACGCTAGTCGTCCGGCCTCCCCTGAGAGACAATCACCTAGGGCACATGCAAATGCAGG
>CM032662.1:5420327-5503655 GCA_019095985.1 Streblospio benedicti
TAATGATTGAAAACTCAGGTATCTTCAGGGCAAAATTTACCCTGTAAGATTCATTCACATGGCGTAACTTCTATCATGTTCTGTGGACAAAGTGGGTTACCCTTTTCTGTATTGGTAATCAATACATGAGCACATCATCAATAAGGGTAAAGAGATGGTATCTTTGTAGAGGTGCCCCCCCCCCCCTGGGTGGCACTAGCATCAGTTTTGGGTAGGTATGCTCCAAGGTGAGTTCAAAATCATTAAATGGGGGGTCTTAATTTGTTTTTTTTTTTGTAAAATGAGTGGTCTTAAATATGGTTTATGCCAGAATAGAGGGGCTTAAATATTGGTGTTTGAAACAATACATTGAATCTATATGAAACTTGAAGGCAACTACAAAATATCATCATGCTTCAGTTTACTTTTTTGCAAAAGTGTGCGTCTTTGCTTCAAGAGAAATTATGGGGTTTGGGGTTTGCTGCCAAGAAATAGGGGGGTCTTAGATAATTTGTCATCTCAAAATTGGGTGTCTTAGTGGGAGGTCCTACTGTATAACATACAGTAGAACTTTTGATAGCCTCATGAGGATTTGGGACCGAGAAAAATGGTCTTATCATAGAGATGATATTTTGTAGAGGTGTTCCTAATGGGAAGTTCTACTATATAACATTATAACACACAGTAGAACCTCTATTAAGACCTCGTTACAGAGTAAAGAGGTTCATTCTGGTAGCTTTATGAAGGTTTTTGGGACCATGAAAAGTTGTCTCATTAGAGAGGTGATCTCAATAGAGAGGTGGATCTATGCTCCAGAGAGGTGTTCTTAATTGCAGGTGGTCCTGTTGTTTTCCCAGCATGTACCGCTGCGCTGGCTTAATCAATATGCACCACCCAGGGCGGAAAGGCCCGCAGCCGCCTGCCTCCCGCCACGCCAATCGCATGAAGCGTGGAGAAGAAACACAAGCATCATGCTCGCAGTTTACAGTTCAGTAAAGGGGGGCTGGTTACGATGTGTGAGTGAGGCACTCTAAGTATTGGGGATGTCCTGAAGGGGACCCTGACACATACCTGTTCCCATTAGAAATTCTGACCAATCACAGGCTGTTAATCTATAATCATCAGTAGGCTGGTGATAATTCATGAGTGAGGTCAAAAACCAATCTTATCATAGAAGTATCAGATGGGTGTGGCGGGTCCAACCAAACAATCAGGTTGCTGGGTATTATAAATTATGTTAATCCACTCAGGCGAAACATTTAAGAGGTCAATTTGCTTGACATCTGATACTAGCTGGTGTGAGGTTACTAAGGTAATATCCTCATTCCAGTTATTTGGGGGTTTGCCCTTTTACCCACAAAATTATCTTTTTCAGCCCCTTTGTCCCATATGACACCAACGTACATTCCAATATGCAGTGGCAGATCCAGATTTTTACAGAATGCTATACTGTATATAATCAATGGTGTTCGAGAATAATTGCCTGAAGTAGTCATTACATTATTCATGGGATTCCGGGGTTATATGGGCGAAGAGAACCTACTTTATGTTTTATTCTCTTTATAGCATTTAAACCTTTTGAGGGGGGTCATGGTTGACAAACATTGTCCCCTAGCTAACCTGAATTTGCACTGGCTAGCTTATTGTATTGTGACCAATCAAATTTTACTATCTAGAAGATCTGTGGTGGTGGAATGTATGGGGGGATTCAAGGGACCAAGCAATCTCCCATCTCCCAAACCGTTATAACATGCCCTCCTCCCCGTCATATGTTACATACCATCTACTTTAGCTGGATTGGCTGGATTAGCAAAGTAAGAAAAACTGGAAATAGAAGGAAGGAAAGGAACGGGAAAACCAAAACATAGTTGCGAAGCAGTAGAGCAGAAAGATTGGGGAACGTCTATTATGGGTCTGATAGATCCCAATGACCGAAAGGCTTGAGAGAACACTTGAGATCCAGACTGAGCAGCCAGGCCACCACCTGGCCTGAATGAGGAATAATTAGGCATGCTCAAATAAACTTAGATTTCATTGGGTGAGTGATTGAGATAAGCACTAGGTATGTGATTGTACTATGACTTTTTCAAACTTTCAATCTAGAAGATCTGCGGCTAGTAGAAGATGGGGTGAGGGGTGTTCAAGGGTAGCCAAATAAATATCCTGCCCTTACCTTTCCAATGCCAATATCCCTCATATGTTACCTAACACCTACTGGCGCATGATTCTGGCTTGTCCTCACTGGTCTGGACTAGCATGGGTCTGATAGATCCTGGTGACCGAAAAGGCTTGAGATTTTCAGTTGAGATGTCGACCGGGCAGCCAGACCACAACCTCTGCATGAGGAATGATTACAGCCTGCTCAAATAAACTTAGGGATTTGATTGATTGATTGATTGATTGATTGGCATCCTACGTTTAGCTGAAATTTTACACTTGTTCATCTGCATGAATGATTAGGCCGGCCAACGATGTTGTTTGACTGCCTGTAGCGACCATGACCTGGTATAGAGACGCTGGACGTGGCACGCCGTGACTACCCGCTCCTCCGCCGGGGTCAGCGGGTCCGGTCAGCAGCCACCGCGGGGGGACAGCCGCCATGGCAACCATCGGCTTCAGCAACGTGGCGCGAAACCCGCACAACAGGTGAGGGCACTGTGGTCATCATCATATGTTGTTGCACCTGACCTCCATCCAATCTAAAGTATATTGATAGTTTTGGCTGTTGCCTGAATTACCAACATCGAATCATGACATGGGTTACATCATCATATGAAAGGTGGAGGGGGTCATAAGTAGGATCAAGAAATCCCACATCCCTAATTTATTGGCCTGCAGTCCATTGCAATTGCAATTACAAATCTGGTGTGCAGAGGAACAGTGAGTCAGTCTTAACTGCTAGGCAATTTGGTTGTATGGTCGTGGGTTTGAATCCCACCAGAACCTATGTGATATAGACCTTACCTGACTTGAGTCTATAAGACTAGTATGTACGTATAATGATACATTCACCAGACCACAAATTCAACATAATTCAGGGCCATAGCCAGGATTGCGAAAGATGGCTGGCAAAGATACAGACAAACACCCTACCCTCACAACTTTTCTAGGTGGCTTTGGGGGTAAGCTTCCCTAAGAAAATTTTGGAATTTAGACCCTATCTATTTCATAGCATCTGAGGCTAGTTCAGACAGAAAGTATCCTTAAAACAAATATATATTAAAGCAGGGATTCATTATTAAAAAAAATCCCCTCATAGCAGGCAGTTGCCTTTTCTTGCCTCATATGTAGCTATGGCATTGTAATTCCACCATCCTCCGTGTTTTGTGCTTGCAGGGTGTGGCGGGGCAGTGGAGGTCACTCCAAGCCCACGCGGATGAACCCCTTCAAAATTATCAAGGTTCATATTACATTTATTTTTCTCCCCTGCTAGAGTTCCATTCAGTCAGTGCCATAGATAACTAATGCTTTTACTGTAGTATCCATTATGAGTATTAGGGTTTTTGCTGATGTTTTATCCAGCCTTTTTTTTGTTTTTTGTAAAATTTGACTTTTGAAACTGTTTTTGTGTTTACAATCCAGGTGCGGAAGCTGGGAAGCCAGTGTGAGCGTGAGTCTACAGACCGACGTGTGAGCTACAAGTCGTGTACAAAGTCCGCTGCCCAAGGACGAGAAGGAAACGCTGAAAGACGGACGGCCGGAGTCCAGAAAACCGAAAATGATGAAGATGCGGACGAGAATGAAAGATGGTGATTCACTTGTGGCGACGAGGTGGAGAAATGAATAATGACAACGATGACGAGTCCGGTTACGGAACAGTTGAAAAGTGGTGGACTGCAAAAACGAGAAGGCTCAACTTGAAGAACTGAGGCCATTGACGCCTGGATCCTGATATATTTCACTACAAAGCAGTTCAGAGGAACCACCATGGGTTCTATGACATGAAAGATATTGACGCAGCGTGAGGACCTGGTGTCTTCGCAGCAGGCATATCCGACTGCGCTATATGATAACATCAAACTTGAAAATAGGAAATCTATTTACGCAGCCTATTCCGCCAGTGTTCATGAAATAGCCGAATCAGGAAATGGATGAAGCAAATGAACTCAAAGATTTTCATGAATTTTCATGAAGAAAAAACTGTTCTCACTTGAAATCTAAATGCTTGTTGAATCAAAGGATGGAATTTAAATATGCTATGAATTATTGAGTTTAAACAACTATAGAATTACAGCAGAACATAATTTGTTTGCACGTAGTTTGAAAGTTTGACATGTCACAATGTCATTGAGGTTAATAGTTCTTTGAGTGGAGTCAAAATGACCATCATTGTTCATCATTCTGTGTGATCTGTGGATATCTGTGGATACACTCTTTTTTGGACACTTGTCCTACGTGGACATTATATATTTTCTCTTAGAACGCTCTGCTACCGTCTCTTTAATATGTGGACACTTTTGAAGCCAATAAGTGGTTTATTATACTTATGGGTCACGTATTGCTTTGTTTGTTTATCAGTAATGTGGTCATTGCTATGGTATGCACTTGATGTTTTTAAAAGTAAACTGTTTGTAAAGTCACCACAGTGTATCTTATCAGCTGCTATTCTAGAACATATTTCAATGAATGCTTTCAATGTATCCAATAAGTTATATTTATAACAGAAATTTGGGACACTAATTTGAATGCTTTTAAATCTGGAATTAGAGGTATACAGGTCAGATTTGGGAGGAAAAAATTTTTATGTAGCATTATCTAATAAATTATTTTCTTGAAGGTTGTGTTGATCTTAGCAATATGCACTGTACTTTGTTTTTAAAAAGTCATCCTCCTTTATATTATTTTATAAACTTTTTTCAAAGAAAATGCCACTTTTTACACCATTTAGAGAGCTTTGTGCCCACAGTTAAAATATGTAATAACATATCTATACTGAAATTATATAGATACCTATAAGAACCAGTTTTTTGTCTTTGGCAAGACTTTTTTTTTTTAAGAGTCGTCGGGCCTAATGAAAAAGATCCTTCACTGGGTCACATGACCACCAAGGTATATGTGACAGCAGATGTGTACATTATTTACAAGAGCGAAGTCTTGACAAAAAAAAAAGGCCTGGTTCTTATAGGTATCTGTATAAGTTCAGTATGTTTATAATGGAACCCAATACAAGCTTACATTCTGTGAACATATTTATAGTCATTCATTACATTAAAAGAAAATATACATACATTTCTATTTCTATATGAGCATTTTACTTATAAATCAAGCAACAATACATGACAAATTCCAACTGAAAAACAACAAAAGTGACAGAGTTTTTTAACACTCAAAAAATAGTTTATCACATGGAGCAAGAGAGTCGTCGGGAACACTTCCAACCCAACAGGCTGGCCATCAGGTACTCAGGGAGGCCTGGGCTTTCCCGCAGTCAAACTGTTTTGTTACTGTAATCTGAGATGTAAACATTTATTTCCCAAGAAAAATCTGTTTCCCCACCCCACCCCAAACTTTCTAAATGATATTTTCAATGCTTTCCTTAAAGAGACATGAACAGGTGAATTTCATTTCATATAAACTTTTTATGCCACATAAATAGTACTTGCTGAGCCATTTGAATATATACATTTTTATTTATATGCAGCTTTTCATTTCTTCATAATTAATCAGTTCCCTATTTCGGTTTCTTGAAATGTACCCACAGCCCAATGTTTTGTAAACAAAGAGGGAATTCCATAACATCCAGCCTTAATAACTTTTTCCGACACGCGAATTTCGGCATGCGGTGCACGAGTGATAAAGGCTACAGTCCTGTTATTAGTACGGAACCTCCCAATGTCAATCCACTCGTTTTTCTCTCTGTTTTAATTTATTTATAATTTTCTATCAAACGCGTGTTTATGATTGTAAAATTTTATTAGGTGCAACATGTCAAGAAAATAGAAAAATAAAATTATTAAGTGAAATTGTCAGAGGAGGTGGTTGCTGTTCATGTCCCTTTTAAAAGAATTGTACTTCAAACATCATGGCCTATATTTTTAGCAATTTTTCAGTGTCATGCACATTTGGTTTTGAATAAACCAAGCCACCACCGGAATATCAGATGACCTGACCCAAAAGTATCAGGAAGTTAACCTCCACAACTGCATGAGTGAGCAACATTGTTCATATGTTACACACAGTCTCTATAGAACTTATCAATCAATTCATTGAATCTGCATATACATATATTTGTACATTTCACTTAAAAGGTACCTCAATAGAAAAAAATCAACTGAATTTTGTCTCCTATATAATGTACCATGTTAAACACCAACGAATTTTACCATGATCATCACATCAGATAAAACTTCAATATTTACACATATGAACATTGCTACATTTTTTTTATACAAAGTAACAACTTTAACACAAAAATGACACCAAAAGTACTTATAAGTGTATGTAAGCTTACACGTATATCGTGAAGCGTTTACAGTTGGGGATTCTAATGAAAGGTGATCTATGTTTATACAACGATTTTTATGACAAATATGGCTCACGTGTCGTCTTCTAAGAAGCTGTGACGACGGGTGAATTCTATTGGACAGGCAAAATATTTGCCGGTGCTTACCCATCTTAATTAAAAATTGAGGATTAGAATATTTAACCCTGCTCATAGCATAACTATCACTAAATCCATTATCGCGGCACATCCCCTAGTCTAATCGACATCCTAAATTATTTTTAATTGTTCTTGATTCAAAGAATTGTGCAACACACATGGGCTTCAGGCACAATTTGCACCGGAAGGAAGTTTGCTTTCGATGCTTTGTTTTTCTATCAGAGCAAACAACACAATCAGGCTTACATGATGACATAGACTCTAAGAAATGCCTACCTGTCAGTCTGAAGCGGTCAGTCACTTCAAGACCAACAGGTCTACAGGGTAATCCTCGAGCTAGCCACCAAACTGTCAGCTATGCTGAGGCAAAACTCCATGGTGGTAAGCGACGTGTCAGGATTTTCCTGTTTGTAAATAATGAAAGCATTATGAATACAAATTTCAATAAGATGATGATAAACAGACATATACCACTTTTGGCATCTGTGTGGAAAATCATATGAACATATTTGGTCCATCTTGTCCACACCACCCATATGGGTTTTGTGATCATCTATGAGAACAGGCTTTATCACCTGTCTCATACTACCCTTGGACCTCACACGTTTGTTCTTTACACCTGCTGTATGAAAGTTGGATAACGCTATAACAGGCCTTTTATCATGAAATCTTGTTGCAAGCATAGAACCTTTACGCTTAAATTGAATAGGACTACCTTTTTCAGTTTGGTTTTGAAAGTTACAGGTAATCCTTTATGGTTACCCCGCACTGTTCCACAAGCTCCCATTTTCTTACCCTGCAGGATATCGAACAAGGGCTACTGTAAAAGTTGTCCATGAATACTCTGTGACCTTTCTGGTCATGCTCATGTAGAAGTTTTATAACAACATTACCGGCTAGCCCTAAGTCCTCATCATCCTGCTTAACATTATTCATCTTACCTATATAGGGAATGAGTGGTAGTGCATAGCCAGTAAGTGACTCATTAAGAACCCAATTTTTTTATTCCAAAACGGGTACACTTGGCAGGCATGTGCTGTATTACGTACACGCTGCCCTTGTACCCCATCATGCTTTCATCAAGGGAAAGCTCCATGTGTGGCTGATAAAGCTCTACAAACTTATTATTGACATAGTCAAGGACAAGTCTAATCTTGTAGATAGGGTCATGGCCAGGCTGCCCTCGACAAATCATATTAGCATTATCATTGAAGTGTAGCATGTATGAAATTAATTGATATCTATGGCGTGACAAGATGTTTGGAAAATATGAGTTCTTGAATAACGGATGAGATGACCAATGCAGACGTACAGGTGGCAATCTGCATAGTCCCATTGCAATGTCCAATCCCGTCAAAGCTTTGATGTCATAGGTATTTACTTTCTGTATTCTTTCACGCCACTCCCAAAGTCTGGAGCCACTACTCAGGGGGCTGTTTCTCATAAGAACCTAAAACAGATATGTTGAATTATTAGCCTACCTCACAATTATCAGCCAGTCAATCACATCCCACCAGATCCCTCGTAATAGTTGTCTAAAATTAGGATTGGGTTTTAAAAACCTGCAACTGCATTGGTATGGTATTGATATTTAAGTTAGTTAATCTAGATACAGCAATAAAACTCCTGATACGCTTAGGAGTAATTGACTTTATTATTAGGTAAAGCAATGTGAAGATATACATTGAAATATAGGTAAAATATTAAAATTCATAATGATAATTGTGACGTTACAGTTCATACGTTTATTTGTGAAAATACGGTATCTAACATACGTGTGACGTAATTTGTGCGTCATATGACGACCTCCGCCCAGCAGTACAAAATATAGTATACCGGTATTGGAATATTCTAGATGGAAACAAATAGAAGATCGAAGAATTTTTTTAGAGACTCGGATTAAATATTCCTTATCCCAGTTAGAGAGTACGGTCGCCCTTGGTGTAAGTCGATAAATTATAATATGATTAACTTAATGCTTTTGTACATACGTTTTTAACAGGTTTTATTTGCCAGTCTGTGTTGTTAATTGATTAACTTTAAAGTTCTAGGTCTAATTCAGATTCTGTAGATCTAATTCCAAAGCACTAAAATTTTGTATCCATTTTTATTATAGTTTTCTACCTTCATCTATGAAGTATGTAATAAAGAAAAAAAATAAGCAAAGAAAGATCCTTTACAATAATTATTTATTCCACTGCATAGATCTAGATCTAGTAGAAAACACAACTTACGTCCATAGCATACGCATTGGTTTGCTCAGCAACAAGAGCAAACAATTCATTAGAAAAATATAACTGGAATAAATCTATAGGCAAGTTGCCACCAACATCAACTTTTAATCCTGCATGATTATCAATAATTTGAATAAACTGGGGCAACCAAGCTGGGATATGCCGTCTGCGTCTGCTTACACATCAAACCATTCATCGTCGCTATCATCACTCACAATCTCGTCACTGTCACCATCATAATTAGCATTTAAATTCTCCTGGATAATATCCTCTTCTTTAAATCCCCAAAATTCTTGTAGTCTCGAGGAATAACTCATGTTGTTTCAATCAGGAATAACTGATCCCGCCATTTTACAAGTGCAAAAAAAGTTTATTTAATTTCGTATTTATATGTACCAGATTCGTCTTTTGGAATTCTCACCGCATTGTAAACAAAGTGACCATTTTGAGAAAAAAAATGCCGGTAAGATATGCGAAACTCATGTGAACGGCTTTAATGTTTCCAATTAGTGTGCAACACAGTTCTAATTTGTATTGAATGATAGAAGACCAGATGTGTTATGTCAAGATGTGTCTGTTAGTGAGACATCACACATGCAAGATGCTATGATTCGGTGTTTGGATTAGGTGTTGACAAGTCACTTGTCAAGTGTGAGTGCTCTGAGTCTGACTCTGTTATTTGTTTTGCGCAGTCATGAAATAGGAGCCATTTAAATGGGAAAAGTTGACATTGTTTCATATTTACATTGTTTGTATGGTATTTTGTGGTCAATATGAATAATGTAGTGGTATCATTAACCATACCAATACGGCTTAACAATTGCATAGATTCCATTCTATTCCATTGGAATGTGCGGTGAAACCAAGCAAGGACTTAGCCATTAGGAGTGGTTATGGTATCATATGTCATGTTGCAGGGCGGCATCCATTTTACGTTGGGACTTCAGGGCACTGGTACTGCCGTCCACGTAAACAAGGACTGATAATTAGTTTTTAAATAATAATCCATGTTTCTGGCCCTCAAGCTCAGTAAATATATATATTTACTGTGAGGGCCAGAAACATATTATTTAAAACTAATCACCAGTCCTTGTTCGTGACTAGTACCAGTGCTTCAGGGTCAGGATTAGCCGCTCGTCCACTCGTATTGACTAGTAAAAACCAGTGGAGGACAAGTGCTAATTTTTAGAAACTAGTCGTTTTTGACGAGGAGCAATTGTATAATTTGTCATACAGATATAGAGTTTGTACAAGGAGGCAGTACATTTTGTGCAGGACAGTAGATATTTGAGGGTTCCTAGTCCTGCTGACGAAAGTAACACTTTTCCACCTAATCCTGACCCTGGACTTGAAAAATTCATCTGCCCTGACAATTTATTTAGAGAGTGGTCCGAAATTTTACAAATTCAATTATTCTTTTAATGTGCAATGGTCTATTGTCGTAAAAAATAAGAAACTACATCGTTTCATGAAGTAGTAGTCGAAGTTTGATATAATTATGACCAATCAATGGGAGAAGAGCTCTTAAGGGGACTATGAACTCTTTTCTTTGGATTTTATTAAACTTTGATTTTCTCACTCATTATTGCTTCAATTCTTACAAATTACACCTTATTTTGTAGATAATTATCTAATCTAATGACACAACATGTTTTGAATTGTGTAGATGGATGAAAAAAATATAAAGCAATTAGTGAAAAAAATGCAACTTTGCTTGCGAAGCATATCAGTAAAACATCAAAATGACCGAAATCACTATTCAGTTACAAAATTTGTATATTTATCTAGAAAACATTGCCTCAATTTTTTTTATATTTTTCCTCTTTTATCATTTTACATATATTTTAATTGTGAACTCATTTCTTAGGATTTTATTAAACTTTGATTTTCTCACTCATTATTGCTTCAATTCTTACAAATTACACCTTATTTTGTAGATAATTATCTAATCTAATGACACAACATGTTTTGAATTGTATAGATTGATGAAAAAAATTCTTTATAAAGCAATTAATGAAAAAATGACAACTTTGCCTGCGAAGCATATAACTGATAGTAAAACATCGAAATGACCAAAATCACTATTCAGTTACAAAATTTGTATATTTATCTAGAAAACCTTGCCTCAATTTTTTTATATTTTTCCTATTTATCATTTTACATGCATTTTAAGTTTTAAAACCACCTATTTTCTGAATTTTCTTGCAAATCAATACAAAAACGTTCATAATTCATCAACAAATTGAAAAATCAAAATCCCTAGTAAGGTTTTCTTCAGAATGCATATATCTTCAAATATATACACGTTTGTGAAAAAATTTGATTTCATGGTTAAGGAGAAATATAAAAAAAGAAAAATTCATCCACTATGCAAACTTAGTTTTGAGAAAATGGGCTTTAAACATGGCCTATCAATATACATTGAATGTAGTTGCTGTCTATAAAATGTATCATATAAAAAACTATTGATGATAAAAGGTTCATTTTAAAATATGTTGTTCTTCATCATTTATAGCATACATAACATTGAAAATGTAAAAATTTAATTTTTAGCCCATATAACCTTATAAGCCTGCAAAGAATGAGTCATTGTTTTTCACTCCAGCTTGGTCTTTACAAAAGTTGTAATGGGAAAACTATTGAAGATAAAAGGTTCATTTCAAAACATGTTGTTCTTCATAGTTTAAAGTATAATAAATATCAAAAAAGCTGAAAATAGAATATTTTTTCCATTAAAGAGTTCACAGTACCCTTAAGTTTTAAAACCAATTATTCTCTGAATTTTCTTGCAAATCAATACAAAACGTTCATAATTCATCAACAAATTGAAAAATCAAAATCCCTAGTAAGGTTTCCTTCAGAATGCATGTATCTTCAAATATATACATCTTTGTGAAAATTTGATTTCATGGTTAAAGAGAAATAAAAAAAGAAAAATTCATCCACTATGCAAACTTAGTTTTGAGAAAATGGGCTTTAAACGTGGCCTATCAATATACATTGATAGTAGTTGCTGTCTAAAACATGTATCATATAAGAAAAGCTATTGATGATAAAAAGGTTCATTTTAAAAATATGTTGTTCTTAATCATTTATAGCATACAAAACATTGAAAATGTAAAAATTGAATTTTTAGCCCATATAACCTTATATGCATGCAAAGAATGAGTCATTGTTTTTCACTTCGGGTTAGTCTTCACAAAATGGGTTGTAATGGGAAAACTATTGAAGATAAAAGGTTCATTTCAAAACATGTTGTTCTTCATAGTTTACAATATAATAAATATTAAAGAGCTGAAAATAGAATATTTTTCCCTTAAAGAGTTTATAGTACCCTTAAGGATTATATTTGACTGTCATGATTTTTGAGCTGTGATGGTGCAAACACGTCACATGAAAAGCCGTGTCTGGCATCCAGGGGGTAATATATTCAGATAAAGGCACAGCCTTATAGATGGCCAGCCCTTATATTTTGACCTACAGACTGTTGACAATCGACATAATTATTGCTTCAAAAATTACTTGTACATGCACAAGCCTTTGTATCAGGATATGAAACTCATCAAAATTTGTTCACAGACCACAGGGCCGGCAACTTCAAAATGTAGCCGGCCCTGACAAAAAGTGTGTGGCCCTTAATTACGTTATTATTGAGAACTCCCTAAAAATAGCCCACCCACTCGGCCGTGAACTTTAGAAATCAGCCGGCCCGGGCCAAAATAAGCCGGCACTGGGCCGCCGGGTAGGCTCTATTTCATACCCTGCTTTGTATTTAGAAATTAATTCTTCACCTATTTTCATGCAGTCTGGTCTTAATTGTTTTTGTTTGTTTTGTCTTTTTATTTTTTGTAACAATATTGTAAAACCGTGGGCCTATGCATAGTTTCCCCCTTAAATGTAATTTACCTTTTAAATCAACATTTTATCAAGACTCAAGTCAGACCAGTATTTTATAATGAGATCCACTTGTATCACTAGAAATATAATAATGGCTATTTTGATTGGTATCCTATCTAGAAATCAGACTGCGAAGTTAAGACATAGCAGCTGCGACGTAGAGTTTTATTGCCATATCTTGGGATTATTCTGTATGCAAGGTAGCTGAATTTGAAACAAAATATGATTATAACTTAAAAAGTGTCTTACATAACGGATATGCTCACAGATGTGAGTATGAGAATATTCATTTAGATGCTATGGTGCTGGTGGCGTACTATTATAAAAGTAACTGGGTAAGTCTTTTAGATAAGTAAAATAGAAAAGCTTGTGTACCAATGAAGAAAAATTGTTATACCGGGTACAAATGTGTATTGTTTAAAATAAAAACCTCTTAAATCTGAAAAAATACACCATTAAATGCTACATTATGTACATAATTTTCTTATATTTTTCTATAAGTAAATTGATACATACATCTACTCATCTAGAGACTCATATAGGGAATCAAATATTTGTTTGAATATAAAAAAAGATAGATCCTGTGCACAAATATTTCTTCTTTTACAAAAGTGATCAAATGTCCCACCGCCACACAATAGAAAAATATTCATATAATTAATTTGAAAAATATGTTTAAAGGAACTAAAAGTTTTTAGTATTTGTTAAAATGAATATACCGCCGGTATATGTACATACATACATAAATAAATATTTGGGGAACACAAGTCAGCAATTGCCTAGGACATTATGATTAAAATTAAAGTATAATACAAAATGTCTTTTATGCCATTGGAATCTCATTTCTAGCATATTTGTATATTGTGCGTATAAGATAACATATACACATAACTTTTGTGTGTGAACTAAAACACCTTTGTGTTAAAATAATTGTCATTTTAAACCAAAAAGGGCGAGATTCAAGTATTGATTGGCTATCAGTTAAAGAGATTATCATTACGGTGTATTTATTTAAATCACTGAAATAATGTGGTATGCTGACAGTGTTATGACTCCTATGGTTGGATTTATTGAGGCCATTTGAGGATACCAATGCTGGATAGATGATGTATTATGTGCAGCATGCTCACTACGTTGTGACGTACACCGTTTAATCAATGTAAGTAAAGCATTCATGTCATGCGTATGCTAGCAAGTGGCTGTTTTGTTTACGAACTAAACCGAAGCACTTTCGTAAATATTATGCTGTCTGTTTTCTAATCAATAAGCATTATCAGTGGGATGTTAGCCTTCTAAAAATTCTGTAGCAAATAAAAATCGCAGAATTAGAGTCAGTCAGATTTTTCATTTCAAGCACACTGGTTTCTTACGACGTACGTGCAATGACTTAACAAGTCCAACGTGGTTGGCCATATAAAATATGAAATTTGATTTTATAGAAATTGCGAAATCTTAAGGTTCAATTTTCTATCTGTCTAACAGGAAAGTGCGTGATAGCAACGTGATCCTGAGTAAGCGGGGGCGAGGAAACAACTTCGCTCAAGGCTACCATGGAACAAAAGATGACAGGGAAGACCAAATCCTGCAGCAAGCAATGGAGGCCATTAGGAAGGAGGTGGAACGGTAAACAATTTCTCAGAACTTTTGATTTAGTGCTTTGCAGTAGTTTTATTATTTTGCATAATTATTGCAAAGCTAAATATTGGCATCTTTATGAGTTGTGATGATTGATATGGTTTTAAAAAGCAATTTATTGACACAAACTCATAAGATATTTGTAAAGTTGACTTTAGTTTTTTGTTTTTTTATAGGGCAAATTGGACTTTATTTTAGATGTAGAACATGTACACCTATATACAGCACTTTGTATGATTGACAGTAAAAAATTTCTATATGCTAGATGCCCGCGCTAGCAATTCGACATGTGCAATTAGTTCGTCACTTACAATACGTTCTGTCGTATTAAATTTGAGTTTCGTTGGTACCAAGTTAAACTTTTACCCTACCTGCCAAAACACCTGTTCGAAATCATGTAAGCAAAAGCATTTGTATATAACAAACTTTTATGAGTATACAACCACAGAAAAGTAACTGCTAACGCATGTCGAAGTCCTGGCGGGGTCATCTACTTTTAATTGACCACAGAATTGACAGAAAGTGACCATTTCAGATGCAGTAGTTTTGCTGGCATCATTGTTCTACACAGCATGAGCGGTGGGACCGGCTCAGGTAGGAACAATGCTTAAAGGTTTCTATCAAAGGTTGTTCTCAGTGGCAGAACAAATAGGTTGGATAGAAACAATATGATTGCATATTTGATATTAAAAACCCAGTAGACATCTTCCAGGTGCCTTTCGATCCATATAAAGTCTTGTTTTAATGAGGATTGCATCTATTTTAAGTCTTCAATGTTTAAAATTGGCAGAAAAAGTTTTGTTCTGTTTCTTGTATCAACAAAGTGTAATTTAGGTCTGCCACAAATGGCTCTGAGTGTTTGTAGCGGAGTGGCAGGCTCGTCCCTTGTACTGCCGGAAGTGGGCATCATTTAGCAGGTTGTAGTCAGGGAACAGGAACGTGGTCAGCTCACCCTCATCAAATGCTTTCTCTAGCTCCTTATAGATTTTCCATGCCCAAAACAGGGAAGAATTTGTTGGGCTGACTTGTACGTTTTCAGCAGTGACATCATCATCATCATTTTGATGTATTTGATCCTCAGTAATAGCAGGAGGGACACCTGGGACAGGCTGAAAAAACTTACCATATTGTTTGATGATGATTTGCTTCATGAAGTAGGAATCCATGAAGTAACTTGCAGGCTGCCAGTCTTCAATGATTGGGCAGACTCCTTTATCACGGTGGCTGTGAAAGAATCAGCAATTAGAGAAACACAATATTCAGTAATCAGAACTACTAGCATAAACACATAAGGATCTGTATATTTCTGATCCAAGCGTTACGATATGCTGAGTCGACATGTACTTTGCCAGTATTAACACATTCAGTAATCATAACTACCAGCATAAACGTGTAAGGATCTGTTTATATCTGATCCAACCTTGGCAAGCCGGTAGCCCTCCTTCATCTCATAAGGCATCAAACTGAACCTATCTCCATTACAGACATCTCTATCTCTTTTGTCGGCTTCCACTTGGGCAGTGCCACATACTCTATCTGCCTGGTGAGAGGGTGCTGGTTGCCCCAGTGTGGCCACCAGCCGGGCAGGGCGATCATGGGGACCAGGTCGATGCCAATATCCAGCAGAGGGTAGACATCATCGTGCCATCTGATGTGCAGACACGCGATACGCCGATTCCTCTCTGTAACATCTTCAACCATGATTCTCTGTATTTGAGGGTACTTTCTTAGAGTCTCTGGTCTGGCAAGAAATTTAGATACTGCCCTGTAGAAATATTTGCATAGCTTGGAAGGAGAGTCTGTGCTTTGTATCAAGAAGTCTTCTCATGAATCGTCACAATTGCTGCATAGCCTGAGTTTCTGGCTTTCTAACACGAGTTTTCACACAGTGGATATTAATGCTGGTAATTGTGATGTTTGTTGCAACAAGAATAGATAGCAATTAACAAGCTTTATTCACAAGATATATATTTTTTGTTCTATGGGTCTGTTGGCAATCTAACGACAATCCATATTCTTAGTAAAGACACTGGCCTCATTCTTTCTGCTGGCCGGATTGAATAATTGCAAAACAGGTGGATATCTCCAAATAAGTTTAAATGTTATTGCACATAATAAATATTTTATTGATTTAAGAAGTTTTGAAACGACTAAAATGGACTTATTGTGACTTCGAATTTAAGTTATATTTTCCCCCCATATAATGGAGAACCCCGCCTGGAGGAACTGGAAAGACTTCTCTGCAATTAGGACATGTGAGTTTGTTCTTCAACTTGGACTCATAATATCTCTGCACACAGGCCAAACAGAAGGTGTCGGAGCAGTTCAGGAGTTTGGGAAATCGGTCGGAATCATTGAATTTCTCCATTCACATTTCACAGTGAAGTAAGTCAAAAAGGTTCGAGCTCGGTACTGCTGCTGTTGCCATGCCGGTGATTGATGTTTATGCAGATCGGTGAATAAAGAACTCATTTTCCTCACTATTCCAGATGAAGAATCCATAATGAAAGTGAAAATCCCTTTAACTAACAGAGTATGTAATATTGCAGTCTACTTCCTGACAGTTATTTTTACATTTATATCCCAATGGCTGTGAAAGAATCAGCAATTAGAGAAACACAATATTCAGTAATCAGAACTACCAGCATAAACACATAAGGATCTGTATATTTCTGATCCAAGCGTTACGATATACTGAGTCGACATGTACTTTGCCGGTAACACATTCAGTAATCATAACTACCAGCATAAACGTGTAAGGATCTGTTTATATCTGATCCAAGCTTTACTCTATACTGAGTCAACATGTTGCCAGTAACAAACAACATGATCCTATCAATAAAGGAACAGTGGTCGCTTCATAAAGGTTTGGGATCGGGGAACAGTCTGCATTATTGAATGGAATAGATTCATTGCGTTTCTTTTGTGCTATGACAACATTGATCTTTGATAAACCCAAACATTTTTTACCTTTGTAAAAATATTTTCGACCTTGTCTGTCAGCTGCTTTAGAGAGTGGCTCATGGTCCACCTCAGTGATTGTGTGTCATCATCACTATCTGGATTATTCTGATCCACAGGTTCCAGCCCCAAGCTTGCATAGAGAAGATCTTGCAGCTTATTTGTTCTTTCCTTTTGTGAAAGAATCAGACTTTACAGTCTGCTAAATTTATCTTCAAAGTTGTCTTCTCCAGATTCTGAGGGATGTGTGCGGGCACCTTACTTAGATCCTTTATATGATAATTTTGTGGTAACTAACCTCAAAAGTTGTATATAGTCCTCGAACCGTTCACAAGCCGACGTGATGGCCCGCGCCTCTTTTTCAATCTGGGCATATCTTTTCTCCGTTTCTGTAAGAGACCTTGATGCATATGCCACTGGTCTCCAAGACTCACCTTTTTGCATCAACACCGCTCCCAGTCCACAATGAAGAACTATCCTCTACAACTTTTGTTTCTAACTGGATGTTATTTATTTGCAAAACTGGACTCCTAGTAAGAACATCTTTAATTCTATTGAAAGCATTTTCCTGCTCTGCATCCTAGTGTGTGGACGGTTCGAGAAAATTGAGACCGGTTAATCGGCTCTATGTAACCAAACCGTAACTGATTAACCGTAACACCTAGTTTGTAGTACAAATGTGCCACGTGTGTGAGTCAAGAAACGTAAAGTGAAACGATACTGCGACTGGATATATTGATTGGACACCCTGTATCAATTAGCGTTTGAAAAAAAATCGCGGTTTATGCATTTCCTCTTTTACGTTCACCAGCAAGGCAATTTGAACTGCCAAAAATGTTAAATCACGCAAAATTAATGAAATATATGGATATATTTAGCTTGGGCATGAAAATAATCAACATCAATAAGCGGTTTGTCAATGTAGGGACCGGTTATGCTTAGAACATCGACCGTAGGCGGTTATCCGGTTAACCGTCCACATACTACTGCATCCTATATCCAGCTATTTTTCTTTGAAACTAATGCTGTCAAGTTGCCAAATCGGATTCATCATGCCAAGTCTGCTGTTAATTAGGTATGGAATCAATTTCTATATATTTTTTTTGAAAAATCAAAAGTTAAAAAGTACATAAATATATTAATTTTATTTAAATCTAAGCAAACCTTCAAGTAATATTTTTTTTATATTTATTTAATATGCAAGTGTAGCCTTACCAGGAATCAGTTGATTTCTATTAAAGGTTTTTACTTTGTTTCACCAAAAGACTGCAATTTTTGAAGCCTCTTGGGACAAACTGAGGCCATTTGGGTAACAGGTGCATGCATACACAAATCTACTTACCATAATGAGCTGCTGTATATTCCAATTTTATTTCCACAAAAATCCATCGGGTTCACTGAAATAGCATTTAAAAATGGTATTGGGAATAGCTTTTTCCTAAAATACTATATGGGAATAGCTTTTTTGAAAAATACTCTTAAAATAATAGTTCTAATTTTTTTAATTCGGAAATCATTTATTACATATTATACCTCGACTGGGCAGAACTTACCCTCGGCTCTTAGTTTGCGTATTTTCATTGATTTTTTCATTATGCAAGTGTGCAACCAGCCTTGCCAGGAATAGAGAGTTGACTGCTGTCAGTTGGTTAAAGGTTTTACTTTGTTTCACCAAAAGAGGTGGCTTAAGCAATTTTGTGAAGCCTCTTGGGACAGAGCTAAGGCCATTTGGGTAACAGGCGTATGCATACACAAATCTACTTACCAGATGTTCTGTCCTGATTCCGTGATGTCGCTGCGGTAGGAGTTGCACTGGTTGGCCCAATGCTGTGCTGTAACAAAACACCACGCCGACAGGTAGTCATTTACATGCTATTTGGACGGAGATGAAATGGCGTGCCGAGGGTCAATGAAATTATCCCAGTTGTCTTGCTCTGCATTGACATATTTCAATATTGAGCTACACAAAGTTTGATTGTATCTCTCTGTCTGGCCGTTCGAATTAGGGTGGTACACAGTTGTCTTTCAATGGTGAATGCCTAAACGTTTGCATATATTGTCATTAATGGAGTTACAAAACTCTCGACCCTGGTCTGTAATGATTACTTTTGCCTTACTGTATCGACACACAATCTTGGTAAGAAACTTTGTAACAGTCTTAGCTTCTTTGTTTGGTATGGTCATAATAATACAAGCTCCATGGGTTCGGACGCCCATTGTCAACACACGCAGGTATATTATCACAGGCGGGTTTTTCATGTGACTCGAGGGGGCATGTGCACGTCTATAAAAAATCTGGCTAGGCAACTACTATATGTTGGTGCGTAACAACAGGGCATAATGTCTATTTTACAATCCTCCACGTTATCGTTGGCTTTCTTCAGGAATGGGAGCTGGTTGACACATTCCCTACAAAACACGCACTTACCTATATGTGGTGAGATGCTGCCAGCCGAGACCGGCGCGGATGTAACACTCACGGCTGATCTGTGTGTCAGACGGGTGGCCGCCGTATGGCTGGTGATAATGTGACACTGGCCAGGAGTCTTGGTGCGTAGTCAAGGCTGATAGCTGGGAGTCTTGGCCCTGATCAGAAATGCTTTGATGAGGTGCATTCTCTTTTCAACTTCAATTTTCCATTTTTTTTTTAGATATGCTTTTTAAAAGCGTTCACAGAAACTCCTTGATTTGCCTGTATGAAGGCTACCACCTCCATAACCATTTCCCTTGTACTTGGTAGTCTTTGGGTAGTGTTTGAACAAGATTGCCATTATCTTGCCATTATCAAGCTGACGTGAATGGAATCGTCTCCTAATTTTACTCCCAACTATGATGCTGCAATGTATGTGTAGTGCTTGACAAAAGAAACTTTAAATATTTGAATGCACTTTATTTGAATACAACCATAACCACGTTTCTACAAAACAATAATAACCTCATTTAAAGAATAATAGGTAGTATCAGCAAGTGGCTAGCGGGCGTAACCCATAACAATACACAAAAGATGTACTTCCATTGACAAGTTTTCTCAGCATTACAATTAAAAATTAAACTAAATTACAATTACAAAATAATCACATGATACATTCCGGGATTGTGTTAGTTTATGTTTTTTGTGTTGCGTCTAAGATAAAAGTTAATAGCGCTCTCATTTCTATTTCTTACCGAATTATCTGCCGTCATGACATATGCTTCATCAACTTCGTTCTCTGCGTTTGTTTCCTCCTCGAGTCCAATCCTCTCGTCTGTAGCTCTACGCCGGAGAAACTTCTTCGCCCGTCTGGCGACTATGGACAGGCCGGTCAGAATTACGCCTGTAAAGGCCACGATCAAAGTGCCAGCCACGACGCCCCCGAGCGCTGCTTGGCATACAGACTTACCCGGAGTCTCCAGCTGTGTTGCTGCTGATGTTGACGTCGGCGGCAGTGGTCACTACTGGGGGTTTAAAAATTATATATTAAGGCATATATATTAAAAAAAAATTACTATGAATAACATCAAGTCCAGAATACATTTTTAAAAATATTGTCTGTTGTATCAAATGGTCAGTGTGACAATCCACAAGCTTTTATATAATACAGTACTTTCTTCATACTTATATGGCAATAAGGTCACAAATGATGAATAGTGACCCAGCCTCTCATGAAAAGAAAGACCTACAACCAAATAATTTATCTTAGTAATCACAAAGTCATATGATGAGACAGCCTCCTCTCTTTTTGTCTTTCCACTTAGAAATCGCTTGAGTAAAGTCAAATTATTTATATCCCACCCTCAATTTTGATCATCATTAGCACATTCAAATATTTCTCTAGCAGTCTATTTCTTTTTGCACTTTTGATATTGTTTTGACAGCTGAATCCTCTTTCACAATCCGCAGTCTGATATGGCATTATCAGTGCCAACTCTGCCAATTTTATTAGGTTTGGAATAGCATCACTATGGAACTCCGTACTGCCTTATCGTCTGTAGATCATCCCACCCATGAGTCTTCCATATCACCGGACAGTTCGTTTTACCATTTCTTACCAATTCCAACAAGATGATTGTTACCGTTTAAAACGTATGGCAAATAATCCACTTCAATGTGGTCAATGTTTTAATTTCTTGTTAAATATGTGAAAAGAAAAATAATCAATAAATAATTAAGGAGTCCTTTTAATCTATATCTTAATATTGGATGTTAAAAAATAGTCTGATATTTTATCCACAAAAACTAATTTAATCTGTTCTCTGTGTTTGAATTTGACACTTTTCTTTAAATGATTTTATCCATATATGTACCATATAGCTAGCAAATAAGTGATGATTATCTCTACGTTCACAACCTTTACTGTCCAAACTGGACCCTCGAAAATCATATTTCTTACCGGCGCTCGGTAGTTCCGCATCATTTTTCACAAAAGCATATCTGCACGTTCTTTCAGTCTCTTCCCGCTCTCGATCATGTACTTTGTAGTATTCTTCCTCAGACGCCGACCTTCTTCCACCTCATACATCTTAACCTCAACTTCCGCATCTGACACGGCGTTTTGGTTTCCCATCTGCACTGGTGCGGCCTGAAACCGCTGGTGTAATCGATGCAATCGAGTGAGATTTGATGTTCACCAGGCTGGTTATGTTGTCCACTATGCTGCTGAGGTCTAGATAACAGACATTGATCTTGTAAGATTGAAGTTAGATGACTGATGAAAAATAAGCATATATGTTTGAGGAACATATATTCCCTCCCCCCCCCCCAACTTATTTAAAAATAAAACATTTTGATAGTATTTCTAATTCTAACGTTTTAGTTAAGGTTGGCAATTTGCTTCTGAAAGATGATTTTAGTGGCGATGGCATCAAGTTTCACCGTCCAGGTTCTCTGAATCAACAATATATTCTCCATAGCCCTTACTCTCATCTCGTTCATCCTGGGAAAAAAAAAGTAATTTTATCAATGATTTCTAATTCATAGTGACATGGTTTTAAAAAACAAGTTCAACAGTTTGGCAATTTTCACATTTTTCTAAAACATGATTTTAAAGTGCTCAACAATATCAATAACATGGGTGAATGGGTTTCTATTTTCTTGAAAATACTTTTATGAATAGAGAAAACATTCTGTAACAAACTCTTTTTCACACTCTGGTGTGCCCTGGCTCGGTGTTTTTTAAGGTTTTTTTCTTGCATAAACTGCAATATTGGTCTTTAGCCTTGTGATGTTGTGATGTTGCTGCTCTACCTTTACCCATCCTTAAAATAGAACAATAAAACATGTTTTAGAATACATATCTAGTAACATAGAATCTGTACATATATAACTATATTTTAACAAAATTTCTTTTATTATAAACTGGTAGGTGTGGCAAGTTTTACTATCTAGGAGTATGACTCCATGTTTGAATTAAGTGTCAATTCACCAAAACAGAGTGGCCTCAAAGCAGCATGAGTGACCTGAACTGGGGGTTGTGCAGCTCGTTGATTTCTTGAGAAGGCTAACAAATTTCAGGGACAAACTCAAAATGTTTTTCTGTGAAAATGGGCGACTGATTTTACACACACCCCCCACCCACTTTTTGTGCTGAGGTGACTATAGTCGGCCATTTTCACTCACTTACTGAACTCCTGCCCCTGCTCCAAAAGATACATTGACAACCGTATCTGCCTCAAATACATTCACACCATGATGAAACCGTCCTCCACATCTGCTCTCAAATGGCAGCTCCTGCTTCTTACCGACCCATGTCGGGACCTGACCTGAACTGGGGGTTTGTATCATTAAAACATTCCCGCCCCTTCCCACAGCCCCGTCCCCAACCGCACACCGCTGCTGTGTGGTGCAATTCATGGCCTCTCCTGGCACACCAATTCTGTACCTCCTTCGGCGTGGTGGTAAGGCAGCTGCCAGCGAGACCCGGCGCGGATGTAACACTCACGGCTGATCTGTGTGTCTGACGGGTGGCCGCCGTATGGCTGGTGATAATGTGACACTGGCCAGGAGTCTTGAGCTTGTAAGATATTTGAGAAAGACAGGCAGAAATAAAAAAGGCAAAGCTAAATAAACACCAAGATAAAAAGAGGAACAGAAGACTAAAGAGCAAAAAATAAAGATTAAAGATATGACTTGGCTACAATAATAAAAAAAATAAAAAAAATAAAAAAAATAAAAATTCTAAAAATTCTAGATAATAAGGTAATAAAGTAGTAAAACAGGGTATTTACCATAATTAAATTATTAGATTAATACATAACAAAATGACACAATGGATCTATATGAAACACAACATGGTAATGCATTGAAAAATTACCTGAATTACAATTTAGCATCAAATTATAAACTTCGCCTAACATTCTTTCAAAATTTTGCTACCATTTTGAAGCTAGATTTGTAGCTTTCAACATCTTGGTGCCTTCTTGTCATGGCTCGGTCATTTCACAGACCAATCCCCAGGTGTTGGAGAGTTCCCACTTTATAGTCTTTTTTTCACTTAAGTTTGAAGAAGATTTCTACCTTTTTGCTTGAAAAAGGCCATTGTTTCCACTTCAGCAGTTTTCCGACACCCAATCAACATGTGGTGACAATCACCGTTGAATTGTGGATTGCGAATCATGTAAAGCATATACAAATGAGCATTTTACGATGTGGATCATGGCAGCTGTTTGGTTTTTCTTCTGTTATCACCATTTTCATTTATTGAATGCCACTACAGTATTATGCCACTTAAGTTTTGTCCATAGAATAGCATTCACATTATATCGCGGGTTGTCTCTGAGTACAATATGTGAAACAATATCTTACAAAAATAAAAATGACTTACACTTCAAATGATATCCTTTAAAGCTTCTTTTATAATGAAATTATCCACTCAGTATCCATACACTTAGATTGTTATTCAGGTGTAATAAAAGACTCCAGATACGCATACCTTCTAGTAACAGTTACTTCCACAACTGTACTACCAGGTATGAATCTTTTACTAAATCTTTTTAATAGACTTATCTCTACAGTACACTTTTGAAGCTATACTGATCTTCAGGCAAAAGTTTTTTAATGAGATCGAGCAGAATGTGGTCAGACTTAAGATTGTGTTACCCTTATGATGAATGTTCCTATATCAGTTGTCATTCCTTTAAGCTTTTGCGGATCAGCTTTTTCCATTGGATTTATAGATTTAATATTATTCACCAGCATCTGCTTTTCCATATGACATGTCTTGTATTTCAAATGCTGATGTAGTTATCAATAGATATTTCTTACCTGGTGCTTTCTGATTGCCTCTTTCAGTCACTGAAGCTGTTCCTCTTCATCTGGGCAATATTTTTCCATGGCATGGGTAAAATTTTGTTTCCAGCTGGGATAATCTCAAAGATTTCCTGGAAGCTTTGCCTTATATAGGTAGTATCAGCAAGTCGCTAGCGGGCATAAAACTCATAACAATGCACAAAAGATGTGCTTCCATTGACAAGTTTTTTCAGCAATACAATTAAAAATTAAACTAAATTATAATTACAAAATAATCACATGATACATTCCGGGATTGTGTTAGTTTGTGTTTTTTTGGTTGCGTCTAAAATAAAAGTTACTAGCGCTCTCATTTCTATTTCTTACCGAACTATCAGCCGTCATGACATATGCTTCATCAACTTCGTTCTCTACGTTTGTTTCCTCAAGTCCAATCCTCTCCTCTGCTAAGCTCTGGACCGCGGAGAAACTTCCTCGCCCGACTGGGGTTTACAAAAATTACATTAAAAGGCATATATATTAAAAAAAATACTATGAATAACACCAAGTCCAGAATATATTTTTAAAAATATTGTCTGTTGTATCAAATGGTCAGTATGACAATCCACAAGCTTTTATATACTACAGTACTTTCTTCATACTTATATGGCAATAAGGTCACAAATAATGAAGTAGTGAACCAGCCTCTCATGAAAAGAAAGACCTACAACCAAATAATTTATCTTAGAGTCATATGATGAGACAGCCTCCTCTCTTTTTGTGTTTCCACTTAGAAATCGCTTGAGTAAAGTCAAATTATTTATATCCCACCCTCAATTTTGGTCGTCATTAGCACATTCGAATTTTTTTCTAGCACTCTATTTCTTTTTGCACTTTCGATATTGTTTTGATAGCTGAATCCTCTTTCACAATCGGCAGTCTGATATGGCATTATCAGTGCCAACTCTGCCAATTTTATTAAGTTTTGAATAGCATCACTATGGAACTTCGTACTGCCTTATCGTCTCTAGATCATCCCACCCATGAGTCTTCCATATCACCGGACAGTTCGTTTTACCATTTCTTACCAATTCCAACAAGATGATTGTTACCGCTCAAAATGTATGGCAAATAATCCACTTCAATGTGGTCAATGTTTTAATTTCTTGTTAAATATGTGAAAAGAAAAGTAATCAACAATAAATAATAAAGGAGTTCTTTTAATCTATAGCTTAATATTGGATATGAAAAATAGTCTAATATTTTATCCACAAAAACTAATTTAATCTGTAGTCTGGGTTTGAATTTGATACCTTTCTTTAAATGATTTTATCCATATATGTAGCATATATCTAGCAACCTTTACTGTCCAAATTGGACCCTCGAAATTCATATTTCTTACCGGCGCTCGGTAGTTCCGCATCTTTTTTCACACAGCATATCTGCACGTTCTTTCAGTCTCTGCCTGCTCTCGATCATGTACTTTGTAGTATTCTTCCTCAGACGCTGACCTTCTTCCTCCTCATACACCTTAACCTCCACTTCCGCACAGACGGCATTTTAATTATTTTTACCCCCACAACTTCTACAGAATTGCTGTCCAAATTGGGCCCACCTGTCACATTTCTGTTTGTGATGAAATATGGCTCAAAAGCATCCAGTACTTTCTTAACGTCTTTTCGGTCTTCCTCACTCAATTTTAGGGAAGTAAATATATTTTTAATCCATTCTCAGAATCTACTGAAGAGATGCTTTTAAAGTGAAATCATCAGATATATCTGCAACGATATCAATTTCATTTTCTAAAAATCACGTTTTTTGCACGAAAATGAAATCAAATTATTAAAAAGTGCATGAATTTCATTTATAGATGTTTTAATATTTTTACTATAAAAGCTTTTACAATTTAAAATGAATGTGAAATATTAATACAGATTTCAAAGTTAGTATTACTGATAATAACATTAGCTATGGCAAGGTATATTGTGATTTCTCAAATTTCTTAAACAATATAATCTTTGGGCCATATTAATATCTGACATCCAGTCGGTTGTATCTTGGAGCCATCATATATTAAGCGAGAGTTCGTAGCCATGGGCTTTTGATTTGTTAACTGCTTGTATTTATCGAAGGACACATCACTACAGGAATTGCCTGTATTAGCACGGATAGTTTAGTACACAGTTCATCAGGATTTCTTATTGTTGTGAGAATATTGTACATAGATATCACCTGTTTCTTGTGTTCTCCAATAGTGATGGCGTAGTGTTGCTCGTGCACATCTGCCAACATCCTTAGGCTCTCTCATGGCAAGTGCGAGGCTGTGTGGGGCAAGAAACTGCAGGAGGGCTCCCATATACTTATCAGTCACTAATTCCGCGGTGTTAGCATCCCGGGGCTGAGGATAGGCCTGGTCCGCAGCTTTTAAAAAATCTGTTGAACCTGGGAGCATCTTCTCGTTGAGTTTGTTTGTTGCTCTGCAACTCTTCTTTCAACACGTTTGTTTCATCTGGACCCAGGAATGCATTCTGGACGTGTGCCCTCAAAGCAGCATGAGTGACCTGAGCTGGGGGTTGTGCCGTTTCCCCAGACTTAGCTCATCTCACTTACTGAACTCCTGCCCTTGCTCCAACCAAAACCCTGATACACTCACACCTATCCTCTTATCTGCCTCAAATGGCAGCTCATGCTTCTTACCGACCCTGATGAAACCGTCCGTCCCCAAGCCGCACACCTCTGCTTCTCTGGCACACGCACTTACCTTACTGCTCCTCGGGCGTGGTGGTGAGACGCTGCCAGCCGAGACGGGCGCGGATGTAACACTCACGGCTGATCTGTGTGTCAGACGGGTGGCCGCCGTATGGCTGGTGATAATGGGACACTGGCCAGGAGTCTTGGTGCGTACTCGAGGCCACTGGCCAGGAAACTTCAGCTGCAATTTCTGAGGTATTTACAGACACCAAAAGATCTGCTGTAGGGAACATCTCGTTGAGTTTGTTTGATGCTCCGCAACTCTTCTTTCAACACGTTGGCTTCATCTGGACCCAGGAATTATTCTGGACGTGTGTCCTCAAAGCAGCATGAGTGACCTGAACTGGAGGTTGTGCAGCTCGTTGATTTCTTGAGAAGGCTAACGAATTTCAGGGACAAACTCAAAATGTTTTTCTGTGAAAATGGGCGACTGATTTTACACACACACCCCACCCCCTTTTAGTGCTGAGGTAACTATAGTCAGCCATTTTCACTCACTTACTGAACTCCTGTCCCTGCTCCAGCGACAACCCTGATACATTCACACCTATCCTCGTATCAGCCTCAAATGGCAGCTTATGCTTCTTACCGACCATGACGAAACCGTCCGTCCCCAACCCGCACACTGCTGCCTCTCTGGAACACACGCTTACCTTACCGCTCGGAGACAATTCCTACAAAACACGTGGTCAGACGCTGCTAGCCGAGATACTGTCCGCGGACCCTGATGAAACCGTCCGTCCCCAACCCGCACACCGCTGCCTCTCTGGCTCATGCACTTACCTTACTGCTCCTCGGGCGTGGTGGTGAGATGCTGCCAGCCGAGACCGGCGCGGATGTAACACTCACGGCTGATCTGTGTGTCAGACGGGGGGCCGCCATATGGCTGGTGATAATGGGACACTGGCCAGGAATCTTGAGCTTGTAAGATATTTGAGAAAGACAGGCAGAAATAAAAAAAGGCAAGAAGCTAAATAAACACCAAGATAAAAAGAGGAACAGAAGACTAAAGAGCAAAAAATAAAGATTAAAGATATGACTTGGCTACAATAGAAAAATAAATAAATAAAAAAATAAAAAATAAAAATTCTAGAAAAAAAAGATAATAAGGTAATACAGTAGTAAAACAGGGTATTTACCATAATTAAATTATTAGATTAATACATAACAAAATGACACAATGGATCTATATGAAATACAATAAGGTAATGCATTGAAAAATTACCTGAATTACCATTTAGCATCAAATTATAAACTCGTCTAACATTCTTTCAAAATTTTGCTACCATTTTGAAGCTAGATTTGTAGCTTTCACCATCTTGGTGGCGTTCTTGTCCGGGCTCCGGTCATTTCACAGACCAATCGCCAGGTGTTGTAGAGTTCCCACTTTATAGTCTTTTTTCACTTAAGTTTGAAGAAGATTACTACCTTTTGCTTGAAAAGTTCCATTGCTTCCACTTTATTTTCCTACACCCAATCAACAGTGGTAGAATTCGGAATTTCGGCGCTCATCATGTAAAGCTGACAATCACCGTTGCGATGTGGATTGCGAAGCCATAGTTTGCATATAGCAAATGAGCATTTTACTCTTTGCTTACAATCATGGCAGCTGTTTGGTTTTTCTTCTGTTATCACCATTTTCATATATTGAATGCCACTACAGTATAGAATAGCATTCACATTTTATCGCGGGTTGTCTCTGAGTACAATATGTGAAACAATATATTACAAAAATAAAAATCACTTTAAACACTTCAAATATTATCCTTTAAAGCTTCTTTTATAATGAAATTATCCACTCAGTATCCATACACTTTGATTGTTATTCAGGTGTACTAAAAGACTCCAGATACGCATACCTTCTAGTAAGTTACTTCCACAACTGTACTATGAATTTTTAACTAAATCTTTTTAATAGACTTATCTCTACAGTACACTTTTGAAGCTATACTGATCTTCAGGCAAAAGTTTTTTAATGAGATCGAGCAGAATGTGGTCAGAATTAAGATTCTGTTACCCTTATGATGAATGTTTTATATCAGTTGTCATTCCTTTGCGGATCAGCATTTTCCATTGGATTTATAGATTTAATAATATTCACCAGCATCTGCTTTTCCATATGACATGTCTTGTATTTCAAATGCTGATGTAGTTATCAATAGATATTTCTGATGCTTTCTGATTGCCTCTTTCAGTCACTGAAGCTGTTCCTCTTCATCTGGGCAAAATTTTTCCATGGCATGGGTAAAATTTTGTTTCCAGCTGGGATAATCTCAAAGATTTCCTGAGAAGCTTTGCACCATTAATCAAGCTGACTTCAGGGACAAACTCAAACTGTTTTCTGTGAAATTGGGCGACTATAGTCACCTCGGCACTAAAGGGGGGGGGGTTAAAATCTCAGGTGACTAGTCTCCTCGTTACCCAGAGGGTTAAGTTCCCTCACAGCCCACCTGCCGTCTGGGAGCTGGTATTAACAGACCCTGCCTTCACATTCTCCAGCCGTTTTCCCCGACGTCACCTCATCTCACTTACTGAACTCCTGCCCCTGCTCCAACCAAAACCCTGATACACTCGCACCTATCCTCTTATCTGCCTCAAATGGCAGCTCATGCTTCTTACCTCATCACTGGGTACGTGATCCTCACTCTCACGCACATCCCCTCCCATCACCCGGCGTCACTCACACAGGAGGTACAACATGCACGGGGCCACGCTATTTGCTGGCAGTGACCTGGTGATTAGGCTGCCTTCACGTTCTCCAGCCGTTTTCCCGACTCACCTCATCTCACTTACTGAACTCCTGCCCCTGCTCCAACCAAAACCCTGATGATTCATCACCTATCCTGTTCATCTGCCACAAATGGCAGCTCATGGTTCTTACCAGCGTGATTCTTTACCTGCGCTGATAATCTCGAAGTCCTGGGTACATGGAGGCATGGTCAGATTATAGGGGCTCATTTATATCATGTTACATTCACCCACTAGAGATGTTTTCAAACTTTTGAGCATTTACAGTGTTTGTTCTCTACAGGGGATAAAATATCATTTGTCAAAAAATTTTTCATTTGTTTCAGGATCACCTGATGATCGTTTGGTCCATATCTTTGTAGCAACAAGCTTATCCTCCTTGCCCAACGAGACTTTATACTCGGGCCAAGAAATTGACTTGAGAAGTATGTGATGTTGATGGGTATATTTTTCGCTTGCATAGTTGGTGTAGATGGGATGAATATTCCAACTGAACTATCCATATGATGGTTTATTTCCATTTATATTCATAAGCATCACAGGGGAAATGTAACCATGTTTGATTGTCAATAAACTTCCAATCACCTTTCTCACCTGATGTGTGATTCTTTACATATAGATGTGGGGGATCATGCGAAGATCAGAGTCAACAATCACCCAGATGATTTTTGCAGATTTACGATTTGCGTGCATGCTGCACTTAACAAACATAATTTCATATCTATATTCAGATTTAGTCTGATGGACGTTCATTACATTAATCATGGATGTTATAGATATAAGAACATATTATGAATCAAAATAACTTGTAAATGTACTGTGCAAGAATTGAAACATACCCTCTACATTATTGTATGTCCCTCTCAAAAACATTCCATATTCTTGGAGAAAAATTCCATCAAAGTAGTGACGTTCAATGTATGTAGTTGATAAATTGTCGCAACTCAGGATATAGTTGAATCAAACGTTGTGTTCTATTGGACTGACAAAACTGGCGAAAGTTTAAAGAACAATTGGCAAGGGCAAGTAACGTAAGGCGAGTAGTCTTCTAAAGAGTGTTTTTAGCCTTCTGTGTGTGGAAGGCAATTTGGGGCAAACACGGTAAGGCTGGCCCTATGTCTTATGAGTGTGACACTTTTAGCTTCACAGCTACGAAAGTATACATCAGCTTCATGTTGCCTACCTAAATTGTATGAACTGGTGTAATGATAGTTACAATGTAGTCATTAGAAAATCAAAACCAAGAAATTTGATGAACAGTAGTCTTTCTCATATATAAATTCATTACAAAGTGATTAAGTAAAGGGAGTAAAGATGTGGCGTACCTTTAGCATCAACCAACGTCAGCCTACTAGGACATTCAGTACCACAAGAATGATCATCATTTCTTCGTAACGTTTTGGGATCAAGTGTCGCTGGTACAAACATACAGCTCTAAAGTAAAAAAAACATTCATATAGGTATATTTATGGAAATATTTACAGTCACAGTATTGTTTTCAATTAATGGAAATGTATTTACTCTCCAAATTTCAGGCTGATGATCCTATGTATTTTTATGCCTATTCGAATAGCAGTCTGAGCATTGTACACTTCCAAAGGAGCAATCTGGACAATGAACAATTGCTTCTTGTATCACCATTGTTTCTGTCACTGTCTCTAGATAATAGCAGTCCTCATCGTTCTCGCAGTCTTGCACTTCCTCAACATTTGTACCATCATTTTTACTTTCATTGAGTTTACGATTGGCTAACTTAATCATAATGAGAGTTGTTATTTTTACGAGAGTTATTACGATTCTTCCTTTGTGCTGATTCACTTGATTCTGTGCCACCTTTAGTTTTCCTGCACATTTTCTTCTGAAGCTTGTCACCAAAGAGATCTTCCTGCACAGGCGTCAGTTTCAGTTTACTTTCAGTCTTTTTACATCTTCTGTCTCCATCGCCTTCTGTTAGGAGGCTGCCTTGGCACGTTTTCCCGATGTTCCTTATTTATATGCTCTTCTGGCAGAAAATCATGTGATTTAGATTCTGGCATTTTGGGGGGATATAACAATATTATAATGGGTAGCATATTCTGCGAGACAAAAATCTTTCATAAGTTCATCCCTATTGCTGTAATGGTGGAGAAGTCCAGATTGCAAAACATCTTCTGAATCTGCGTCCATATTTTCTAACACATTTAATGGTTTCAATAAGACAACTCGTTCTTCTGGTGGACTAGTGTTAATGAAAATTACTTTTCGACTTGATTTTCGCAATGGCAATTGCATTGCTAAATATGCAGCTTCTTGGGCTGACATTTCATGGTTATTTATTAATTTGTTTCCAATGCAGCGTAGTTGTTGTTTCAATGCCATATTTCCATGCTTCACATCATGCACTGCTTGTGACAAATTTAGTAATTCATGGCTTTTAAAGCATGTAGATACAATGTGCTGTGTATAATTATTGTGAAAGTAAAACAGAAACATATTTATGTCTTTTTTTTCACCTGCTAATATTTAGATTAAATTGAACATGGAAATCATTCAGAATCCCCCAACAGTCAGCTCTGTACATAGCACCATTTTGTATAGTTTTTCCATCCTGAAATCTAAATGAAACTAGCTGACTGTGAAAATATATTAATGAATCCAGAATGTTGATCAGATGTCTGTGGTATTTTACTAAGTAATGCATTTGATATGTACCAACCAAATAAACAAAATCCAATCAAATATAATCTTTTTTTTTTAAGTACAGTTTTTACTGTAATAAGTTGGTGCGTTGAGGGTGCCAGATAATTTTCTAACTGAAATGTGTATACACTGTAATTGTGTATGAAACTTAATGAAAAACATAATCTTACCTGGGGGGAAGCTATGTTCAGATTTTGGCTGCCATGCAGTATCCCAGGACCTGATAAAGGATAAAGCTTCAGCAATGCAATCTGCAGTTTCATGTTCAACTACAAATGAAACGACAACCGCATACTGAGTCTTCGATATGTGGGTGAACAGGGTCCCCTTGGAGGGCTTTTTCAGAAAAGCTTCTGGGGATCATTGATGCTGCAATGATCCCAGTAAAATAGATATCTTGTTCTTCCTATGTATTGACCAAGCCTTGACATGTTCAGCTTCAAAAAGCTGTTACCTTTTAATTCCTTAATATCCATTGTCTCTACTTCATCACTATAAAGCCTGTGAATGAAGTGCGTTTCCAAATGTTCATCCGTGATTTTCGGCAAATATGGCCTATGGACAGGAGTCAAGTGCCAAACCCACTTTCTGGCCATTCAGCGATGACTTCTGTGGGAAGGACAACAGGATCCCCCAGTCAGAGTTGGAATTCTCTCATAATCGTGAAGTTTAAATAAAGCATTTTTGATTTTATATAAAAAATACACAACAAAACACAAAGTCAATATGGCAAAGGGTTTCTTGTTTTGACAATGACAAACATCGTTATAATCACAAATAATAACAGAATCTTAAAGCATATTGTTTCCTTCCCTTACAAGTTCCATCAGTATCCTTATGTTAGCTGCTGACCACATCATAGGGGGTAACTTGTTCCACTTTCACTTGTCTGGATGATGATTCAAGCACTAAATTGTTGGCCCCTTTCCTGCCACATTGGGTGTTCAGTTTCCTCATCCTGAGATGAGACAAAATCTACAATTTTGAGGTATTTGCCCTTGCCAGGTGGTAGTACGTGAGCAAGGGTTTAGTTGGTATCATCTGCTCACTGGCAAGGCTGATTGGGGTGGCCATACTGGTTGGATCTTTCTGCTGGGGAAAGTCACACAGAATGTTTGCCATTCTGGTGTTGATGTCCCCAAGCAGGTGAAATGAGCCTGCTGCTGCTGCTGTTGATGCTGCGACCGATGGTGGTGGTTGGGTCCTTGTAGCGCCGCAAAGATATTTTAGCAACTTCTGTGCCATTGTTTTAATACCTATTCCTTCAATGTCATTCTCCTCCAGCATGAATAGACTTTTAGCATGAATAGACCTTTTGTGACATCAATCCATTAGTTATGAAAGGTTTCCATCATGTGGATGATGCACAGGATTTTACAGTACCTTTGTGAAATTTGTGTCCTCCAGACTTGATTATAAAAGGGGTCATAGCCAGTTTCCCAGCATGTGGATGATGAAAACAGGATTGGTGGGGATCACCAAATGGCTGGAAACCTGTCATTTGTGGTTGCTGCCAGACTTGATTATAAAAGGTGTTATAGCCAGTTTCCCAGTTATATTCTGCTCTGCTCAGCAAATGGTCAGACCGCTGCTCGAATGGGTCCATACTGGCACCAAATGGCTGGAAACCTGCTTCTGAGGGGCCTGCAAAACAAGTATTTGGATGTCATCTCGCTAATGGTGTGTTTGAAGTGATCAGACCCGTGACACTAAACCTCTAAGTGGGGCGTTTGGTTGTTAAAGATAGTATGTTAGACACAGAATTAATGGTATAAATATTATGAGCTTTTGGAATATGATTAATGCCGAGACTATATATTCAAAGTTAAAAGTAAAAGTTACTCCATTAGGGGAGTACAGCACCTTTGTCTAATTTGACTCCCCTTAAATCATTTACGGAGTAAGTATTGTACACAACACCCATTTTGTATTGGTTTTCTATCCCAGAAATCACAAATAAACTAGCTGACTCTGAAAATAATAAATCATGAATCAGGAATGTTGATCAGATGTCTTTGGTATTTTGCTTTGTAATGCATGAATGTACCAGCCAAATATACAAATCGAATCAAATATAATGTTTTTTAAGTACAGTTTTTTATTTTTATAAGTTGGTGGTGCGGTGGTGCCTGATACAGTAGTTTTCTAACTGAAAATGTGTACACTTGTAATCATGAACTTACATGAGAAAACATAATCTAAATTTTATTGCATTAATTTCTGCCTCACACAAGTCCTACATCCAGTTTTGCGTGCCATGCACAAGGCTTGATGATAAATAGACCTCCAGCAATGCAATCTGCAGTTTCATGCTCAAACACAAATGACGCCACAATCGCATACTCTCGTTCGTTTTTCACCACAGCGATAAACAAAGGCAGGGCATATTTGGTGGTTTTGTGCGTTGCATTGAGCAGTGCCATGCGATTACCATATCGTTGAAGCAGATGTCTTTGAGCCTTCGACATGTGGGTGAACAAGGAGTGTCCCCTTGGAGGGCTTTTTCAAGCTTCTGGGGATTCATTGATGCTGCAATGATGCCAGTAAAATAGATATCTTGTTCTTCCTATGTATTGACCAAGCCTTGACATGTTCAGCTTCAAAAGCTGTGTTCCCTTTTAATAGCTCTAATATCCATTGTCTCTACTTTATCACTAGCAAGCCTGTGAATAAAATGCGTTTCCATACGTTCATCTGTGATTTTGGCCAAAATATGGTCTATGGACAGGAGTCAAGTGCCAAACTCACTTTCTGGCTATTCAGCGATGACTCCTGTGGGGAGTACATCAGGATCCCCAGTAAAGTTGGCATTCCTCTCATAATCATGACGTTAAAAAATAAAAGCATTTTTGATTTTTGTAGAAATGTAGACTAAATATTCATCCTTAAAATTAATGAAGTAAAAAGTTACTCCATTAGGGAGTACAGCACCTATGTCTAATTTGACTAGCAAGACCTCGGACAAGGGGTTTAGTTGGTATCCTCATCTGCTCACTACACCTGGGTTGACTTCCGTGGCGTCATAGGCGCCTTGTCCTGGTTATCCCGATGGTGGTGGTTGGGCAAGCCGAGGTCTGCGATCCGCATTCGCACCCTGGGCATCGACCAGGATGTTAGCGGGCTTGAGATCGCGATGCACTACCTGATGGTGGTGCAGATACTCAAGCCCGCTACACAGTTGCACCATGATCTTTCTCACTTGTTTTGTGATTGGGGGTGTAGTCTTTGCTGTGAATAATCTGTTGCAGGGTCTGGGGGTAGAATTCCATGGAGAGCATGATATACCCTGCTTCTACCCCCAAGACCATGCAGTCCAGGGAGGCCACATTAGGATGCCCTCGACACTTATATAAGAGGGTGACCTCCCTGGTCATCCCCTTCTCTAATGTCTCATTGATTTCGATGTTTGTAGTGTCTTTGGTGCCGATGCGCATTTTTTTTCATCGCAGTTGGCTTCTTGTCTGTGCTGCGGATGGCCTTAAAACTGCACCAATGACCCAGAACCTACTTTTTCTCGAGGATCTCATAATTGTCCAATGATTTCACAGGTACTCCCAGTTTGCCTGCCATGTTGTGGAGGTAGCGACCGAACATACTGAAACATGAGAGATGATAGGTGTGGGTGACGGAAGTGGATTTTGAATTAAAACAAAAGAAAAGAAGATAGAAATACAGCTTAAAGTTCTCTGGTTGCGTGACAGTTTAGAAATAAAATCATGCGTTAATTAATAGGTGCAATTCTTGCAAATAATTATTTTTGAAAATGAATATAAGGGAATCAAATGGTAATTTGAGCATACGTGTACATGTAGTATCAATTTTAGTTTGACAAAACAACTCTAAAATCAATTACTGAGTAAAAATACTTCCTAAGGGGTAAAAATACTCCTTTGGCTACTTCCACTGGTACTAGCTCCCACCTATAGAAGTCAGTGGTGTTCTTGAGCTGCTCGTTAGTGACTTTCAATATGTCATCAATTTTATACACTCCACACTCATCACATCTCATAATACAGTCCAGTGGAGCATATTTACATCATTTGGGACATGGGCACATGGAACTGGCACAGAGGGTTTCCTTTGTGACATCGGCACTGAGCACCCCTGCACCCCTGAGACATTTGATACACAATTCCACGTTTGCACATATGTTGCAAAGGTATCTCATAATACAGTCCAGTGGAGCATATTTGCATCATTATCCTCACAAAAGGATGCATACACTTCTTTCACTCTTTTGTTTAGGTTCCTGACACTGTCACCTCGCTTATTCACAGCCTTAATGCCGATAATCATTACAGATACCTCATGTTTTGTATACCTATCTAAAACTGTGCATTATAGGTTACTGCCATATTGGTTGTTCAGTTTCCTCATCCTGAGATGAGACAAAATCTACAATTTTGTGGTATTTGCCCTTGCCAGGTGGTAGTACGTGAGCAACGGGTTTAGTTGGTATCATCAGCTCACCTGCAAAACTGATTGGGGTGGCCATACTGGTTGCATCTTTCTGCTGGGGAAAGTTACACAGAATGTTTGCCATTCTGGTGTTGATGTCCCCAAGCAGGTGAAATGAGCCTGCTGCTGCTGCTGTTGATGCTGCGACCGATGGTGGTGGTTGGGTCCTTGTAGGGCCGCAAAGAGATTTTAGCAACTTCTTCTGTGCCATTGTTTTAATACCTATTCCTTCAATGTCATTCTCCTCCAGCAGCATGAATAGACCTTTTGTGACGAATCCATTAGTTATTAGTTTATCAAGAGAGTCATCATTTACACCTTTGGAAATAAGGTCCTCCTTAAAGGTCATATCCATGTCTGTGCATATGGATGATGCACAGGATTGGTGGGGATCACAAGTACCTTGTGTCATTTGTGGTTGCTGCCAGACTTTATTATAAAAGGGGTTATAGCCAGTTTCCCAGTTATATTCTGCTCTACTCAGCAAATGGCCAGAAAACTGCTCGAATGGGTCCATACTGGCACCAAATGGCTGGAAACCTGCTTTTCCAGTCCCAAATCATGGATATGAAAAGCTTCTTGATGCTCGTGTATTTACAGAAAATTGCAAACATCAGACTTAAGTACTCCGAAATAAATCTAATGTTGATAAATTGAAGAATCAATATTTTTGGATGAGTGTAGCCCCCATTTCTCATCTTTTGTCCTAAAAACTTGCCTCTTGATGCGATGCCCTTGAATTGATTGGAACTGAATGCTTTCTTTGCACCATTGATATCCTTCATAGTCTTTGAGCATTATCTCCAAAAAGGTTGCTGGTAACCTCCTTGTTATAACCACAATGATGTTCCTTGGGTTTTCTTTTCAGCTGAAACGAGCCAGCAGCGCCCACATTCCATGCATTCACTATGATAGTTTTGTTTGGCTACCTTTAGATATTTTAGCTCTCTGATGATACCTTAAAAGGCTCAGCAAAATTAGATAAACTTGAAATTTTTAAATCTTTGGCACTTATTTTATACAGCAGTTAAAACGGCAACAACAACAAATACTAGAATAACACTATGAAAGTAAAACAAAGAAACATATTTATGGCTCTTTTTCTTCTGCTAATATTTTAAAATTAAATTGAACATGCAAATCATTCAGAATCCTTGCAACAGTTGAACTCTGTCTTCAACACCATTTTTCCAATGAAAGTAGGATAGTAAGTTGTGAGGAATGTCTCTTCTCATCCTGCTATCCTTCCATCATCAATCTTATGAGAGCTTTCAGGGGTGGCATCTATAGCTGTGGCTGCCCCTTGGTCCATCCCTGAACAGTTGGATGTTTTTATGTTTGATCCTCAGTTGCCCGATATTCAGTTGGCGCCTAGATGAAGTGTCTGCTAGTGGTATGTCTTTACCGGGCTTTCATTCTAATTAAAATCCGTATTGTGTGCTCTTAGGGGTAAGTTTTGTAGACACTTGTCGGACTTGACCATGGTTTTGACAACAAAATTTTATTAATGGCTTCCAATAGGGTTATTACATTAACCATCTGTAGATATCAATATGTTGAAAATATCTCTGGCAGTACATCCATCTTGTCAATATTTCTTTTTGCCACTGTACAGTCTTTGTTCCAAACTGATCAACAACTGATCAAGAACTTGTTTCAAGGCAGTTTAACTGAAAACCTCTGCCTGCAGTAATGCATGATGCCTCTTGTATTTTATTCTCCAACCTGTCTCCTCATACAACAAAAAACAAGCTTGCAGCATCAATCCCTTCGCTACGGCTCACTAGATTCGCTATTTTCCTTGTTATCCATATTAAATTAGTATTAGTTACTGCATCGCATACACAAAGCTATTCCGGTCGTGAGATTAAGATCATCCTTTATCGGCCCTTTAAACTGTTTCATCAATATTAGTACAATGGGGCAGCAAATTTGATGTAAGCAAAAACGTACCTCTTTTTTTTTCAAACAGCAGTGGATATGTTTCCACGATTTCTCTGGTGGAAGCCCCTTCAACAATGAATTTCCGGCAGTCTGCAAAAGTTAATTCCATTCTGGCCGCAATCTTTTCAGTGTCTTTTTTTCTAAGTAGACTTTGGTCTTTCAGAAATTTGATGTGATGACCAATACTGGTCTCATCTTCAGTCACTTCCCTGGGTGGCAAGTAGTTAGGAAGACCATATGCTGCAGCTGCTCCTTTCTTAGCTGTCTTCGCTTTGGAATCTTGGCTGTTCCAAAAGACATCAGCTTTGAATGACTGAACAAAGTCTCCTAAAAAAGTTCATCCCGTATTTTCATGAGCCAATTTTTCCAAATTATCTAGAATTTCATCAAATCATGTTTACTGGATACACCTGTATCCTGGCTCACATTTTGCATCAAACAAAATTCTTTACAAAGACTCTTTGTTTATCTCTCTTTGCTGATTTCCTTCATAGCAGCTAAAGCAACATTTGTCAGTCCCTTGTGCTATGAATTGAACTTTATTCTTGCAACCATACTCCTGCCTGTATGGACAGGCTTCATTCTCACAGACATAAGAGCCTTTACATTTTGCTATCCTACGGATCCCATCGTGGCCTTTTCTACTGCTATCCACCCACTTCCCCCAGGGTCTCCCATCTATGTTATTGTTCACCTCCTCCTTTGTTGAGGCTATTGAATATTTTACGAATCCATCAATGTCTTATGGCAAGCTTTCAACTTCTTCGAGTGGACATTGTGCCGAATTATCTGGTAATAGATCAACTTTGTGACATTTATTGGACACAAGACATTCTTCACTTGAATCTGGCTCAATTGATGAGTCTGAAATATGAAATACAAATATTTGATTTTGACAAGGGCACTGTTGTGTCGAAATTTAAATAAATATGTATATGTTTTTAGTTATTTTTTTTTTGTTGGAATAAGCAAAAGAAGAAAAATGAGGATATAAAATGAAATACAAATGAAAAATATGTATGTTTTACTCAAGATTGAATATTGAGGTCGCTGTACCATATTTCTGCATTTTGAAGTCTCTGCCCATAATGTATGAACTCCCTGTTTACTGACTTCATCCTCTCGTGACTTTGATCTCTCTGAAAATTTCCTATCACCATATCTCAATGTGAATTCGTCCATCCACTCATTGACCCTTTCTGATACAAAAATAATATCAGACAATGTCTCCTTTGGACCTGCTTTACAAAAGTCAACTATGGGAACTTCCAAAAACTGTTCCCCAACTGTCTATTTTTGCTTATTTCTTGCACTTTTCTCCTCTTTATCCTGTGGGATTGTTGCAAATTTAATACATTTCACACCCTCGATTTCAATATATGACCAGGTATCACACGTGTTACTGGAGACTGTTGACATCATGATGTTTTTATGGATAGTAGGTTTAAAGATCCAATCTAATAGCTATCCATGTGCTTGTGCTGTCACTTCCTTGTTTATGTTTAATGTTTATGCAGCCTCCAATTGGTTATGACAAATCCGAGCTGCTGGTTCCCCTTGAAATGTTCAATTTGCGTTTTTACTGATCCAAAATGGTGGGAAGCCCACCCCGATGTTAAAGCACATCCAATTCACGTTGAAGTCACTATATAAGTCCGAAATTTATTTAGTCCAAAATGAAGCTTAAACTTTCAATCATTTACTTCATCAAACTACAATGTCTAACAAATCCAAATTTGTACAAGATTCGTTCAAATAAATGACTTTGCTTTTTTGATCAACATATGCTTCTCAGTGGTACTCGTATCATATTTAAGTCCAAAATAAGTTCAAATCCATGGGGTCCACAACCTTAAAAATTGGGTTTTACTAATTATTTCTAAATATCTCATTAATAGTTTGAATGGTTTCCTCAATATATTTTTATTATCTGTTGAATGGGATAAAAATGAGTTTTAAAATCATAAAGTTTCTCTAGAACTGAACTATAGATCTAGATACCACCGGTGTAAAAAAAACTTTAGCTCTCAAAAGTATTCCGGAGATAACATATTTTGCACAATGATGTCTTTTTCCCTTACCAAGTCAAGTCAAATAGTCAAATAATCATTTATTATACTGACATGTGATATACATATTCTGCTTATATTTAAATACATTAGTAATATCACCCAGCCAATAATGGCTTATAAGTCAGTTTAAATCATATCTTATAATAAGTGTGCAATAAAAAAAAAAAATTTACAATTGTTAGTTATACAGTTTGTCTTTTCTCATATTCCATGCATTTTCTATGTATTTAGCTACATAATATTGACAATTTGTCATAAGATATATAAACTTTTCTTGATCATTAAAACTATTAACATTTTTACATTTATCTAATGTTTTTGAAAACAGTACAGTACGGGGGTCCTTATACAAATCACAATTTATAAGGAAATGAACTTCGTTTTCAATTTCATAGAGCCTGTATATTTAGGTAAGACGGCTACAGACAGACCCAGACAGAAGCAAATCTAGAAATCTCTCAGGCATGGGGGAGATTTAAAACATGGCCCATCATATCAATCAGAACAGATTATGCTTCATAAACACATCACATGTTAAAAATGCCACACAATAAAAACCGTCACTACTCCGCTATAGTTGAGTTCTTGGCCAGGGCTCAGGTTATTTTAAAGTGACCATTTGTTTTGAATCCTCTCCAATATTTTGCGAAAAAAAAAATATGGCAACATTACTAGCTTCAAGAAATCATTGTGTTGTGCCGGATCTTCTAAAATATGAGCTGGCATGTATTTGACATATCCTCTTATTGTTGCAAAGCCCCTGCTGAAGCTCGTTTTCAGTCCTTGGGTTGTGATGTAAAAGATGTCATTCAATAAACCATTGACATTCCCATTCATAGAATTCAACAGACTGATCATTATATCTTTTTCACCTATGTTTCTGTCCTCATAATAATTTTTAAGCAAATCCCTGGCATCTCCAGTATAGCTGCTATCATGAAACATTTGGAAAATGTTAGCATCAAATTCATTTTGGATGATGTCTTTTGCCGTGGCCACTATTTCATGAGCTTCTACATTTTTGTTCTTAATCAAGAAACCCTCTATTTGGTCATAGGACTCACTTTCCAGAAAATTTTGCAGATCTTTCTCTTTATATTCTGATCTTCCAAACTTAAATAATGTTGAGGATCCTTGTTCTTCAAGTTCTTCTTCCATTGACTCTTTTGAAGAAATAGGCATGGACTTCAAACGTTCTGCCACATGCCTTACTGTTTTTCTTTTTCCAGATTTCGGAACTTGTACATGTAGTTGCTTTTCTTTTCCTTTCCTTCGGTACCTGCTGTCTTGCTGTATTGTTGTTTGACGCATTTCTAGACTTGAAGTCTGTATCACTTGGGTTGTACTCGTTGACGTTGTGCAAGTTTGCATCACTTGGGCCCGTTGAGCTACTGTTAGATTTTTGCCAAATCATTGAAATATGTCTTATGAGAAAGTGGAGTGATGTTTCCTGCCTCTACACGGGGTCTGCATTGCAAAATTTGGCCGCTTTTATGTTTTTTTTTTTTTTTTTGTAACTTGATTCTATGGATGATGAGAGAGCCGATACATCAAAACAACCCCATTATATTTAAATATCAATTTTTTTTAATATTAGCTGACTATTCAGCTGAAATAAAATGAGTTCATTACGGCCTCAGTCTATAGCATGAAAGTGACTCAATTGTCGTGATGAAAAAAAATTTCTATGAGTAAATGAACCGTTGCCCAATAATAAACTGATTAAACGATAAGATAATATATTGTACTGTGGGAATGGAAAAATATCATACAGAATGTAAGAAATTTACTGTGTAAGGACTTGTCGTGGATATCGATTCTTGAAATTATGATCACAATCTTTAAATTTTAAGCAATAAAGTTCTCCCTTTTTAAAACCTTCTGGTACAATTTGGTCTTCATTTACAAAAACGCACCTATCATTTAAAAAATACAATTTTTTCAATCTTACTACTTGCCTTGGGAACGCTCAACAAATTGTATGTTAAGTCAGGGACATATAAAACATCATTCAATACACACACATTTAACTCGTCCTGCACAATCACTTCAAGTTTAACATTTCCTCCTCCTGTTGCCTTCAACTGCTTACCGTCTGCAAGAGTTACACGCTTAAAAATACGCAACTCCCTGAATTCTGTTAACATGTCTATCGTTGCACATATGACAAGTTGCACCAGAGTCGATTATCCATGAAATTTCTTTACCAGTCACCGTTATATCACCTGTTGACAGCACCGCATTAAGACTCACTTCAGGCGAATGGTCATCATTCCTTGGATTATGTGCCCTGTAACCCTTCATCTTTGCTTCTGGACAATGTGAATATGCCCAAAGCATTTCAGCCGTAACACCGGAAAAAACAGATGATATTGTCCTTCTTCTTTCAATCTTTCTTATCAGATTTATTGGTTTCTTTAGATGTTTACAAGCAAGCTGCGGATGCATTAAAATAGTTACATCTTCAGCTGATGGGTTGATAATATCTGCCATGTCTGCGCTATTTCATGAGACTGCAAAGTATAGAATATGTATTTAGGTATTTGAAGTGGAATTCGGATGTGAAAAAAATCTTGGTATCAAATAACTTGAGAGCTAAACCTATATATTTTCTTATAGATCTACATTTTGAACATTCTCCCTTCCTCTGTTTGCAGGAAGAAAATCATTTCTATTGGGAAACCTTACAAAAAAATCTGTCAAAGCACTAGCAAAGTTCTTAAAACAGCCAAAACGAGTGGCAGTAGATATTATGATGAATTGGATCTACTCACTGCTATAGACTACTGCTAGTAGAACTGTTACGTCATGTTTCTTGTGCAGCCAAACTTTCAAGGTCATGACCTTAAAATGTAAACATAAGACCTAAGGGCAGATGTACCCATAGTTGAAATATCGATCCTTTTACTACAATATTTACAGTTTGCATAATGAACATTTTGAGAGTCTTTACATATCCATCCATTATACTGAGGATCTTCTAACCATTCCGACTTGGAATGTACAACCAGGCATGATTAATCATTGATGAGATCTCTAAGTACTAGTACTAGAGGCAGGGTTGCTGTGTCGATGACAAATGATATTTGCCAAGTCAGTCTTACTGTTGAATGCGAAAAATAAAGATACAAATAAATAACACACATTAAAAACAAAGAGTCACTGTTTTAGCGATGGACTGACGATTCACTTTTAGTGAACCACCGATAAGGTTTTACCAGAATCTGTGAACGGATCTCACCATTTTCTGCTCTTAGAGACTTGACCTCGTCTGTTAGAGGGGACACCAGAGACATCACGTGGTCCAGAGAGCAGTCTGGGGATGCCACATTTGTTGCCACACTCTCCCAAAAAACATTTTTGTTGCATGTACATCACTTATAATTTTTACATAAATGAACATTTTAAATGAACCTATTTTTTTATATTATGGATATCCATCAATTAGGATTTGAGTTAACTGACAATGATTGTGTTAACTGTTATGGGGGGGGGAGTAAATAGGTTATGTGCTATATTTACTTTTTAATGGCTTTCCCGGTCTAAGGCAGTGTTGAAAACCGTATTAGATCCTTATGCTCACACTAACTTGATGTAAATTATAATATATTCTGTAAAATTAATATTGAAGTCTTGACAAAACGAAAACTATATTTGGCCATACTTAGAAGTATAATCTATACTACATGACTTACCTGCAATTGGAAAACACTTGTAATTTCTATTGTCTCTGTCTTGTTAAAACTATTTAAAACTATGATATTATAATAATAATAAAATCAATTTCCGCGATATTATTATTTTGTATGAGGATATGTAATTATTTGTAAGAGATTTGACATGAATATTGAGGTACCTTTATCAATAATAATATCCTGCAAATAATAAATATAGACAGTTTTCTCAGGAACTGTTTCACCACAGCAAACATTTTTACTAAAAATGGTAGTGCATTATACTGAATTGTTAAAAGACCAACAGCAAACTACTGGAGCGCGACCCTGATGAAATTATAATCCCTCCAAGCGCAATATTGGTAGCAATACCAGTACATGGGGTCCAAAAATATGTGCAGTGTCCCACAATTTTTTATTTCTCAACGTATCCGGTGGAGTAAAATATCATTTGAAAGGTCTTGTGACACTCTTTTCAAAACTGTTTTCAAATATTTTTTGGTCAAATAGTTTTTGAGTTATGAGTAAAACAGTTTTCGCGTAGTAAATATTTGCAGTTATAATCCCAGTCGAACCTCTCAGTTTCTACAAACAGTATGCTGCTTTTCCTTTATTGTGTGAAATAGTCTGATTTGATTTTATATTTAGTCTTATTGTTCTTATATTTCTTTTTATTGCTAGGTAATTCTCAAAATAGAATAAAACTAATCAATCAAAACGTAATCTAAACTGAGAATTTAATTAGAAATCGCTGCAGCACAATACCTTTTGAGTTATGAGCAAAAACAATAATTGCGTAAGTGAAAAAGCAAATGAACTAGATCTATCTAGCTATTAACCACAGTAACCACGCAATTAGTATGCAATGAACAATCAATACTTTAACATTGATATGACAGACCCACACAGTAAACCCAACTGGAGTAGTACAGTTAGCATGTCATGTTACACAACGTTTTCTGTATTGAAGGAAAATATCAATTTTATATGTTAATAAATCCTAAAGAGACATCACATAGACTTATTATGGATATGTACTCAAGAAGTGTGACATTAAGGCGGGTTTTTTTTTTTTTTTTTTTCTTTTTTGGTTGGGGGGGGGGGGGGGGATAGGCAGGGCATAGGCAGATCCAAGGGGCGCAGAGGTTTAACTCCTCTTTATTTTACCCATTACAGTATGGACTGAAATGCTGATATTTTTTGTTATTATTTTCTACAAAAATGTTCAACTGTTTCATGACGACAACATATAATATCATAGTATCATGCACCAACTTGTAATAATAATAAAAATATAGAGGTATTTATAGTGCCAATATCCATACACTCATTGACACTTTACAATAAGAGATACATAATAATTACCGTAAAATTGAAACATTAACATTAAGAATACCAATTAAAAATTACACAATACATTAAGTTGCATTAAAAAAAAAATATAAACAAATGAGTTTTTAAAAGCCTCTTAAAAGTATTTAAATCTGCAATTTCTAAGAGTTAATGGCAAACCATTCCATAAACGTGGAGCAACATTAACAAAATTTCTATCACCATAGGTGATGGTGTTAGCCCTAGGTGTTATTGAAAGAAGATCCTCAGTTGACGTTAAAGAGCAATGGTTATGTGTTTTATTTCACAGAAATCAAATCACATATATATTCTGGTGCCAAGTTATGTAAGGCCTTAAAAACAAACAATCCCCTATAATACTGGCAAGCAATGTAATTGAATCAGGGTTTCTGTTATGTGTGATTGTTTTGATATGCACTTGATCATGCGCGCAGCAGCATTTTGTAGTATCTGCACTTTGTTTATCAAGTTCTAGGGTAGTCCCAGCAGTCTTTTCACTGGACTGAACTTTTTTATAGTTCTCCGTACCGAAGTACTTCCAGAAAATTGGTAGCCCAGATCCTATGACGGATAAGGGTGTTCATCTGTTAGGAGACTATGGATAAAATGTTTTGAGCAGATCCGTGACGCTTTATTTGGATCCCAATTTTTACCCGTTACTGGGTCTGTTCTGTTCACAATTTTTATCCACCTCTTCCTTGCTTCTGGATTCTTTCTTTCTGTTGGAAAAGGTATTAATGTGAATGGAGGGTCACAGATGCAAGAACCAATTCCATAGCAACATTTGTGCACTTTACAAAAAGTTTTCTTCCAACTTTGTAGTTGATATGTATCATTCATGCAATGTACAAAGGCACACTGTGTTGCTGGCATCTGAGGTTTTAACAAATGGAGGTGAATAGCTGAAAAATGCGTATAAAAGCTCATATATTAGATTTTGACCAGGGAGCAAAAGTGCACAGTCGACCTTTTTAACATTTGTAAGCGGATTATCCTGTAATAAATTAAAACGCTGATAAGTGATAAGTAATGAGGTGATAATTCACAATGATTCTGACGGAATATTTGATTGTACATACCTCGTTTATTTTTCCAGTCATCTGCATAATTTTCATATAACGGGCTTTGTTCACATCATTGGTTGCCTTGAAACCGTAAAGTCTGCATACATATTTGGATGCCATCACTGACAGCCAAAACTGAGTCCACGTGACTCATAAAGGTGAGTCCAGCACCTATGTCTAAATTGAGCACCGTCAGAGTAAACTTACACGTGTAAGAGAGTCATGTTGACTCTGCTAGAAGAGTCCAAATATCCTCCTATGAGAGTCAGTCTGACTCACGCAGCAGAGTCAATTGGACTCTGTTAGGTGAGTTTGCTAGACTCTTATAAAAGGGTCATTCAGACTCTCCTGGCAAGGTCAGTTGAACCCCCATGCGACAGCCACCCAGGCTCTATTGGCAGAGTCACATAAACTCTCCAGAGTCACTTGACTACTCCTAGAAGACATAATTTGCACTCTTTTATCAACATGTTCACTTTGGTTGCATTGTTATGTTGAACATGATAATAGAAACATATGGACTATATCATCATACTCATGCCAACTATCCCAACAAGTAAGGGGTGCCGCTGATAAAAGAATCCAAATAAGCCACGCAACCGTGTAAGTTTACCCCATAGTGCACATAATCCAGACGTGTGGTGCTGGGCTCCCCCTTTCAAAGTTTTTACTCTGAAATGTGAAATGAAAAACATTACTAGAAAGTTCACATATGAAATACTTTATTTCCTGATATACACTTGTGCAATTCTATTTAATAATATCGGCTAAAAGTTTGACTATTTTTGGATCTTACTAGCACAATCTGGAAGGTTTAAAAATACCTTTTGATGAAAAGCTAGAGTTCCTTTTTTATGACATTCGGATACGCTACAATAAAGACAAAAAAAGTACAAAGGACCAGTTTAATGGCCTTTGTCAAGATTTGTGTATGACAGATTTTTATATTGTCAGCCATCATGTAGAAATAGTTCAAATTATCCTGGCCAGTCACAATATATGGGGTCATCTGCTCATCATCCTCTTCAGTAAGGATGAATTTGGACACATCTTCTTTCAGGAGATCGGGCACTGACACAATAGCCAACACATCTTGAGCAGCTGAAAAAGAAAGCAAAAGATTCATTTCATGAAAAACAGTACAACTAAATGTGTTCATAATCAGTGAAGATCCAAAACATCTAATTACATTTGTATAACGTATATATGCTAAATAAGTATAATGTAAACTTAAAACATACATATTATGATATCTTTTAGAATGCCTCCTATTGACAGGTCGATTAAATAAAAAATCACATTAACTTTGTAGCTTTATGATATTTATAAATATATTATAAGAAGATAATTACCCTTTCTTTCATTTTCTGTGTTCACCCTTGGGATGAACTCTTTTGCCATTAGCCTCACAGAACGCTTCGGTTTGGGCTTGGAAGCAGCTAAAGCGTTTATCCCTTCAGCATATCTTCTCACCCCTTGATCAAATGTTTTCAGGCAGATTGACGACAATCTATATTATTAACCAATGTACAGAGTGACTGTACTTAAATCCACTTTTAAATAGACCACAAGATGTAATACCATTTAACCTTGTACCACACCATTAATGAGCAAGTGACATCTTTCTAATGTGCGGATGGTGTTAGATATTTGTTCAATTTTATTGTTGTTCACTCATGCAAATGGCTGCCTTCACTCAGAGAGAAAGTTGCTCATGCGCACAAGCACTTCCTCTAGCTGATCCACTACTCTGCTAGTGAGTCAGCTAGACTAGCTACATAGTCTAGTAATTGCGTGCATTTGTTGGCTGCAGGAGAGTCACTGGGACTCTGCAGGTGACTCTTTACAGGAGTAAAAGTACTCGTGGGACCTAGTCATGCATGCATGACTCTGAGTAAATTTGGAAGAAATCAATAAATTCCCTAGATTCGTGTGACTCTTGCCATTTGAGTTAGATTTACTCTAATGCCTTTACTTTGCCTTTTCGAAAGAAACATGTGGTATAATCTGTCCCGGTAAAGGCGTGAAGTGCGGGTAATGCTCTAGACAGACCCACGTGACACTTCTCTAAGGTGTTGTAGATTTCAGTCGCATTGACAAAATGACGAGCATTTCCTGTGCCACAGTCAATGATGATGATATTCAAAATTTCACCTTTCCCAAGGACTCTTAATATGATCACTAATATGTCGGTATCCGAAGCTCTCACAACGATGGTGCCCTCATTTGTTTTAGCAATTTGTGATATGTGGAATCCTACCAGAGTATCAGCCTCTTCGTGATCTCCTTGTAATTCATTTGGTTGCATCGTAATAATTTCAGATTCATTGATGCATTATATCACTGTACATTTGCCACCATGCGACAATATCAGTTTTTTGTGTTTTATTATTGACATGTAATTTATGATAAACAATACACAATCACTGGCCCAGAACAATTAATGAAGCAAAGCGAACAACAGATGTTAATAAATGGTCTGTTCAAAGATGAATTTGCAGGTTTTCTCATAAAGGAATGGCAGAAGGAAAATTACATGAGAAAATGATAATGACTAAATCTACCTAATCCATGCTGACCACTGACCCCAGAGACCTTTAACCTCGTCTGTCGGTCACTTTCCGTCATTTTATTTGTCTGTCCATGTTATTTCTGAAGAGTACAAACCCCAAGGATCATTTTAAAATTGATTTGAAGTGGTACCTAGTTCGGCTACCCAAGCCCGTTTTTAGCGGTCAGTCTTAGCCGTCTGTCGGTCACTTTCCATCAAAAAAAATGTCTGTCACATATCGACTCAATGTTGGTGCACTGTGCCAAGTACTTTGACAGTATTTTCAAGTGGTACCTCCTTCGGCTACCCATACCCATTTTTTGACCGTGCTTGACCGCCCCTAAGGGGGTCCCCCGCCCTCTGATTCCCGGCAGACGCATGATCCCATGGTCAAGATGGAAAGTCTGACATGATTATATGGTCAGATATTGGTACCTAGTTTAGCTACCCAAAGTGGTCTGGGCTGCCAGTCTAATACCCTGTTTCTCAGCAAGTCTTTTTTGCCGCCCGCCCTCACGGTCACTGGCATTCTTCAGCCACTTTTGGATTTCTCGCACGCTGTCTGCCTCTCTCACCATTGACTTTTTAGCAGTATCTGATGTATGTAAAATTGAATAGAAATTATCACGGGAAAAAGTTTATTTGGAAATAAGATGGGAATTGCAATACTGCAGAAGCAATATCTGAAAACTAAATACTGATTTCCACATTATAAAATTTGTAAGGTTTAATTTTTTTTAAAGTCTGTTCATCATAAATAATTTCTACATAGCAAAAAAAAGTTATTCATACATCATATAGCTGTAAATATTACAATAAAATTCATAATTATAATTCATGGTGGACTGCTTCTGTATAGTATACTTAAGTACATACCTAGGACGGCTCTTGCCACTCTGGACCTTGCAAGGCCATGTTTAGTTCCCTTCCCCTTCCAATTGAACGTTTTGGCGAGTGATTATGTCATCAACTGGGTCATCATAAGATAAATGACCTCCTTCGCTGAACGGCCTCCAATGCTGCCAAGATGAGATACCTATACATATGTGTAATATAATCATAAGGCTGAATTCCTTCTCAATGTAGCAGTTCTAAACAAAATCCTAAGAGATCCATTATCCACCGGTTTCTGTACATCATAGTATCCCAACGCTGGAGCTTCAGTTAGACTTGTTTTTAGGTCTTTATATGCCTTCTCTTGCACATGCGTCTAATGCCACTCAATTTCTTTTTTGACCAGGTCTCTCAGAGGCTTTGCTTTTTCACTCAAATGTTCAATGAATTTAGATACGTAGTTCACAATACCCTAGAATCTCTGCACTGCTTGCTTGTCTTGTGGTGCCCTGTTTTATATGGGCACTCTTGGCATGCGATCATATGGTGCTTTTGGCAAACTTTTACATGCCTGGAAAATGATCCATACCAACCAAATTCTTTTCCACAATGACCTGTAAGTTTGTTGGTGGCGTGTTTAGCACGTCTGTGGTTGTTCAAGTCCTTTTTGTGCATATACTGTTTGGTACACTGGTCACACTTGAATTGTTTCCCCTGTAATGAAGCATGAGCAAATATCTATATAAGTGGACCTTCTATATAAAAGAACCATAACATAGAAATTAAATGCAAACATAAATATAAAAAAAAACAATAAAAACTGCTATACCAAGCAAAAATATTGATAATATCAACATACTCCCACATGCGCCAGCTCGTGGCGTTTGAGATGGGTTCTATTCATGAAGCCCTTTCCACAAATCCTGCATGCATGGTTATGACCACCAGTATGGCATCGCATCATATGGTCATTTAAGCCACTAAGCGATGCATATTCATGTGCGCAGGTTTGACAAACTGAACAGAAAATTCCCATGGGAAATACAAAGATCTACTTGTATATTTGACATATTTTGGAATAGATAAACATTGATTACATTAGGACATCAGCCAGCTTTTTGCTCTTCCTTTTAAAGTGAAGATGCATGTGTTTTACATACGTTTGTTCATATTTATATAGTACATTAACACATGTGACAACAATTATTCCAATTTTGACTATATCAAAACAGTCATCATTTGGAATGTGTTTATTCCCTTTTGAATACTAATCAATGAAAAAGCGCCTACTGCCAACCCATTGAATATTTCCAAACCTTTCTGCCCCTACAATGCAGGCACATGGGGGACTGGTATGCTTTATCCAAGTCCGTTAATTTTCCGTAAATGGCAAATTTCTGTTTAAATATTGACCATGTTGTTGCATTGTCTGCGTCATTTAAAATCAATTTAGGTGGTTTTATTCTGCTAGTGCCTTGATAACTGTCGAGTTACCTTTCACGTTCACCATGGACCTTCGGTGCTTTTATCTTCATTATCGCCCATCTTGCTTTTATTTTTATTTTTATGCTCATTTTTCAGCTATCAACCGTTCATTTATCTACCTCTGTTTACTATTTTCACCACTCCCTCCATGTAGATTTTCTATATGGAAATTGTCTTGTTACTTGATGAAATTAGTGTGGTGCAACACATACAAGTCGGTGACATAATTAACATCTGATTTATTCAATTCCTTACACCGGTTAACACATGACCTCACGGAATAGGTCTCAAACGACAAACTAAATCCAAACATAGTTGTAGTGAAATACAATTTGGCACATCTATCACGGTTTTTCGTATGCTTTTACCAGCTTTTTCAAAAAGGGGTAGCATCTCTACTATTGCACCATAGTGCAACCTATGTCCTGTTACATACATCTTATCTTAATGCTTTTATCTGGAAACAAACTTAAAAATTTGGTGGTTATAAGAGTTACATTAGCTGTTTTTATGATGTGACACATGAAACACGCTTGATACCGGAACAGCCATTTATTGGAGTGTCGCACAATGAAATGTTACATGACGACGTTGTTTTTAGCCAACGATTATAACAGGTGGTGCGCCTGTTTTAGGTACGATGCTGGGAGCGCGGTGTCCATGAGTCAGATCAACAGCCACATGGCGGCCGGCCTCGCCGGCCTCGTCCTGCCCACACACACACTCGCCAGCAACAGGTCAGAAATAATTTTTTTTTGCTTCATCTTTCTTTATTCACAACACTAATTTTTACATACACTAACAGTTTCGCCAAACACCTGTTGGCATCATCAGAATGTTCTTCCCGCGCAATATCAGGTCAAATCTTCCGATCCTGACCGAGGATGTGATGCGATCCTCGGTCGGGATGGGAATATTTGACCTGACAAGATGAACCAAAAATATTTTATGCAAACACAATCAACACATTCAAGAATGTCAGACACAAGTTGTACAAGTTTTCTGTGTTTTTCCTAAGTTTGCTTGTGGATACAATTTTCTTCTCTCTCTTTTCTATGAGAGAAGAAGAAAATTGTATTTATATAAGAATACAGCCCCTGGTCTTGTCAGGTCTGGTGATGACTGTATGAAAGATGCAGAACGAAAAATAATGAATCAAATGTCTTATTAGTCAAACAGTTTTATTATAAAACGTTTCCAATATATCAACCATCACATTGTCAAATATATGTGAAATGCCTTCACTGTGTGCTTATTAGAACGAATACAGTACATGTATATGAGAGATGAATTAGTATGCATGCATATTGAATACAATTATATAAACACATTAGAAAATGTATGTTGAAAACATTGGAAGTTAGTTTAGCTACGAGATGTTTTATAGAAAGTGTCTAATTTTTAGAACACTTGAATTTCTATAAAAATTAAAAAGTAAATGATGCTGTTTGTGTTCCAGCGGTTTTGTGACAGCAAAGTGGTTGAGTGTTGGGCTGTGATGCTGTTTGGTTCCCTGATGGGCTTTTCCGTGGGACCTGCCCAACGCCAGCCACAAAACTCCTCCACACAAACCACGTCACTCGCAGGTAAGGCTATGGAACGGGCAATAGATTCATGGGATTTTTTTTTTCTTTTTTTTATGAAGATTGATTGATTAGTTTTGTGAAAATCCATTTTTTACCATGTCTGAATAGGAACACCCATTCAGACTTACAAGTTAAGAACACTAATACTCACTATACTAGTGACAGTACTGCACAACAATAGATTCAGTGGATTTTTTTTTAATTTTTTTTTTTAGAAAGATTGATTGATTAGTTTTGTGAAAATCCATTTTTCACCATGTCTGATTATTTTCAAACATCTATGTCCATCTTCTGAGATAAAGAGTTCCTTCTGTCACTAGGTGGCAGCACGTGACATTGAATTTTGAAAAGAAAAAAAAATCATATCCACTTTGAAAAGCGTACAGAATTTGCTTAAGCTTCTGGTTGCTCAGGACTACTAGGCGCTCCATAAAATCAAAAACATGCAGCTCTGACTTGGATGTTTAATGTTTATGATCCAATTTTTGTTTGAATTTGATGTGAATGAATGTCATCATATATCGTTGTAAAGACTACTGTTAGTAGTAGGAATATCCATTCAGATTTAAGTTTAAGAACACTACGACTCACTAATCAACTAATTACTTGACATTGTGGTCACCATCGCGGGACCTTCGACTGAAGAAACAAGATGTTGTCTATGTCATTGACGCCAATTCCAACAGGTGAAATCGGACATCAGGTGGAGGAGAGTTGGGGGGAAGCTCCTGTCTAGGGCGAAGGTCCCGCTATGGTGAGAGCAAAGTCAAGTCAATCGTTAATCAGTGAGAAGTAGTGTTCTCAAACTTAAATCTGAATGAACTTCATGATGTTGTTATACATAGGTGGTGACCAAGAGTGTCATTGGGATTGTGTTGATTAAATCACTCTTTTTGCATCATTTGCTGTAAACATATGTATGTATGTATGTATGTATGTATGTATGTATGTATGTATGTATGTATGTATGTATGTATGTATGTATGTATGTTTATGTATGTTTATGTATGTAAAGTACTATATTCTTATTGTATATAATTTTGTAATTTGACAGTTCACTTCAGTGTAATGCGAAGCGTAAAGATTGTCACCACACACCAAGTTTATTTACCAAGTCTTGTCGTGATTTACCAATAACACATTTTCGCGTTGCAGCCGTCTGTCGTGGGAGCAGTTGGCCTGTCTGCTGCTGCAGTCTGTACCCCGATACTCTCCACACGGCGGCGCCACCGTATCCTTACACCGACACCCACACGTGGTGATGTGAGCCTGTGTGAATGGTTAAATAATGGAGCGCACTAAAGGCAGTGCCCACTGTATGCTCCCCAGGAGTTGAGAATGAACGTGATCTGGTGTAAATGGTGGAAAGTTGGCTGAGCAGCCGATAAGACTGGAAGCCCACTATAGAAACTCCAACACAACATCAGCGCTGCTCAGTGACACAAAATAATAAAAATGTTACAAAGTCCCAAGATACAGTGTATTTTATCAGTGCAGACAACTAAATGTGTATCAATGATACAAATAACACAACCTGAAACTTGACAAAAAGTTAAACAATCTCATGTGCATTTGATAAGTGTAATTATTGTCATGTCGTGCCTTAAGCAACTTGAATCACGCTCCAACCTTGTTCTGCTGCCCGTGTTGTTTGCCCTTGACCCGGTCAGTACCGGTCAATGGGGAACCTGCTGGTTGCCCGCGGCGACACCAACAACAGCTTCCTGGCCGCGCAGGCGAAGGTGGAGGCCAAAGTGAGGCAGACGTACAGCTGTGTGGACTGGAACCCCTTCCCCGTCGAGGTCTGGACAGGTACGCCACTCCAGTTATAAAACATTTTCCCCTTATATGTAATTGAGTCATTAGACTTATGACTCCAAGTCAGGTTAGGACATTGTCACATAGTCTCTGTGTTTGATCAGTTGAAGCGACATCTTTTATATTAAGACACTAACAATTTGTTGCGAGCACAGAAACTGTATACTTGCGTTTGCTACGTTTCCCACATGACAGAAGGGGGCATGTGCCCCTGAAACGTAGCAAACGTAAATATACAGTTTCTGTGCTCAAAACCAATTGTTAGTGTCTTAATATGTTGAATCCAGAAACTATAAAATATCTTCTAAATGGCACCTTTTATGCTGTATGAAAGGAACATGCGAATTACAACTGCAGCCTCAGACTGCAGCTGTGCATGTCATTTTGAGTTTTATGATCATCAATTTCAACTTACCACATGTATTTTGTGTTTATAAATAGAGAGTAAAATTATTGCCTAAAGATATTGATTTTTTTTTCTGTTCAATATAAACCTGCCCCTAATCCTACATTAAAGGAACTTTTCATCCAGCAACAAAATTAATCAATTTAAACAGGTTCATTGAGCATTTGAAGCGTTTTTGTAATCTCATGTAATAGAATTTCAAAAGCTTTTGATGTAAAAATAATTATGGTTTAATATGCAAAAAATAATATGAAAAGATTAGTCCAACAGGTGGCGTTTCTGTTTAGCAGCATTCCTTTCTACCATTAACAATCCTTTGAAATATACTCTTACTACTAATGATAGTCTACACAAACACATTGTCATATCTCACGGCTATATAGTCATGATACAACCCTTTCAATTTTGACAGAACTTTCTCTCAAAATCCAACCAATCAGAAGGCCCAAAGCTGAAATGTTCAACTAACATCTCAAACGTACGATATTTCATTGCCAAGTATAAAAAAAAACGAGTATTGATTTCATATTTGACGCTAGTCTAACCCAAATTAATTTTTCCAAAGACAGAACTGGGCCCACGGGTTGGTATGAACATGGACTTGTAAAGGCAGTGCGAGTGATCAACCCGTGAAAACTGACAAAGACACAAAGATAACGCTGAAATTAGTCTTTCGAAAGACCTTATATCTAACAGTTTTTACTTCTATTTATAATATTACAAAAACCCATCATGAAAACCATGTATATCAAGTGCAAAGATGATTATACCCAAGTACAACAGCTATACAGCTGCTCTGAAAATAGAAGCCATGTACTTTAAGTTGACGACGTCAATTTCGCAAAACATTTAGCAAGGCATACATCCGGCCGTTTCTCTGCGTTCTGTTTTCAGCCTCGACGCCACTGAACGGTCCCCAGAGCGCGGCAGCCTCGATCAGCAGCGTGGCCAACTACAGCAGCTGTTGTGACGCCCTCACACAGCTCGCCGACAGAGGCTGGGGGAAGTTCCAGGCCGGCGCCTACCTCCACTGGTACTACAAGTACGGCGCAGAGAAGGTGGGTCGAGGCAGAGGTTTTAAACAGGATAATGAGAAAAAGATCAATGCCTTATTGAGCTTTCGGCAAATGCTCCTGCCTTGATCACAACAAATGACGTCACAGCTGGGCTCGCCCGTCAGTTCGTACGGTGCCGAGAAGGTGGGTGGCAGTTAGAGACGCCACCGACAGATGTAAAACTAGAAATGTTTGCGCACGATTTGATTTGTGAATTTCGTGGGTGGGTGCAAAAACCGAAACTTAGTCAGCAAAATTGAATAGTCACAAGATGATTCGTAGGTGAATATCGTTAAATTTAATAGCCATGAAATATTTTAGTTTTACAATAATCTAGAAATTGGCAGCAATTACTCCTAAGTAGTCGCATATTTTGAAACTATGGGTTTAATAGGGCCAATACAATGAGTCCTGGCAGACAGAACTGTGACAAACTATAAATTTTTATGGGTTCTGTGGGATGTACAATAATTTTTTATTCTTTCTATCCTATTGAAAAAATATTGTAAGCTAAAAGTTACAATGTAAAAAACAACAATAATGAAAAATCAGGAATCTTTGTCTTTGCCTCGCATCTAGATTCATTACTCATAAAGTCAGAGAAAAGATGTAGTTTTTTTGTAACAGTCAATGAAAAGTTGGGGAATTTTGTACAAAAGCTCATTTTGGATCAATTTTAAATTCGAATCACAAATGAAAAGCTCTCAGATCCAACTTATGGATAACTCCAGAAATGTGTTTTAATCATTTTAATCTTAATAGAACTTCTCGTAACTTTGTCATTAACAAACACAAGCCAAATTATGACCATGAAGGTTCAATACTATATTGAATATTGCTACATGCGTGTGTTTTTCCGTAGTGTCTTTGAGGAAGCGTTTGAGACGGTGCAGCAGATTGTGGACGACTACAGGGAGGCCGTGGCACCGTGAGAACAGCGGGGACAACAGAGACGATCAGTGACATGGCTCCAACTGATGAACTGAATATTTGTATTTTAAAACTATAACAAATGAAAAAACTTTTTCTCATGCGACTGTGTTAGTGTGCAAAAGAACTAGTACTGATGAGAGACATTTGTCAAACAATTGACTGTGACCATGTATATTCTATTCCGTCCAAAGAGTAACAGGAAAGAGTAAAAGATTATTAAAATGCCCTTGTAAGGTCTTATTTATTGTTCTTGTTTAAAGAATGTCAAAAGAGATACTTGGTTTGTTACTCATGCATTAATGATTGTATTTGTTGTATAAGTTTATTTGGTATTAGTGGAATACAGAGTAAAATATCACAATACAGATTAAAATGTGAAACAGCATACAGTTATTTAAAAAAGATGTTTTCACCAATTTACAGAGTGACTAAAATAAAGTGTAATAAAATTATCTCAACTTAACTACTAATGATATTTTCTGGAGTTGATTTTAAGTCTGAGTGAGAATCCATCGTAAGCGTTCTTGTACAAAATGATTGTAATGATTGTTATGTGAAGTGTGTGTGTAGTTGTTACATATTAAAAATGGTCATACTTTTATTTGTTCCATTCAACTGTTATGTTGGGTTCATCATTGATAAACATCTGGAATTCACAGGGTTATGTTCGGGTCGAGGGAAAATTAACATGAATCTTATTTTATAGATTTTAATAACATGATCTGATTATGTGTGTTTGTTTTTGTTCATGTTTTTTTTTCAAATAGAGAGGGAAAAATAAAGAATTTTATTAAAGATAATATTTAAAATGTAATTGTTTTTTCATCTTTAAAGAAAGATTAAATAACAAAGACGAAATAAACACTCATACATATGAATTATATGAATTTGTAATATTTCTATTACAATTACAATATCTTGGCATTATAAAAATATTTTATCTACGTAAAGAAAAAAGTAGTTTTAATGTGTGTTCTATTAATTTTGAATATTCATATGAATAAATTAAAAGCATATATAAACCAGATAAATATCACAAGCTGTTAAAACTGAAAGAAAAAAAAAAGTTTAACAAATTTTTTTTAGAAGGAACTGAAACATGTAATTAAATGATAAAAACTTTTCTTTAATCTTTGAATAGTTAACAGCAAGAAAAATGAAAGAGACAAACTAACATGAATCCATATGCTGTCTACCAAGTTACTTGAATACTTTATAAAAAAAAGAAACTACAACATTGCTTTCTTCATACCAACAGCTGTCACAATTTACAAATATATACAGTAACTCAATATTTCGATAAAATCAGTTTATCTTTGCATTATGACTCCACACTCTTGACAAACACTATGACCTCAGGATTGCAAGTGTCAGTGCCCCCCCCCCCCCCCCCACACACACACACACACTCTTGACAAAAGATAAACAGATTTGTTATCGAAATATTGAGTTACTGTATATATTTGTAAATTGTGACAGCTGTTGGTATGAAGAAAGTACAGTGTTATATGAATTAACACATCTAATGAATTTGTTCAACAAAAATCACTATATATTGAAATATAAACAGGCTACTGCGAAAAGAGAAAAACATGTATTATATTGTATTAAAAGTGCACAGAGAGCACAGCTGCACCATTTTAATGTTTCCTCCTGATCATTAATTATTTACGTTAAGAAAGAACCTGCAATCCAATGGGGGGGGGGGGCAGGACTTGCCGTGACTATCTAATGAGCAGAAAATTGATTTCAACAATCAGTTCATAAGAGATCCAAAAATTATTAACTACAATACAAAGTACAGTTAAAAATAAGTAAATGGGGCCGGTTCATAACGAAAGTGGGATATGGTGAAAAAGGCCGAAAAAATGGGGATGTGGGATAATAGGCAAAATAAAGAGGGATGTGGAATTTCAAGGAAATGGGATATGGGGGAAAATGGCAATAAAATTCAAGAGAAATGGGATGAAAGGTCAAAATTATTAGGAATGTGGGAAATAAGGCCAAACAATTAGGGATGTGGGAATTTTCTTGACCCCTTATAAACCCGTTCATCGATTTATAAGATGCAAAAACCATGAATGTACTAATAAGCAGCCGTTACCCAGCACACCCCCTGCGGCTGTTGACCCCATGGATCGGCCAGTGATTGATGGTCGGGATGCTGGTCACACCCGCGGGCCCGCTCAGCCGGAACACACAGGTGAGTCAATGCCCACCAGGATTAGGGAGGATTAGCAGCAGGATTATCTCACCAGGTGAGTTCACTTTAACTTATTTCCATCGTCATAGCTCACGGCAATAATATATATACACAGTAGATGTTGTAAGTTTCTCATGCATAGTTTTTGAAATTTAGTCTAAAAAGATTCTTGAGATTCGGTATTTAAGAAGATACACTCAAATTCATTTGTTGTTTAAGATCATTATTATTGTGCTATATTTGAAAATTTTAAAAGAATATTTTAAAAATGGAAAACAGGTATTTTTTTTATTTTTGAATGATTATTTAGAACAAATTATATTTCATGTGTTTGTATTCTTAAATATTGTGAACTTATTTCTAAAATTATTCTTCAAATATCTAAATAGCATTATTCAAATTATTCCCAGAGATACTGAAAAACAACAAAAATGAAAATCTACAGTGTCCAATGTTTGATATCAGTATTTTTAAACATTCTAAGCTACATTCTATATGTAAAGCAATTTGAATAAAAACTGAAATCACCTTATTTATTGATTCTGGAAAAAATTTACAATCACATCTCCATAGACATCATTTAACCGTATAATCATCGTTACTGGTGGGGAAATTTTCATTTCATCAATATCAAAAAGGGGGATCCTACCAATTTTTCTCAGGAGACAGGGGGGGCTATACAGGGATCTGTACAATCCCACTAAAACCGAGGGATTTTGGATATGCACCATAAAAATTTGAGAATCAGTTATGAAGGGGAAGGGGGGGATTTTTGGTGGTGAAAACAAAGGCTAATTTAATATCACAAATTGTAAAACCAAGGGCAAATCAACAAAGTTTTTTTTTTGATACAAAAATGATGTTTACCCCACCATGTTTTTGATTTTATTTTAAGGTCCATAATCATAAATGTCATAATATTGTGTTTCTCATGAAATGAAAATAATGATTTTATTTTCTTGGTCCATAGCAAGGAGAGTGGTAGTATTGTACAGTAATCTCTCAAACATGGTTTTATTTGAGTAGAAATGATTCCAATAGAGAGTTTTTATCATAAATTCTCCTGTGTAACATTATAACATACAGTAGAACCTTTATTAGGACCAGCTTTGGAACAAAATATTAGGCTTGTCTCAATAGAGAGGTGGTCTCAATACATGATTTCATTTTAGTATGGTTATGAAACTTGGGACCATTGTTTGGGACCGGAAAACATTATTATCATAGTTTTCTCAATAATCTTTGTAAATGGTAGCCAGAATAATGGGAAGTTCTGTTTGTGTAACATTATGAAGGGGAACAGAACAAATGGCCTTTATTAGGACCACCTTTGGACCCAGTGTTAGGTGGTCTCAATAGAGAGGGGGTCTTTGAAGGTTGTTGTCAAAAGGTTCATTTTGGAGCTTTATGAAGGTTTGGGACCTTATTTCGGACATGGCTAATAGAGAAGAGGTAGAGAGGTGGTCTTATTATAGAGTTGGTCTTAATCAGGTGGTCGAAAGTTGCACGTGCACCACCCGTAGGGTTGCGGTGCTAGCCTGGTAAACAATGAAGGGGAAAAGAACAGATGGCCACTGATTAGTCTCAGTTGACTTCTACCCTCTACCATGCATGTGCCCGTGGTCTTAATTGAAGTTTGTCCTGTTCATTTTGGTAGCTTTATGAAGATCTATGAAGGTTTGGAACCGTGAAAAGTGGTCTAATTATAGACGTGGTCTCAATAGAGGTGGTCTTAATTGAAAGTTGTACTGTCCCCGTCCAGCATGTACCGCTGCGCGGCGATCACGCTGCACCACCCCGGGGCGGGCGGCCCGCAGCCGTCTGCCTCCTCCCTCACGCTCAACTCGCTCAGTGTGGAGAAGAAACACAAGCGCTCGGCTCGCACCAAGTACAGGTCAGTGTGAGGGGTGGTTTTGTGTGTGCTTGCATGTGTGAGGTCACTGAGGTGTATAGATGTCCCTCATTCCAGGTTTTTTATTTTTGCCCTTTTCACCCCCACAAAACTGTCTTTTTCAGCCCGTATTCCCGCATATGACACCAACGTACATTCAATATGCAGTGGCAGATCCAGATTTTTTACAGAATGCTATACTGTATATAATCAATGGTGTCTTTGAGTATAATGACCTATGAAGTAGTCATTACATAGTTCATGGGATTCCGGGGTTATATGGGTGAAGAGAACCTACTTTATGTTATATTTCTTGTATAGAATTTCAACCTTTTGGCGAAATTTTATCAGCTGCTGACAAACATTAGAGAGGTGATCTCAATAGCTCACCCACTGTGCACTGGCTTGGTTATTATATTGCGACGATTTCAAATTTTACTAACTAGAAGAAGATCTGTGGTGGTGGCATGTATTGGGGATTGGGGGGGGGGGTTACAAGGTTATCAATCTCCCATCTCACACCTGTTTAACATGTGTCATCATATGTTACATAACATCTACTGTAGCTGGATTGGCTGGATTAGCAAAGTAAGAAAACTGGAAATAGAAGGAAGGAAAGGAACAGGGAAAACCAAAGCAGGATTGGGAAGCGGTAGAGCAGAAAGATTGGGCACAAGTAGGTATGGGTCTGATAGATCCCTAATGACTGAAAGGCTTGGAGAGAATGGTTGAGATGTAGACTGGGCAGCCAGGCCACCACCACCTCTGAATGAGGAATAATTAGGGCCTGCTCAAATAAACTTAGGATTTGAGTGAGTGATTGAGTGATAAGCACTAGCTATGTGATTGTACTATGACAACTTCAAACTTTGTAATCTAGAAGATCTGTGGTGGTAGAAGATGGGGTGTGCGGTGTTACAAGGGTAGCCAATCTCCCCCCTCCCACCTTTTCAATGCCAACTTCTCTCATTTGTTACATAACACCTACTATTGCAACATGACCTGGTTACCCGCACCCTGGATGTGTTTGGGCATGGGTCTCATAGATCCTGGTGACCGAAAGGCTTGGAGAGGACAGTTGAGATGTAGATTGGGCAGCCAGACCACACCCTCTGAATGAGGAATAATTAGGGCCTGCTAGAATAAACTTAGGATTTGATTGATTGATTCATTGATTGATTGCCATCCTACGTTTTAGCTGAAATTTTACATTTGTTCATCCGCATGAGGAATGATCACGGCTCAATGACTGTGGTTTGACTGCCTGTAGCGACCATGACCTGGTGCCGCGCACGCTGGACGTGGCGCGCTGTGACTACCCGTTCTCTCCGCCGGTCAGCGGGTCCGGTCAGCAGCCACCGCAGGGGACAGCGCCGCCGCCATGGCAACCATCGGCTTCAGCAACGTGGCGCGAAACCCGCACAACAGGTGAGGGCACTGGCCGAGGTGTGGTCATTGTCATATGTTGTTGCACCTGACCTCAAACCAATCCTGTAACTAATTAAGACCACCTCTTATTGGAGACCACGTCTAAAATAAGACAGTGTTTTTCACGGTCCCAAACCTTCATTGAAAAATGAACCTCTATATAGAGACCACTTTGCCTGAATTACCTATTGTTGAGTTTTGGCTGTTGAATTATACTTCACTTCTTGTGACTGAAATATAGTGCAAGGTAACATCTATCAATAGTTTATTGATATATGTTGTCCTTCCCTGTTACATAACATAGCTGAAAGGTGGAGTTGTGGTCATCATCATATGATGAGGAGTTATAAGGGGTCAAGAAATCTCACATCCCTAATTTTTTGGCCTGACTCACTAGTCCATTGCACCATTGCAACTACAAATCTGGTGATGCAGTGGACGAGTGAGTCAGTCTTAACTGCTAGGCAATTTGGTGTTGTATGGTCGTGGGTTCGAATCCCACCAGAACCTATGTGATATAGACCTTCCTGACTTGGAGTCTAACGACTTACTAGTAAGTATGTGTAATGATACATTCCCCAGTCCACAAAATCAACAGGATTGCGAAAGATGGCAGGCAAAATATGTGGGGCAAAGATGCAGGCAAACACCCTCCCCTCACAACTTTTCTAGGTGGCTTTGCGGGTAAGCTTCCCCATTAAAATGTTGGAATTTAGACCCTATTTCATAGCATCTGATGCTAGTTCAGACACAAAGTATCCTTAAAACAAATATATTAAAGCTCCAATTCATTCAGGGTTTGATCTTAAAAAAATATCCCCCAAGATATAGCAGGCAGTTGCCTCTCTTGCCTCATATGGTAGCTATGGCACTGTAATTCCACCACCCTCTGTTTTGTGCTTGCAGGGTGTGGCGGGGCGGTGGTGGTCACTCCAAGCCCACGCGGATGAACCCCTTCAAGATTATCAAGGTTCATATTACATTTATTTTTCTTCCTGCTAGAGTTCATTCAGTCAGTGCCATAGATAACTAATAACGCTTACTGTAGTATGACAAAAAACATTATGAGTATGAAGTTGGGTTTTTGCAGCTTGCTGCTGTTTTATTCCAGCCTTCGGTTTTCATTTTTTTTGTAAAATTTGACTTTTGAAAACTGTTTTTGTGTTTACAATCCAGGTGCGGAAGCAAGCGGCCAGTGTGAGCGTGAGTCTACAGACCGACGACCTCGACTGCTACAAGTCGGCCGAGTCCGCCGGCCCGAAGGACGAGAAGGAAACGCTGAAAGACGATGAAGCTTCGGACAGCGAGAAAAACGATCATGATGATGATGCGGACGAGAAGAGGAAAGATGCTGATTCACTTTGTGGTGACGAGGTGGAGAAAATGAATAATGACAACGATGACGAGTCCGGTTACGGAACAGTTGAAAAAGTGGTGGACTGCAAAAACGAGAAGGCTCAACTTGAAGAACTGGAGGCCATGATTGATGCTCTGGATCCTGATATATTTCACTACAAAGCAGTTCAGAGGAACCACCATGGGTTCTATGACATGAAAGATATTGACGTGTGCGTGAGGACTGTGGTGTCTTCGTGCAGGCATATCCGGGACTGCGCCTATGATAACATCAAACTTGAAAACAGGAAATCTATTTACGAGCCTATTCCGCCAGTGTTCGATGAAATAGCCGAATCAGGAAATGGATGAAGCAAATGAACTCAAAGATTTTCATGAATTTGAAGAAAAAATTCGTCAGTAATTTTGATCGACTTGAAATCTAAATGCTTGTTGATATCAAAGGGATGGAATTTAAATATGCTATGAATTATGGAGTTTAAACAACTATAGAATTACAGCAGAACATAATTTGTTTGTGCGTAGTTTGAAAGTTTGACATGTTAATACAATGTCATTGAGGTTAATAGTTCTTTGAGTGGAGTCGAACTCATGACCATCATTGTTCATCATTCTGAAGTACGTAAGATGATTTCATACAGTGTGATCTGTGGATACGCTCTTTTTGTGGACACTTGTCCTACGTGGACATTATATATTTTCTCTTAGAACGGTCTGCTACCGGTCTTTAATATGTGGACACTTTTGAAGCCAATAAGTGGTTTATTATACTTATGGGTCATGTATTGCTTTGTTTGTTTATTGTACATGCACTTGATGTTTTTAAAAGTAAACTGTTTGTAAAGTCACCACAGTGTATCTTATCAGCTGTTGCTATTACTAGAACATATTTCAATGAATGCTTTCAATGTATCCAATAAGTTATATTTATAACAGAAAACCTGTATATTGGGACACTAATTTGAATGCTTTTAAATCTGGAATTAGAGGTATACAGGTCAGATTTGGGAGGGAAAAAATTATTTTTATGTAGCATTATCTAATAAATTATTTTCTTGAAGGTTGTGTTGATATTAGCAATATGCACTGTACTTTTGTTTTAAAAAAAAGTCATCCTCCTTTATATTATTTTATAAACTTTTTCAAAGAAAAGCGCCACTTTTTACACCATTTAGAGAGCTTTGTGCCTACAGTTAAAATATGAATTAACATATCTATAGTCATTCATTACATTAAAAGAAAATATATATACATTTCTGTTTCTATATGAGCATTTTACTTATAAATCAAGCAACAATAGATGACAAATTCCAATTGAAAACAACACAGATGTAAGTGACAGAGTTTATTGATGCAACACTCCAAAATAGTTTATCACATGGAGCAAGAGAGTCGTCGGGAACACTTCCAACCCAACAGGCTGGCCATCAGGTGTTCAGGGAGGCCTGGGCTTTCCCGCAGTCAAACTTTTGTTACTGTAATCTGAGATGTAAACATTTATTTCCCAAGAAAAATCTGTTTCCCCCACCCTCAACTTTCCAACTTTCCTTAAAAGAATTGTACTTCAAACATCATGGTCTACATTTTTTTAGCAATTTTTCAGTGACATGCACATTTGGGTTTAAATAAACCAAGCCACCACCGGAATATCAGATGACCTGACCCAAAAGTATCACGAAGTGAACCTCCACAACTGCACGAGTGAGCAACATTGTTCATATGTTACACACAATCTCAATAGAACTCAATGAGAATTTTTACAAATCAATCAATTCTTTGAATCTGCATATACATATATTTGTACATTTCACTTCAAGGTACCACAATAGAAAAATATAAGCTTGGAACTTATATAAATGAGTGTACGCTAAAAATGAAGTCATTTGCATCATTTTTTGTAACAATGTACATTTGATAAAAATCAACTGAATTTTGTCTCCGTTATAATGTACCATGTTAAACACCAACGAATTTTACCATGATCATCACATCAGATAAAACTTCAATATTTACACATATGAACAATGCTACATTTTTTTTAATACAAAGTAACAACTTTAACACAAAAATGACACCAAAAGTACTTTTAAGTGTAAGTAAGCTTAACAAAAAACCCAAAAGCCTCCCTGCAAAACGGGGGAGACTCAATAACTCAAAACCGTGAAGTCTTTGAGACACAAAGTAAGCAGGTGATAGTTATAGTTTAAATGTCAAACTATTTAATTATGTGAAAAATTTCACAACTATGGAGGCATTTAAGGCAAGAGGGAAGATAAAACATTGACGTGAGACCAAGAGCCTTTATAGTTGCCTATTTTGATAAATTCTGATAAGTTTGGCAGCTGGTGAAAAAAGCATGTAGCTAGGTGCATAACAAATGTGGATACACAAACGTCTATACGATCACGTGTATCGCCAGTATACATTATATTTATCTGTAGAAAGTAGCAGCGAACAAGCCGCGATGGCACTGAGTTGGAGAACATGAAGCTTGCTTCCGGAGACAACTTTTCCATGGTACAAAGTGATGAACCATCAACGTAAATGCTCGTGTTTGAATATTTTCAGTCCAGTAAAAATCTGGACGAATAGTATTTATTTTGCAAGCACCCACCAATTCAGAGCTTTCAATTAACACTTGTTAATTTCTATAATAAAAACGATGAATTTTTGAAGCAAAAAACAAAAACAAAACAGCCTTTGAATTTTCCAAAATATATGTCATATTTTGAAAATAAATTTAAAGCAGCAACTGATTGGTGAATGACAGAAAGCATCACAACACTAAGAGAGCTGATATTCTTCATTAGAAATGCATTATACACAAGTATATAAACGAGGTCATCAAAACATGCACACTGAAGAAATCATGGATGATTTGCAATAGTCCATTTTTGGTCATATTTATAAAAAACTTTGATATAAAAACAGCCTTTACATTTTTTTTCAAAGAAAGATTAAAAAAAATTTAGCACACAAAAACGGATTGCTGGAAATCACATTTTGCCAAGCTAAATCCTTCGTTTTTTAAAAATTAAAATATGTTTTAATCAAGCGACATTGTTACGAAGAAGTGAATTCATTTATAAATATGTGGGTGAGTACTACAAAAACAATTACACATTTCCCCTAAACCCTGAAGTCTGTGTACATTGATGCAATGTAGTCTAGTCAACATTTTTTTGCTGTGTACGCAAAGTTGATATCTAAGTTAATAATATACGCTATTATGAATTATTCATTTACAACAGGAAAAAAAATTAATACAAATATCTCCAAATGTTTCTAAGTCAGAGATAAATATTCACTATAAATTCACTTAAATATTGACAGTTCAACAATAAAAATTACCTCTGAATTAATAACAATATTCTCGATTACAATATACAAAAACTTCATTCACATAAGCACATCTGGCTGAAGCTATACAATTTCAGAGATCTTACTTATTTGGCATTATTGCTCTATAAACTAAGAAGGAAAAAATTTGTTATGAGAATCATCACAATAAACTCAGAAAACTGACCATTTTCTAGATAAAATTTAAATCATAAAAATAGTTTAATCTTGTGAGTTTACGTGAAACTGAATTGCAAATGTGAAATATGCAACTAAACTGAATCTGTTAATATAAATTCACTCTTCCTTTACGTGACAGATGTTCAATATTCTCACAGTAATTAACAAAGCATAAAAACACTCAGAATGACAACAAAACACCAATACTCAAAGTGGTGCATTGACAGTCAGAAAAAAATATAATGGTTAATTTTGTAAATTTTTGAATTGCAGTCAATGAAATAATTGAATGAAATTGTAAAATTAATAAGCTAACTTGTCTGGGACTACATCATGAATGACCTATCTAAATTATAACATCACTAAAAAAAAGAATTATTGTAAGAAAAAAGAAAAAAAAATTACGAATTTCAAGTAACATACTATTCCTCGTCTTGTAAAATTTTAAGGGGTAAAATGAAATGTTTGTAAATCCTCATCATATCAGCACAAATATTTCATTTCAAAATGCAGACTCCAAACACACACAGATGTTATTCATTGCAGTCCTGGCTGAATCAAGTATTAAATAAATCCTTCACAGGAATTTCCTATTTCATAACGGACATTTTCACATTCACACAAAAAAAGAAAAAAAAACATGCACACAAAAAGAGACGACTTTTTTTCGGCGAAATTGACTTGCACAAAATAATGTTTCATCCACTTTTGTCCAGAAGCGCTAAATACCCGTGGCACTATGAACTACGCGCGGTAGAAGAATGATTCCATGGTGTAGCCTGCCGCTGGTGTTTCCCTGCTTTAGCCGAACTGGAAGTGGAATCCCCCGGGGAATCCCTGCTGCTGCTGCTGGTGGAACCCCCCGTGGTGGTGGTGGTGGTGTCCCCCCATCCCGCCGGGGAATCCCCCCCCACCGCCGCCGAAGAACGCCTGGAATATGTTGTTGGGGTCCATATCTGGAACAGACAAGTTTGCACCAGTCACATTAGAGCACAGTTTGCCATCTGCTTTATACAAAATCTCCAAAAACAAAAATACCCTCCGACTGTATTAGGATACTGACTTTGCGGAAACCTCCAGTTTTAAATAGGATCTACAGGGAGGGGTTAAAAATAATGCTTAATGCTCCACCATAAAAATATTTATTCTGTTAAGACTAGTGTTAACAAACAATCACTTTTCAGCATTACGAGTAACGAAATTAAGATTTATAATATTCCCATATAACAGTGTCTTGTCTGCAGCTGTTTATAGAGAACCAAAATAAGACCTTTTAAAAACCTATTTAAGACCTCCCTGTTGGCAAAATAAGACCTTTCACCAAAATTAAACCATGCAACTACAAGTGCGTACATGTCTCATAAGCATTTATTTTATTTTTTTTATTTTTTTTTTTTAAATATTTGTAGTGTGGGAAAACTCAACATAGTCTAAATTAGACAAAGTGCCAGTACAGTAAGTACAGTGGCGATGTCCAATACTAATCATCATTGCTTTCCAACACCACAAATATTTCTTTTTACATTTTATTTCTATATACATCCAAAGAAATGTGTAATCAATAGAAAAAGTTCGAAATATTAATAAAATTTGATTTTAGTTTTCAAATACAACAAATATGCATTGATATACATTTTTTTCAACATTCATGAATTTGACAAATCTATTGATTAATAGGTCAGGGGACTTTGGAATCTTTATTAAAATACATATACTTCTTCTGATGAAAGATAGGCTTCAAAATATAGAAAAAAGAAAGGAGAAATAACATAAAACATCTTAAACATTACCAATTTATAAAATCGATATGATGTTTTTAATATGATTGCTATATTGGAGAAACAATAATTTATTTGATGAAGAATATACTTTTTTGGAATATACCAATTCAAATTTAACAAATTGTGTAATGGGAATCATATCATTTGGTTTATCTTTGTCAATTAGATATTTCTTATAAATGATAAAATTAATTTCACTTAATATATTATTCAAAACTACTTCATTTGCTATGCCAAGTAGTATATCTTGGGAAGTTAAATTTCTTTTTTCTAGACGGCTAAATAAATTCGAAATATTTTATATATAAGGACATCTGATGAGTAAGTGAATTGAATTGTGATCTACGTCCTTACAATATATACAGTATGGGGATTCAGCTTTTCCCCACCTAAAAAGATTGGACATAGTTGGTAATAGGCTATTATATAACTTACAGTTAAAATCTGTTATCTTTGGATCAAAAATACATTTCATTTTGTTCAGGTAAAATTGGTCATTAGTAATATCTTCATCAAATAGTGCTGACCATTTATTACAACTCTTTAATATTATCAATTATCTTTTTTGAAATAAGAACCTTATAAAAATCTTTACATTTTCCTTTTTCATTTTGAAATCTATCTATTCCCTTATCTACATGACTTACACCAGAGTTGTTCAAAAATCTTATTTCCTTGTATGGATTGAGACAACTCTTCTCTCATAAGCATTTATATTCAAAAGCAATATAAATATGTGTAAAAATAAGAAAAAATTACATAATTATGAACAATAGAAAAAATAAATTAAGACCATCTAAAATTACTTCAAGTAAAATAAGACTTTTCAATGGCTACTATTTCCCCCCCCAAAAAAACAACAATACATTCCGTGAGTTTCACGGCTCCGCGCCCCCCATACCTGCGAATCCCCCGGCGCCTCCCATGTCGTCGAGGTCCTGCCCGCTGTCGTAGCGCGCCTTCTTCTTGGGGTCAGACAGCACCGTGTACGCCTCACCGATCTCCTTGAACTTCTTCTCCTGCTCCTTCCGCTCAGACTCGGACGCGTTTGAGTGACGGTCTAACGGGGGGGAGGAAAAAATACGGCATTTAGATGGGTTTGGGACCAAAAGCACAAAAGGATGTCATTTAGAGGGTGGTCTGAGGTCCCCCCCAAAAAAACCCAAAAAAAACCCAAAAACAAACAGTTGTTATTAAGACGTGCTCAGTGGTGGGTTTGGGTGGCGTCTAATGGGGGAACGCGGCAGTTAGATGAGGGGGAAATATGCGTATTTTGAGTTGTGAGAATGGCCCTTGATTTTTTATGAGAAATGAGAATTGGCGTCAATTTCCTTTGAGAATTGGGAGATATTGAGAAATTGAGAAATTGTGAAATGAGAATGGTTAAAAAATTAGTGAGAATGGCCTTGCATTTTTGCTGAGACTTGAGAATGGGGTAGGGCATATATATTCTTCCCTCTTAGATGTGTTTGGGTGGCGGTCTGAGGGGAAAATATCATGGGTTGTGATTTAAATGGGTTTGGGTGATGGCCAGAGACCAAAACAAAGCCATTAGTTATTCAGAGATGTTTGAGAGAAGGTCTGAGACCAAGAAACAAAAGGTTGCTACCTAGAAGCACTGGAGTGTCAGTCTGAGGGAAAAAAGAAAAGAAAAAAAGAGTTTGTTATTCAGAGATGTTTAAAGCAAAACATAGAAGTTCTGAGGGGGAAAAAACCCACAGAGTTAGATGGGTTTGGGTGGCGGTCTGAGGGGAAAATATCATGGGTTGTGATTTAGATGGGTTTGGATGACGGTCGGAAACCGAAATATAAAAAGGTTGTGTCATTAAGAAGTGCTCATGTCCATTGTCTGAGACTTCTTTCTGTCTGTAACAGAAAGAAGTTTCAGACGATAGACATGAAAAATATCCGAAAATTTTAAGACAATAAGCTTAAAACGGATTAATCTCAAAATTAGCCAATCATGTAAAAACAAAAAAAAGAACTGCAACGAATCTATTTTCAAAAGAGTATTTAGCCCCCGCCTGCTGTTTGACCATACCCGGGTGGTGCTGTAGCGCCCTCTTGCGATACGCCTTTTTGATCTCGTCGTCGTTGGCGTCTTTGCCGACCCCCAGCAGCTTGTAGTAATCCTTGCGCAGACTTTTCTTTAGCTCCAACTTGGCCTCCGACAACAGCTGCTTGTTTTCTGTAAGAATATCACACAGTCAGGCTGATTCAGCTGATTTTGTTATTGTTCTGTTTTGACGTTGTAACTCCTAAGCACTTCATTCATGTTTCTAACGTAGTTAGCATATGCTATATTGTGTTGGTGTTTGTATTTCTTTTTATATGCTTTTTATCCCAAAATATGAAAATATATACAGAATTTAGTTAAATAAAATATGTATTGAAATATGAAAATATATACAGAATTTAGTTAAATAAATTCTGTATATTTTGTATTTGAAAATGTAAAATAAGCATATAAAAAAAGAAATACAAACCACCAACAGGCTGCTGCCAGCTAATTTTGTTAACTGCTGGTGAAATGCTGGTTGCGAAAGATAACTTTGAATAAAATTTCTAAAATTTCTAAGCTAAGTACTTTCAATTATCTTTTTCAACCAGCATTTCAGATAAAACGCTTTCAAAATAGAATTATCAAGAAGAAAGAAGTTGATATTATAGCTAGAAAAACAGTTCTCAGGAAAGACAGGTGAACATAATGCCACCTACTCTGCCATTTACGCACTGCATACGATATTGTTAACACAATAGAAAGCCCTACAGTTCGTTCTAAACCAGTTTGATCATAAATTTGCCGTTACAGAGGTGTAGCTAGCCGGCCGCTATCGATAAATCACAATGGTGAAAAATAAGCACGAGTAAACATTTCGACATATCTTTCGACTGATATTTGACAAACTTATAATTGTTAGATTTAGTATTTCTTGGTGTCAAATCAATCGCATATCGGTCTTTTGTCATTCACAAATGTTTTTACAGTGGGTAGTTTCTCACCGCGTGACTTGTCCATCTTGTAGATCTTTTCGTAGTCTCTGACCGCCTCCTCGTGCTGCTCCATCGACTGGAAGCTACAACAGACAACAGCAATGATTCACAGGACAAAAACACAACCCACCTCGATTATATCTGACGAGTGTGCTTAAGCACATATAAAACATACAATTTTTCATTTTCGATCTATACTTTATATACAGCAGTGACTAGACGACTACTAACAATGAGAAGAACTGCTGCTGCTGCTCAACTTAAATATTTATGTTATTTTAGAAAAACCCACTTTACAAAAACCCACCACAAAAAACCCGGGTTTTTCTTCGACCAACCCTGATGATTTAACAGCCAAATATAGCTTTTCTGTGAAGTTAAGTTTATGATTTATTAGTAAAGCTGTGATATATGATGTTTAGAATTTTCAATGTGTAGAATATTATTTATGTTAATTTGTTTGTCATAATTTTAACTTTTCAGTGTTTTTGTAACACGTCGTATTCTTTACAGAATCCATGCCCCGACCACACATCACCACAGGCTGCTAAAACATGCTGCCCGACTTGACAAAGTCTGTGTCCCACCCTCTCCCTACTAAGTTCCAGTTCCTCAAACGCCAATTAAAAAAAGAAATAAAAAAAACCCACCAAGCTTCCTGACCTGCCATTTCCTCCTGTTGGGTAACACATTCATACACACAAAAAAAGTAAATCTTTAAAGATAATGCTCAGTCAAAAATATATGTGATCTGTAAAATCCAGGATCAATAAATGATGTCTTTTTCTTTGGAAGTATAAGGAAAATAAGATTCATATTTTTAACGTTTAGCATTTATTACATCTATAAAATTAGCATTATATATTGTCAGCGTCACGTGATGTTGCAGTATCAACTGATTTTCGCCAGACGTACTGTGGATTTCAAACGGCGGATGTCACATTTAACATGAGAGAGATAAGCGACTTCTTATGTGCATAGTCCAAGTTACTGCTGACGAAAATCATTCAGTTTACATTTCTCGCCTACACGTGTTTTGATGATTTTTCTAGCCGGTTGTTTATGGCGTGGATGTAAATTGCTCTAGATATTCTAATATGCTGTTTAAACTAAACGAAAGAAACTTTCAGAATGCACAGAACACATCCTATTGTTTCTGTGCAAGCATACTTGTTTGGCAACGGAACATAACCTTTGAAGTTCACGCTCAGTGGCCAAAACAAATATGATTGTATAGAAGCAGTAGGATATGTTCTGTGTATTCTGAAAGTTTCCATCATTTAAACAGCTTATTAAAGTATTTAGAGAAATGTAATTTCTACGCAATAAGAGGAGTTATAAACCCATCAAAACACGTGAATGCAACAAATGTCAACCGAATGATTTTCGTCAGACAAGACAGCATGGTATTTTTAAGACGTGATAAATATCAAATGTGGAGAATATAAATATTATTCTTCTTACATTTGCAATGGAAAAGGCATTGTTCATTGATACTGCGCTTTTCAGACCAAATATTTTTTGGGCTGAACATTATCTTTAAGTGTCAATTTGAACCCCAGTGACGTACCATTTAGCGCGGCGGTGGTAGGCCTTCACATAGGTTTCGTCGAGCTCGATCGCCTTGTTACAGTCCTCTACTGCCTTGTCCATGTGCCGCAACTACACAAAACACGCGCAATCACGGATGAAGCGAAAATATCTTATCACAGATTCATTAGAAACAAAAGACAAACACATTGTACACTGCAATAAATAAAGAGCACTAAAAAGTTTATACATATATGTTTATTCTTATTTCCATGATGGACCGTAAATTATAGACCAGAAACAACATGGGTTACGAACATAAATACATTTTTCCCAGCGTTACCTTTGTGGAAACAGCTGCAGTAGATTTTTACAAACAGTGCATTTTACATTCACACTTTTTCACAATTTTTTTTGTTTGAACATGGTTGTACAGTTCCAATAGAGCTTTATTCTGTTCAATATTAATGTATATACTGTTTTTGCCAGTTTTGTGGCATGGATATAGCCAACACGATGAACTCATTCAAAGAAGTAGTTTTACATTTACCATACTTTTTCGCCGGTTTAACCTTTGTGGGCACAGTTGTATACCTTTCATTTCTTTTTGTTTCTAATTTACTGCTAGATATCCAAACATAAACCATCAAAAGAATTTTTTTCTATTAATCTAAATCTAGAGTACATATACTCCTTATCAAAAATCGAAATCACACCTTTGTTTACCTTAGTTGACACGATAGTTGCAGTAGATTTTTACAAACAGCACCGCATCACAGTGTTGTTATTGAAGAAACATATTGATCCATGGATATAACCAACATGATGCACTCATTCAAAGACGTACAGTAGAACCTCCAATTAAGCAGTAGAACCTCCAATTAAGACCACCTCTATAGCGAGACCAAACCTTCATACAGTTACCAAAATGAGCCTCTATATAGAGACCACCTCTCTATTGAGACCACCTAACACTGGTCCCAAAGATGGTCCTACTAGAGGTTTTACTGTTGCGCGTGTTTTACCTTTGTGGACACTGTGGCGCGGTTGCAGTAGAGCTTGGCGTTGGTGAACACGTTGTGAGGGTCGATGGCGAGCGCCTCTGTGTACAACTCGTACGCCTGCTGGAGCCGGGAGGCGCGGAACGCAGCGTTACCCTCCTCCTTCTTCTGGGACAGCGCCTTCGACTTCTGAAAACACCGCACAGAGAAAGCTACAGTTAGATCAATGAGAAGATGAAGAGAGGACTGATTATTCCAGTATTAACCCTTTACCCCTCAAAACGGCCAAAACCGGCCGGGTTATTTCGCGTCTTTGACCCTCCTTCTTCTGGGACAGCGCCTTCGACTTCTGCAAACGCCGTACATTAAATGTAAATAAATGTAAATGTCTGGTTTATAGTCTTGATCCAAGTTTTGATTTCAGGACTTCACAATTTACACCAGGTCACTTATTGGGCAACACATTCAGCGCACAATGCTAGTTACCCACACAATCACTCACTCACTCTTTCAATCCAATGACCTGAACCTAATTATCGTGTAGGTGCCACGGAGCAGTGTGCAACCTGCTAGGGGTAAGTTTGCTTAACACCCACTATCAGACCCAACCGGGAATCGAACCGTAACCTTCTGGTTATGAGTCCAACCCCCTAACCACTCGGCCACAGAAGCACACATTCTCATTCTTTTTCATGTAATCTTATTGGTTAAAATGATCCAGAAATATCCGATAACCCGGAGAGGGTTATTGCACATCTAAGAGGGGTGATACTATGGTTATCATGTTTGTACTCAGCCGGACTAGTTTCTCATATTTTCTAAAACAGTGTTGAAATTGTTTAGAAAAGAATGATAAATACAAAACCGGGTTTGTTGCGTAACATGAATTATTTTATCAGGATTCGTTCTTGTGGTGCATCAGGCTCACTGTGATACGCCAAAAGAACTCACCTGATACAATAATTCATATTACAAACTCACCCGGTTCTGCCTATGAATTGGCTAGTCCAGTATCAAAGCTACCGTTGAAAGATCAATGAAAAGACGAAGAGAGGACGGATTATTCCAGTTTCAAAGCTACGGTTAAATAATCAATGACGGATTCGACTTCTGAAAAGACGAAGAGAGGACTGATTATTAAACGTTACTCCATTAACACTTTATCCCTTAAAACAGCCAAAACCGGCTGGGTTATTTGACGTTTTTGTCTGTCAAAAGCTTCGTCATACAAGTCATTCATTTGGGGTATAACAGCGGACAACTTAATACTTTGTTGCTTGCTAAGGTTTGTCATTTTGAATATTTAGAATACAGTGTATAATCAAATGCGACCACATGCTGCATACCGAGCCTTGTATATCTGGCGCATGAGACGGGGAATCCAACACCCACCTTGTAGACAGCCAAACGGAAATCCGTGAATGAACGTTAATCCCGATAATGTGGTTTCAAACACTTTTATCATTCAAACAGCATCGAAAATTTTACATAATGTACTGTATTTGACACCAACATCAACGTAGATGTTCAATATATCTTCAGTGTATCAATGTGAGATGTTTAAAACCACATTATCGGAATTAACGTTCATTCACGGTTTTCCGTTCGCTTGTCTAATGCGAGACAAGGATATCCAACCTTGTAAATTTATTATTTTCATCTTTCACAATAACAGTAAATTTAAATTGAAATAAGCGTTTGACACTTTTTTTTGCTTCTGCAGTCATTTTCAAAGAATTACTCAAAATGTCAGATAGTGACACTTGCATGTAGTGAGTTTTTTGAAAAATGTCTGCAGAAGCAGACGAAACTGTCAAACGTTTACAAATTTTTAGTGTTGTGAAAGATGAAAAAAATAAATTTGTTTAAATTACCAACACACATGAACTGATTCCAGTGACCACCTTGTATATCTGCCTGGCCTTCGTGGTCTGGGCGAGGCGGAGCACCTGCTGGAAGTGCTGGTACGCCTTGTCCATGTTGTCCTCATAGTACAGACACATGCCGCGCCGTAGATCCATTCAGGCGTTGGTAAAGTCAAGGCGAAGCAGGTCGCTGCAACCCAACAACATTAAAAGATGCTTAGCCTAGACCAATAAATTATTTTTAGCTTTATAATAAAACAATATTATTGATCATTTAAAACAAGAGACTACACAATGCTGTTTATGCATCATTATCCATCGTCAACGGTGTTTTGATTAACGTGCAGGTGCATGGGTAATGTTTATTATTTCATATTTTAATGCATTATATACTGTCCTGTAATAAGTTTCTTGGTCCTACATTCATTTCGTTCACATAAAAATATCATGTCACTTTTCAGATGTAAACCATTTCTACGGGCACCTCTAGCATTAATCAATATTTATAAGAAAACATACGGGTTAGATCTTTATCCCGCAAATGCAACTTTTACATTTGCCTTTTGTAAAACTGCTTTTCAAAAAAAAAAAAAAAAAAAAAAAAAAAAAATTCTATCACTACATGTAACATTTGTAGCTTTGTTGTTCTTCACGTAATTTAGTGGTCATAAAAGTATTCTACACATGGGGAGGAAGTTGATAAGTAATCCACTCCTTTCCTCCCCGCCATTATTTATATCAATACTTGCGTGTTTTTATTTTTTTTTGTGTTTTTATGATTATTGTAAATTGCCTGATTTTTTTCTCATTAATATTTTTGAACATATGACAAATAAAAAAACAAAATAAATAAAATACAACTTATTATCAAGCCAAAGTTTTTCAAGTTGTATTCTCTTTTCATTAAACTATTTTCAAGACCAAAGTCTCCTTTTCAAAACACATTGTAACTACCACAAAAACACAACTACATCATGTACATGTAACAGTTTACATTTACTAGCCCTTCCACAGAAAGTCTACAAGGCCACAAATAAGAACCCGTCCTATGGTCCGAGACAAGTATCTGTGTTGTCAGGATGAGTAAAAATTTTAATTTACTTGTCCTACAGACGAGTATTCTCAGTCAACCAAGACACCAGTCGCATTGAATTTACATGGAGTTTGGATTTGGGATTTGGACGAAAAATGATTGTTTAGAAGGGTATATTTTTCAGAAACCCGTCCTACTCCCGGCACCAATAATAATTTTTCCCTATTCGTGGCCCTGAGTGTGGAAGTTGTCGGGCCACTTAGCGAAATCTCCTGGGCCACCTGGTATGGTAAATTTTTAAGCAAAAAATGATGAATTTTACCCGATTTTTTCAGAACCTTGTATATTATTTTGATGGAGCCATAGGTTTGAACTACAAAGCCTGATAGACAAGTATTAGGGTCCATGCAGAACACAACCTGGGACACAGCAACAAAGGTTAATTGATTTTAGCTACAATTGCAGGCTTGATTTTCCAGGACACCAGTAATAAGCCTGCAATTTTAGGCTGACTTTGTTTGGCGTGTCATCATTGTGTGGGCCTCCAATGAGCACGAGACACATCCAGACCTTGTACCCCAGCTTGGATAGTGAGTCCATACAGAACACATTCTTGACAACAGTAGGCTTTACGATTCATTGAGTAACTTTGACTTTGTTTACACTAGCCAACAGAAATTTACAGATGCCCAGGGGCGAGTGGCATTTTATTCTTAATCAGTACCCTGTATGAATATTACAACTGATAAAACATTGCCAGGGGTAGTGGCATTTGCTTTGTATTTTATTTATTGAATTTAAATGAAAGAAAATGAATATGGTATTCAATTGTCTTTAAATGAAAAAAAAAAATTGTCAAAAAAAAAAAATAAATAAATAAAAAAAAAATGGCAAAATGAGAATACAAAGTCCATACATATACCTGTATACCATATATTGCAATAGCTATTCTTATGAAATTATAACGGCCAAAAGTGAACATATAAACATATATCGGACAGGTTTATAAGGAAGTGGGACAATAGCTAAAAGGGAAAAAGGCCTCCTATAATTAGGGATGTGGGAAAAATGCCAAACATATAGGGATATGGGATTTCATGGAAGTGGGACGTGAGAAAAACGCAAAAATATTTGTAGGATACAGAAAAAAAAATTAAAATAGGGAAATTAGGGAATAGGAATGTGGGATTGTGATGCTTAAAAAATCCCCGCCCCCCCATATATATAAAAGTTCTTCGTCCGAGTTAACTTACTAAAGTTAGCATAACTTAGCCTGACCATGTGGAAGTCTCAGAGTTAACTGACTATGGAGGAGTGTCAGGGTGTTGATTAGGCACTCGCCCACTGGTTGTGTAAAAATTCAAAAGTCACTCACCACAGTCAGCGTAGTAAATTACTTGATTCCAACACTTTAATAACTAAGGATGGCTAGTTTGGATTGAACATGGCGAGTGTAAATTGAGAGTGACTCGCCACAGAAGGCGAGTGTTCTACTGAACGAGTCACATTCCCTGCAAAGGTATACAAAAGCAATACTTCTACTGTAGACAAGATATTTTACTCTAATGTCATATATTGTGCTGTCTAGGTGTTAAAAGTATGCACCAAGATTCTGAATAGAAGTCAATAAAGAGATATGTCCTCAAAAGATCTACTTGTAAATCAGAAATAAAAAGAAGTACATAGAAGGTCTACTACAATTAAAACTAGAGTTACGCAATCATTATACCTTTATATTCTGAAAGAAATGTATTATTATTAAATGCTTATCAATGCTTTATTACAAATATGAGATTTGTTAATAGTTCATGCCACTGAAAATTTATAATTTTTATTAAAATTCATATAATTTTCTATTAAGGAATATCCATTGTTTAATAGTTCATGCGATTTAAACAATTACATAAATGTGTTCAATCATGCAACTTTATTTTATTTTTATTTTTTTATCAAAATAGAAATATCAGATTAGTTAATAGTTCATGCGAATAAAAATTTCTATTGTTTCTATTAATATTTGTATTATTTTGTATAAGGAATATCAAATTAGTTGATACTTCATGCGACTTTAAATCATAAATAAATGTTGTACTCTTACATTGCTCAAAAAGTATGCGTTCATTTCGGCCTCAGTGATGTGCGTGTTACCACCAGTCAGGTCTTGCCATTTTGACAGTGGCATTGACTGGCTGGATGGGTGGGTAAACTTTCACCATGATTTTCAAAAATTCTTAATATACTGCTCTGATTCATTTCTCATCCCTGATGACACGTGTGGAAATTTTATTAATAAATTGCTGTTTATTCCACACTAAATATGCTGTGAGTGATTTTTGTCTCTTTGAAGTCAAGAAAAAAGCATTTTAGGGATGCCATTATCTGGTGTAAATGATAATAGGAGTGATGATTACAAGTATATTATGATGACAGGGAGTGATGACCAACGAAAGCACGTTTTTTTGGTAATGTCCACAAATCTCACCTTCTGGTAGGCACTAATAAAAGCAGACATTTCTCCCATGGAAACGTGGCACTTGCGAATTCGCAGGTAGCCCCTAAAGCAAAACCAGTAAACATTCAGCATAAGTTATAAGTTGATTCAGGAACAATAACTAACATACATCATTGATATTTTAAATGATTAAAACTATAGAATTCTCAGGTACATTACTTGCAATAAGTCCAATACTAGTCTGCTATTTACAGACTAGATAAAACCAACAGGGACGAGTAGGAATCTTGAACAGTCAATGAATCATCACATGGCCTCACATTTTTTCAAAAGCAAAATTGTGTAGCACTTGCAGGATTTTTAATCACCCTTTTACAGGACTTTTAACTTTTTTGTCACCCTAGTCCTTTAGACTAGAAGGCACTGCTCTATGTCTTTTTCATTCAATAAAGTTTTTTAAGGAAGTCAAAAGCTTAGTTATTCAGACCCCTATATAGTGGAAGTGGTTCACAAACTCTCTGAAATATTCAGCCACAATGTCAAATGTCTGACGCATTTATATCACAAGGCCAAGAAAATGGTTATTGATTTTAACTTCTAAAAAGTCGGACAATTTTTTCCTTTTGAGAACCCGCAACGGAACCCACTTGTTGATATTGTAGCACTGAATATATGTACAGAGTAAAAAGAGAGCCAAATAGAAACCGTGAAACATATGTTATATGAATGTCCACATATATTGCAACACATGGGTGGAATTGTCTCGTATTATTGGGTACAATATGATATGGAAATCGGTTGTATGTGGGTTTATAGGATATGACTTTTTAACTAAAAAAGATTAATGCCATGAACTTTGTTTTTATCACTAATAGCATATTCCATTTTTAAAGAAAATTCTTTTAGTAAGTTTGATAAAAGACCTATGACTGTAAATAATTTATTACACAGATGTTAGCTGCATATTCTCTTATTTTGGAAAAAAATGTATTGTCAAAAACTAGACAATTATTATATTAATGAAGTATTGTCGGAAATATGATAAAACCATTTTAATATATCGATTGAATGTTGTCAGTCATATTAATTTTAATGCATAACAAATGAATCGCTCAAATAGTTGTTAATTTGTATTTTTTTGTTAATGGAACGGATAACCCCGTACCTTTGAATGTATGAAATGTAAATCGTGTTATTAAATAAATATACAACATACTCATAAAAAAAAAAAAAAAAAGAGAGCCATCCATGAAATCAAAACCGGGTTAGGTGCAGGGTTTTAGACAGGCGTTTTTTAACCGGGTGGTTTAAACCGCATGCGATTTAAACTAGTTTCGCACAGTAAATCTGATTAAAACTGTAAAAAACTAAATAATTGGTTATTTTATAGCTTTATCTGTCTTAAATGGGTTTTATGTCATATAATATAATAAGTAATGTATACTTGTTTCAAGAATGCTTGATAAATGCATATGGATGATAAGCAATTAACAAATCAGGTTGATAGGGTTTCGCATAAGTGTGTTTTTAACCATTGGTTTAAACCTTAATGTATGAAACTGTACAAAACTGTACGAAAATATATAAATTATTTAAAAAAAAAAATGCTTAATACATGCCAGCTGATGCATGCATTTTTATAAATATATAAGCTACATGAAAGATAATAATGCTTGTATAGTTTTGTTAGTTAAAACTGGACAAAATTAAATGGCCAGTTTTGTTTTAGTAGTATATAAAGTGATTTACATTAACAAAACTGTAAATAGTTCAAATAGTTCAGTTTTGCTAATACATGCATTTTTATAAATGCTATATAATATATAAAGCACAGGTGATATGAAAAATATTAGGAAAGATTCATTGATTTTTTATATTAAAAAACACTTTAATTTCATATGTTCCCTGACTTTACATCTCCATATACATGTATTTTATCTTGTACAACTCTGTATTAATTCAAAAAACCCTCTAGAATAATATATGTGTATATAAAAAAGCAATATTCAAGCCAGTTATGTAATCAAACCATGAATAGAAGTTAGAACTTAGTCACTTCCAGTTATGGCAGCCAGTAAGGACAATGGTGTTATGTAATACAGTTAAATTAAGTGACATGGATTTTTTACTTGGTTTTAATTGCGTTGGCGAAGGATTTGTTTGCAGAGCTTGTTTTGCAGAGTCAATTATGTTAGATTAGTTAATAGGTTGTAGTGTACATGTACATGTATGTAGTATTTGAATTGTATAATAACTATATAATGGTAGAAATAAATATGGAAAATCTACATTGAGTCAATATTTGTTATTCCAGGCTGCATACACAGTAATATCAAATCGTTGACCATAAATA
>CM032662.1:5503755-5514548 GCA_019095985.1 Streblospio benedicti
TGTTGAATACGTCACAGACAGCGATGATGAAATGGACGAAAGTCTTATTGTGGACTCGGATCTCTTAACTACCGAACAGTCAGTATTTTTATTTAGACAGTCATAACTGTAGCTCTAAAACTCACCCTCTTTTCTTAGTTTTGAAAGTGATTCTGTTTCTATTCAAATGACGTGCTCTGAGCCTTTGTTTTTATTTGGTTTTAATGCTTCATCTATGATCGACAAGTCCGAGTCACTTTGAATGATTTCATACTAGTCCAGCAGCTGACATATAAATCATATCGCCTCACTGTCTCGTAAAAATTTTCTTCCGTCTTAAATTGCGCCTTCATTTCCTGAAGATTATGCAAGTAGCAGAATGTGTGTGCAAGGCGCTAGTAGCGCATGGGTAAAAGCAAGGTGTAGATGTACAGGCTGGGTGCTTAGTTTCTGTACTCTGTAGACCAGCAACTTGGAAAGCCTCCAGTGATGATACCATCACTGTGGCTGAAGGCAGGCAGTTCCGGTCTCTGATCGTACGTTGCAAGAAGGATTATTTGTGATAATCCTTTAAGGAGGATGGTATTTGGAAACACAGCTGGTTGTTTACCCTGTTTAATGCTGGGTCTTATACAGCATATGTAGTGGGCTCTGACATTTTCTCTCCTCAAGCGATGTCAGTGTTATGTTCTTTTATTGTACGCGGGTTTTTTTTTCAACCAGACTATAGCTTTTGATACTAGTATTTATCATATCTTCCAATTTCAGAAAAGCAGATCTGGCAGAATCTAAAAAAGGGGAAGGAAACATTCACTATGGCCACAAGAACTACCTACAAGCTATTGCGTTGTACACAGAAGCTATTGGCAAGTTTGCAGTTTGAGACTTAAAATATTTTTCTGCTTTCGTTACTACATTTGAAAGCCATTCAAATTCCTATCCACTATTCCAAAGTTACCAATGTATTAAAATGTGGTGAAATGATTTTTCTTTATAATGAGTTGTATTGTATTGTATATTCATTGAAATGTTGTTTTGTGTAGAGCTGTGTCCGAAATGTGCTGCGTATTACGGTAACCGGGCGGCAGCCTATGTTATGCTCAACAACTTCAGTCTGGCCCTGAGAGACGCACGCTCTGCCGTGGAAATAGACCCCACCTTTGTCAAGGTATTGCTTTTCACACAACCAGGGTTTTGTTTCGTACAGCTAAAACTAGTTTCGTACCGTACAGGTGTACGAAACTGTACAAAACCTAGATGACTGGGTAAAACCTAGATAAAACTGGACAAAATCAAAACTAATGTTCATTATTGATGAAAAGCAATGAATGCTTTATGTGTAATGATTTTGTTCAAATTTTATTATCATGTATAGTTATTATACACCAAATACTGCATGGTGCTTAACATTCTAACTTTTTTTTAATTGAGAAGCCTCCCTTCTAGGCACAGAATAGACAAATACTTTTTAACTGATCTCATTTTATGTGCTCTGAAATTATTGACTAAACCGCAGATTTTCAAATAAAAAAAGAATGAAAACTGTTCAAATGGGTGATCAACATGAAACCAATTTGATGCAACATGAACATTGTGTTTCAGGCATAGGAAATTTGTCATTTTTCCGTAAATCTTTGATGTTTAATTCATTGCTGTTGTGTGTTGTATATTATCAGGTTAAATGCAGTTACCATATTTTGGAGAATGGAAAATGTTTTAATACTGAATAAGTTTAGATATAAAAAATACTATCAAATTTGTTTTTTATTGTAGTAAAATGAATGGAATGTTCCATTGCATATTCAATGAAATCAGTTTTTTTACAAATTCATGGACTATGAAATTTCACATACAAATTCATCACATTCATCAGCTCACCATACAAATAAATCACAGAAACATTTCATAAGTGAAATGACTTATCTTTTACATATTCCCTCAAAACATTATCGAAACGCTCAAAATTGTTACTAAGAATATACTTTCATGGCCACTGCACTGAAAAATGTATTCAAGACTGAAGTCCAAAAATATTCAATAAAGTTCAGAATCACTGAAGTCTTGAAGATAGTGAGAAGACGATTCCATCCATATATCCATTGCCGTGGTTTATTGCAGACAAATAAAAGTTATTGAGGCTTCAAATTTGTTTGGAAAACTAACATTATATAGATAAGACAATTTTATCGGTCCCCTTAAATCATTCAGAATGGTGAGGACTACCAACTTCTAAATTTTACTAATCCTTCACAAAACATACTATCCCCGGATAGCGGGATTTTTTATGCAAAAATATCTCCCTGTCAAATCTAACATTCCCCCTGCAAACAAGCTCTGCAAACAAATCCTTCTCGAACACAATTAAAAACCAAGTAAATCTTAACCCGTGTCACTTTATTAACTGTATTACATAACACCATTGTCCTTACTGGCTGCCATAACTGGAAGTGACTAAGTTCTAACTTCTATTCATGGTTTGATTACATAACTGGCTTGAATATTGCCTATATATACACATATATTAATTCTAGAGGGTTTTGAATTATTACAGAGTTGTACAAGATAAAATACATGTATGTGGAGAATGTAAGTCAGGGAATATACATATGAAATTAAAGTAGAAGTGAAACGGTACACCGATGCATCGCTGAATCACGGTTTATTTACTCACGATGAAAGTATCGATACGATAGTCTATGCCACGATACTTTCACGATACAACTGTTCACATATTTATATTTATTAAATAATGTTGTCAACTGAATAGTGATGGCAACTGCAAGACAATTTAGTGTCCGCTTTTTAACAAAATGTTCACGCATACGATACTGAACAACTCTATGTATATTGACTAATTATGTTATGTATTGAATCGCTAAAAAAGACTTATAATACTATCGCTACTGAAGCGTATCGTTGCAGCCCTAAATGAAAGTGTTTTTAATATAAAATCCAATGAACCTTTCCCAATATTTTGCCATATTACCTGTGCTTTATATATTATATAGCATTTATAAATGTGCATGTATTAGCAAACTGAACTATTTGAACTATTTGCAGTTTTGTTAATGTAAATCACTTTATATACTGCTAAAGTAAACTGGCAATTTAATTTTGTCTAGTTTTAACTAACAAAAGCTATACAAGCATTATGAAATCTCCCCGGACGAAGTCCGAAGGGGGATTTCTTGCTTTGCTTCTGTCTGTCCATCCGAAATATATATGACTTATAAAACCCATTTAAGACAGATAAAGCTATAAGATAACCAATTATTTAGTTTTGTACAGTTTCGTACAGATTTACTGTACGAAACTAGTTTCGTACCGTACGGAAACCCTGCCAACCCTGCACACAACACGGCTTTGATTTCATGAACGGCTCTTTTTTTTTTTTTTTTTTTTTTATTAATTGTATATTTGATAACACGATTTACATTTCATACATTCAAGGTACTTAATTATCCGTTCCATTAACAAAATAGAATACAAATACGAATTAACAACTATTTGAAGGATTGATTTGTTACGCATTAAAATTAATATGACTGATAATATTCAATTGATATGTTTAAGAAGGTTTTATCATATTTCCGACAATATTTGATTGATATGAAATTTGACTAGTTTTTGGCAATACATTTTTTTTCAAAATTAATACTATGTAATATATTATTTACAGTCAGAGGTCTTATATCAAACTTACTAAAAGAATTTTCTTTAAAAGTGGAATATGCTATTAGTGATAAAATAAAGTTCATAGCATTAATCTTTTCGGTTAAAAGTCATATCCTATAAACCCGCATACAACTGATTTCCATACTATATTATACCCAATAATACGAGACACTTCACCCATATTTGTAATATATGTGGACATTCATATAACATATGCTTCACGGTTTCTATTCGGCTCTCTTACTCTGTACATATATTCAGTGCTACAATATCAACAAGTGGGTTACGTTGCGGGTTCTCACAGGAAAAAATTGTCCGGCTTTTTAACATAAGTCAAAAAAATCAATAACCATTTTTCTTGGCCTTGTGATATCGTACGTCAGACATTTGACATTGTGGCTGAATATTTCAGCGGATTTTGTGAACCACTTCCACGAATATATAGGGGTCTGAATAACAATGCTTTGACTTCCCTTAAAAAACTTTATTGAATGAAATAAGATATAGAGCAGTGCCCCTTCCTAGTCTACAGGACTAGTGTGACAAAAAAGTTACTAGTCCTGTAAAAGGTGCTAATCTTCCTACATGTGCTACACATTTTTGCTTTGAGAAAAGATCGTAGTCTGGGTGATGATTCATTGACTGTTCAAGATTCCTACTCGTCCTGTGGGTTTAATGCTAGTCTGTAAATAGCAGACTAGTACTTATGTACACGTGTACCTGGGGCACTATAGTTTAATCATTTACACAATCAATATGTATGTTAGTTATTGTTACTGAAAATCAACTTGTAACTTATTGTGAATGTTTACTGGTTTGCTGCTTTAGGGCTACCTGCGAATTGCCAAGTGCCACGTTTCCATGGGAGAAATGTCCGCTGCGATTAACGCCTACCAGAAGGTGAGATTTCGTGGAATTACACCAAAAACGTGCTCGTTGGTCATCACTCCTGTCATCATAAACGTGCTTGTTAGGCATAATCATCACTCCTATTATCATTTACACCAGATAACTGGCGTCCTACTATGCTTTTTCTTGACTTCAAAGGAGAACAAAAATCACTCACAGCATATTTAGTGTGGAATAAACAGCAATTTATTAATGAAAAATGCAGCTTCCACACGTGTCATCCGGGGATGGAGTTTGACACTTAGTAGGATCAGTGATATATATGTATATTATGTTTTTTTGTGAAAATCAGTATATTATTAAAGTTATGGACCCACCCACCTCACGCCAGTCAATGCCACTGTCAAAATCCATAAAGTTCAGTAAAGTTACTGGTGCCTGAAAACAAATATTAAAAATGGATGTATGTCAGTTTTATTCTGTATCGGGGGTCATCAAGTACAGAATTGACCCATTGATTTGCCTTACCAAGGGGTCAATTGTCCGACTACAAGCTTTGCCCAACAAGAACTCTGAATCCTGCGTCATATCATCCTTTTTCTGGACTCCGAAAGAGAACAAAAATCACTGACAGCGTATTCAGTGTTGAATAAACAGCAATTTATCAATGAAAATTGTCATCCAGGGATAGAATTTTTGTCTGTGCTAGTTGTCACTATTTGCCAGGGTTGGTCATTGAAAAACCCACCCAGAAAAACCCGGATTTTTGTGAGTTGGGGTTTTATAAAGTGGGGTTTTCTGTGTTTTTCTAAAATAATATAAATATTCTTTAAGTAGTGCTGTTTTATTGTAGTTAAGTGAACACAACCATATTTAACAAGTTGTAACTACAATGTACATGTTATAAATAACGTTATAAATAATTATATGTTTTCAGAGAAATGGAATGTATAACACTGTGATATTGATCATTATATAGAAAAGCCGAGAAAAATACAGAAAACCTTGGGGTTTTCTACAAGAATTCAGGTGAGTTGGATTTTTCAAGAAAAAGACGGGTTTTTCTCCAACCTTGCTTCTTGCAGGTGCTGGAGCTTGAGCCTGGGCACGCGGCCGCGCAGGCAGAACTCTCCGCGCTGAAAACCACGCAGATGTACGAGGCCAGCGCCACCGACAGCTACAGCAAGGGAGACTTCCGCAAGGTACCGCAGACTCCAGGGAATGTGACTCATTCAATACAACACTCGCCTTCTGTGGCGAGTCACTCTCAATTTACACTCGCCGCCATCTTCAATCCAAACTAGCCATCCTTAGTTATTAAAGTGTTGGAATCAAGTAATCGTACTCGCCGACTGTGGCGAGTGACTTTGAATTTACACTAACCAGTGGCGAGTGCCTAATCAACACCCTGACACTCCCTCCGCAAGGTCAGTTAACTCACAGACTTCCACATGGTCAGGCTAAGTTATGCTAACTTAGTAAGTTAACTCGGACCGAAGAACTTTTATATATATGGGGGACGGGGAGCTATTTTTTTTTAAGCATCACGAAATCCCACATTCCTAATTTTTTGGCCTTATTTCCCACATCCCTATTTTAATTTTTTTTTCTGTATCCTACAAATATTTTTGCGTTTTTCTCACGTCCCACTTCCATGAAATCCCATATCCCTATATGTTTGGCATTTTTCCCACATCCCTAATTATAGGAGGCCTTTTTCCCTTTAGCTACTTGTCCCACTTCCTTATAAACCTGTCCGATATATGTTTATATGTTCACTTTTGACGTTATAATTTCATAAGAATAGCTATTGCAATATATATGGTATACAGGTATATGTATGGACTTTGTATTCTCATTTTGCCATTTTTTTTTTATTTATTTTTTTTTTTTTTTTTGACAATTGAGCCCATATTCATTTCTTTCATTTAAAAGACAATAAATAAATACAACCAAATCTGTACACTCAAAACAATGTTTTATCAGTTGTAATATTCATACAGGGTGTTGATTAAGCACTTGCCACTCGCCCCTGGCTAGTGTAAATTTCTGTTGGCTAGTGTAAATTCAAAGTTACTCAATGAATCGTACCTACTGTTGTCAAGAATAAAATGCTCACTTCCAAGCTGGGCGTCTGGATGTGTGATTACTGGAACACAATGACGGCCAAACAAAGTGCCAATCAAGCCTGCAATTGTAGCTAAAGCGCTAACCTTTGTTGCTGTGTCACAGGTTGTGTTCTGCATGGACCGGTGTATCCAGGCGAGTCCGGGCTCCATCAAGTACAAGGTTCTGAAGGCGGAGTGTCTCGCTCTGCTCAAGCGCTACCAGGAGGCCCAGGAGATCGCTAAGTAAGCTCGACAACTTCTACACTCAGGGCCACGAATAGGGAAAAATTATTACTGGTGCCGAGTAGGACGGGTATCCTGAAAAATATACCCGTCCTAGCTAACATTTACACGTCCAAATCAACAAACTCCATGTAAATTCAATGCGACTGGTGTCTTGGTTGACTGAGAATACTCGTCTGTAGGACAAGTAAATTAAAATTTTTACTCATCCTGACAACACAGATACTTGTCTCGGACCATAGGACGGGTTCTTATTTGTGGCCTTGTAGACTTTCTGTGGAAGGGCTAGTAAATGTAAACTGTTACATGTACATGATGTAGTTGTGTTTTTGTGGTAGTTACAATGTGTTTTGAAAAGGAGACTTTGGTCTTGAAAATAGTTTAATGAAAAGAGAATACAACTTGAAAAACTTTGGCTTGATAATAAGTTGTATTTTATTTATTTTGTTTTTTTATTTGTCATATGTTCAAAAATATTAATGAGAAAAAAATCAGGCAATTTACAATAATCATAAAAACACAAAAAAAAATAAAAACACGCAAGTATTGATATAAATAATGGCGGGGAGGAAAGAAGTGGATTACTTATCAACTTCCTCCCCATGTGTAGAATACTTTTATGACCACTAAATTACGTGAAGAACAACAAAGCTACAAATGTTACATGTAGTGATAGAATTTTTTCTTTCTTTTTTTTCTTTTTTTTTTTTTTTTTGAAAAGCAGTTTTACAAAAGCATAAGTATTGATTAATGCTAGGAGGTGCCCCGTCCGAAATGGTTTACATCTGAGAAGTGACATGATATTTTTTATGTGAACGAAATGAAGATAGATGACCAAGAAACTTATTACAGGACAGTATATAATGCATTAAAATATGAAATAATAAACATTACCCATGCACCTGCACGTTAATCAAAACACCGTTGACGATGGATAATGATGCATAAACAGCAGTGTGTAGTCTCTTGTTTTCGTAAGATCAATAATATTGTTTTGATAGAAACGTAGCAAAATAGCATTTATTGTAGGTCTAGGCTAAGCATCTTTAATGTTGTTGTGTTGCAGCGACCTGCTTCGCCTCTCGACTCGACCAACGCGGACGCGATCTACGTGCGCGGCATGTGTCTGTACTATGAGGACAACATGGACAAGGCGTACCAGCACTTCCAGCAGGTGCTCCGCCTCGCCCCAGACCACGAGAAGGCCAGGCAGATATACAAGGTGGGTGCTGGAATCAGTTCATCGTGTTGGTAATTAAGTAAATTTGTTATTTTCATCTTTCACAACACTAAAGAATTTGTAAACGTTGACAGAAGTTTCGGCCTGCTTCTGCAGAGATTTTCAAAACACTACTGATACGCCACAAGAACGAATCCTGATAAAACAATTCATGTTACACAACGAACCCAGTTTTGTATTTATTATTCTTTTCTAAACAATTACAACACTGTTTTTTAAAAAAATATGAAAAACTAGTCCGGCTTGAGTAATAGCATGATAACCGTGGTATCACCCCTTCTGAAGAGGATCGATAACAGTCTCCGGTTATCGGATACTTCTGGATCATGATGACCAATCAAATTACATGAAAAAATGAGAATGAGAATGCTTGCAGAAGTCGAGTAACATTTTCTATCAGAACTAAAAGATGGTAATGAATATCAAAATAAAATTATAGAAATGATACAATTTTTTTGCCACATCTACATCGTGAATTTGATCATCTGATTGTTTACATAATCGTGAACACTTACATGAAAATAGCATTTTGAGTTTCCGTGAGAGACAGAGTCAAACATTTAAAAAAAAAAAAAATTGGGGATTACGCATCAATGTTGGAACAGCAGCATTTTAATTTGCATACACATGGCTAGTCACCATTGATCTTCTAATCGTAGCTTTGATCCCGACTAACCGGGTTCTGTGTGGCGCTTTTGTGAAGTCGGGCGCCAACCCAGAAGAAGAAGGGGAGGGTAACGCCATGCCCGCGCTCCTGCCCAGCAGGCGCATTTGTTGTACACGGAGGCGCCGCCATCGACCCACACAACGTGTTCACCAACGCCAAAACTCTATTGCAACCGCGCCACAGTGTCCACAAAGGTAAAAACAGGCGGAACAGTATGGTGAATGACGGTGAAACTGTAGTGTTTGTAAAAATTACTGCAACTGTGCCAATCGCGCCAACTAAGGTAAAACAGGCGGAACAGTAGTGACAAAAACTCTATTAGGACCATCTTTTGACCACTGTTGGGTGGTCCAATAGGGGTGGTCTTTTAAAGGCTCATTTTTGGTAACTGATAAAGTTTTGGTCTCACTATAGAGTGGTCTTAATTGGAGGTTCTACTGTACATCTTGAATGAGTGCATCATGTTGGTTATATCCATGGATCAACACACCCCAATAACAACACTTGAAACTTGCTGTTTGTGTAAATCAAAAGACCCCCGTAACTATCAACTGTCAACTAAGGTAAACCTTTGGATTTTGATAAGGCATATGTGGTGATTTAAACTAGAAAAAAAAAAAAATTCTTTGGTATGGTTTGGGGGTTCTGCATAAATTAAAAAAAAAAAGAAATTTTATGTTTGGATATCTAGCAAAAATTAAAAACCGGCAAAAGTAGAAAATGTAAAATTCTGGGATGACTCCAGCCAAATGTTATATCCATGCCACCGTAAAACTGGCAAAAAGTATACATAAATATATTGAAAAGAATAAAGCTTTATTGCAATTGTACAATCATCTTCCACACAAAAAATTGGCGGGGGTAAATGTGAATGTAAAATGCACTGTTTGTAAAAAATTACTGCAGCTGTTTCCACAAAGGTAACGCTGGGAAAAAATGTTTTGTTTGTTGCTCATGTTGTTTCTGTCTATAATTTAAGGTCCACTATGGAAATAAGAATAAACCTATGTATAAACTTTTTAGTGCTCCTTATTTATTGCAGTGTACAATGTGTTTGTCTTTTGTTTCTAATGAATCTGTGATAAGATATTTTCGCCATCCGTGATGATGTGTTTTGTGTAGTTGCGGCACATGGACAAGGCAGTAGAGGACTGTAACAAGGCGATCGAGCCCGACGAGACCTATGTGAAGCCTACCACCGCCGCTTAAATGGTACGTCATGGGGTTCAAATTGACACTTAAAGATAATGTTCAGCCCAAAAAATATTTGGTCTGAAAAGCGCAGTATCAATGAACAATGCCTTTTTCCATTGCAAATGTAAGAAGAATAATATTTATATTCTCCACATTTGATATTTATCAATGCCTTAAAAATACCATGCTGTCTTGTTCGACTAAAATCATTCGGTTGACATTTGTTGCATTCACGTGTTTTGATGGGTTTATACCTCCTCTTATTGCGTAGAAATTACATTTCTGAATACTTTAATAAGCTGTTTAAATGATTGAATCTGAATACACAGAACATATCCTACTGCTTCTATATTAAATCATATTTGTTTTGGCCACTGAGCATGAACTTCAAAGGTTATGTCTGCTGCCAAACAGTATGCTTGCACAGAAACAATATGATGTGTTCCCAGCGTTCTTGAAAGTTTTTGTTTTGTTTAAACAGCATATTAGAATATCTAGAGCAATTTACATCCACGCCATAAAAACAACCAGCTAGAAAATCATCAAAAACACGTAGGCAATAAATGTAAACTGAATGATTTTCATCAGACATAACTTGACTGTGCACATAAGAGAAGTCGCTTTTATCTCTCTCATGTTAAGTTTGAAATCCACAGTACGCCTGGGCGAAAAATCAGTTGATCCTGCAACATCACGCGACGCTGACAATATATAAAAGCTAATTTTATAAGAAAATTGTTAAAAAAAAAAATTGGCCTTTTTTTAAACGGGTTTAAAAATTTAAAAGCAAATTTAAAAAAGGGGGAAACCGGAACGGGGAAAAGGTACAAAATGGGAA
>CM032662.1:5514648-5582569 GCA_019095985.1 Streblospio benedicti
GTCCAGGTAAACTATTAACTTTTGTATTTTTTATCTTTACTTCTTTACTGTCACATAGTTATTTAGTACGGTGTTTGTAGCATGCTCTAGTTGATGTTACTTGTTATGGGTGCTATAAGCGAGATGCTACATATATTCTCTTGTTCAATTTTCCAGCTTATCCATGCTGGAGCCCTGACCAAGAGGATGAATATGTGAGGCTACAGCGCAAAACAGCCTACATCGCCGCGGTCGAGAGGAATCTGCTCGGCGATTTTTACATGCCGCGCCTGAGAGACGCGGAAGCCATCTCAAAGTAAGTTTTACACTATTAGTTACGCTAATTTATTCCGGTTTCCCCTTTTTTGTCTATTTTATGGCGTTATACTGATGATTGGCAATCTTGTTTAGACGTCATCTGATTTAAGTCGTCTAAACTAATGTATCCGTCTCGACGAGCACCAGTACCAGACATAGATAAATATTTATTTGAGTGTACTCGGGGCCTTAAATAATCGTCTTCTACGTTCACGTAGGTGTGAGTTAGGTTATTCATTCTTTGTACTATTTCTTCAGAAAAAATAAAATTAAAAAAATAAAATTAAAATAAAATTAACCCTTAAGAATTTTGTTTTTCCTTCCATCAGCATGTCTTGAAATTTGACTACTACATCACCTTGAAGAAAGACAAATTTAAGTCCGCAAACTTGATTATTCTCACTAAACTTTCGGGGTTATATTACAGGTTTTATGACCCGCCGCGCACACACACAGAACCAGGCCGTGCGACTTTGTTAAGCGATTCGGAAGTTGAGGACGTGGCTGATCCGCCGTTGGTGCCAGACGCACGACCTTTGCTGCACGATGAGTTTGACATTGACCGCAGTCCACAGACTGTAAATTACGGTGAGTTTACTCTGGTGCGTGGGGCTTCGCAACGGGGTAGGGATTTACTTGTTGGCACGGACAACCGGAAATACAATGTTCATTCCGTAACCGATACAACCACCACGTGGCAGTGTACAGTTCGGCCGAGAAGTAGGAAGCGGTGCAGCGCAAAAGTGTACCAGAAACTGTCCGAGGACGGCCGCTACACTTTTGTTAAAGGGGAAACGGCACACAAATGTGAGGTGAAAAACGACCGCGCCGTTGCTACGCTTGTGGTGACTTGTAGATCCAAGAAAAGGGCTGCAAGAGAAGTGGGTGTTCCCGCTAGTAGAATATGGCGGGAGGAGGAAATGGCATACTACAATAAAGCCAACATATTTCCGTACACAGCAATGAAGCAAGCTGCTAACACCTTAAACAAGTTCCGAAGGACTCTGCTCCCTAAAGAGCCAAAGACGTGTCACTTCCACTATGACAACACGTTCCGTCAAGGCTTTAAGATTGCAAAGGTGCAGGTAGACGAGTCCAACGTTGCTTACGTGTTTAGCACTAGGCTGCAGCTTGAGTACCTCGCAAGGAGCCGGACTTGGTACGCAGATGGCATATTCAAAATTGTGTCTCGTCCTTTCTACCAACTGTGGACCGTGTGTGCTCACGTACGCCGTTCCGGGGCTGCTGCGGACCTCCAACGTGAGATGAAGGTACACACAGGAAAATTTTACTTGCCTACAATGTACATTTTGAAGGAATTCTTGGTTTGCGGAGAAAGTATTGAGTAATGAAGTGGAAATTGTTGGTTGCTCTTCCGTTTACATTTTTCATTCACTTGTTCCTCTTGTTCTTCTTGTTCCTCTTCTGCAATCTCAGCTTGAGATTCAAGATTCCATGATGTGTCTGTTTTGATTGCAGAGTGTCTGTAAAAAAAAGAACTTGCTTCACAGTTGATCTATATTTGGTCATTTTTCCCTTTTAAGCCGTTCACCTTTCCTGGAAAGACAACTTGTATATAACAAAATAATACCTACTTACTACTAGCTTGAATTGGTCATGTTAAATAGCTTGAATGTCACCTGCATATGTTCGGCCCCATATGTACAATACTAACCAAACCACACCCAACCGGTTTCATTTTTACAGACAGTTGTCCACATTTTCACAACAGTTGTTACTGTAAATACAATAAGTAGTCTCATCATTAACAATATGCCGTGAGACAGTTGCTGTTTTCAAAGAGTACAATTTGAAACGACATCATGAGACGTAAACACTCTAGCTTTGGTAACACACTTTCAGGAGATGAGAGAAAAAGGACGGCAGTAGAACTAAATCAGCAGCTATGAAAACAGCAAACAATATTTACAAAACAGTCAGCAAGTAAGGATGCAGCTACAGAGGCAAGTTTAGCTGTTGATTACAATCTTCCTAAGAGGAATAAGCCATTTCCTCATGAAATCATAATGAAGGAACCCTGAATGCTATAAGTTGACAGCAAAACTGTTGGAATTTGCAACGTTTTACAGTTTGTTAATGGGGACACGTTTCTCTACTCCAAGGTCTCCGCTCCCATCCTTGGTATCAAGGTTTTACTGCATGTTGAACAAGTTCTCATTCAGATACATGTGTGGTGGAACCTGATTGTTCTCATTGTTCGAATTTTGCAATGGCTCCCATCCTTGGTATCAAGGTTTTACTGTATGTTGAACGAGTTCTCACAAGTTTGCACGAATTAGAATGCAGCGGAATGTTACCAATCGCATATCAAAGATTTTGTGATACTGCGAATATAGGATATTTAGACTCACTTTTGTAGCGTCTTATGCAAATATCATATGGCAGAGCCAATGATAAAGCATATAATAACAGCATAGAAGATGCTAGGAATGAAGAAATATCCTTAGGTACCAAAGGTAACACTGACAACGTTGACTCTGCTCTGGATGAATACCCGCCTCCAGTAGAAAAAGCTAACAAAGCGAAACTTATGTTGCGGATAATTAACCAAGAGGTAGTCAGACACTGTCAGGCGATTAAGTAGGGGTCTGCCGAGGGCCCTGACAATATCACACTCGACTAGCTGCAGAAATGGTTGGGTGATGCCAAACGGCTAGCTGCGATCTATTTGTGTTGACTTAAGACGGGTGTGATTCCTCCGCAATTAAAGCAGTTGGTCTATTCTTCTTCCGAAGAAACAAGACCCGCTGTTGCTTCGCGAGCTCCGCAATTGGCGGGCTCTTACCATTGGAAACCACGCACTAAGACTCTTCACTAGGATTCTCATAGAACGACTGTCGAACGCCGTCTCTATTCATATTTGCCAAAGGGGTTTCTTACGAGGCGTGTCTGGTTGTACAGAAAACTTAACAATTCTCACGGAACTCCTCAACCAACTTCGTCGGAAGTGAACTGTAATACTTTCATTTTGAACGATTTTCATTTCCATTATTGATTCTTTATCTGGAGTAGCAAGGAACCGAACATGTATTCATTATCCAGCGATCTGCATAAATATCAATCACCATGGCAATAGCAGCAGTACCGAGGTCAAACCTTTTCGAGAGATTAATGTACACAAATTATTGGCCAACTTTGATATAAATAGACTGGATCAACATTCATATCTTTACAAGCAAAGGAAGACCCTTCCTCCCACCCCTGTCTTTTTTTACAGATGCAACACTCAGTGTGAATCCAAAAGTATGGTGGAAAGGTCTTCATTAAGCTAAACTGAGAGACGCTTGGCGACCACATGATCATTGCTTGTTTGACCTACTTTAGTGATCAACACACTTTAAGACACGATTATTCCATTCTGCTCGCGGATTACTGTGCGCTTTTATGGTAACTTTCTTCATCAATAGACACGACGCGAGACCCGAGAAAACAAGCAACCTAACCCTCGTTGACACTGAAGCGATCCTATAATCGATTCCAATTTCCCAGGATCGATTATCTCCAGAATCATTTTCTTTGATGTATATTTCAATAAATTTGAGCTTTATTGCCACAACACGGCCTAAGTTTAAAGGGTGTGCAAAAAAAGATGGTGGAAGAGGAGACCAGCCCTCCTATCAATGAACAATTGGCTGAAGCATTGGACTTCTTCTTAAAAAACAAGGTTTCAAAGGAACAGCTGTCCGAAGGGAAAATTTTTCTTACTTCCCAAATAGTCTACTACAACGTCGGGTTTGTAGCCCAGTGGCTGGCTGATCACCCTGACGACACTGGTAAGTCTGGCACGTGACTGCGGCCACAACAACATTCTCCAATGTTTGGAGGAGAGTGGCAAAGTCACATTGGTAAGTCTAGTAGGTGCTATTTTCTCTCAGTATTAATGTGTTCATATAGAAATAAGCCAACTAAAATAGTCCACAGTATGCACCATTATAAATACATAGTCAACTACGATGTGGGTTAGTTAAGCTGTATCTTTTGCTATTTCTTTCTTACATCTTAGCTTTGTTTCAAGGTTTGGACCACACATAGCCATGCTGCGGCGCTGCTTTTTGCAGTAGATGCTATACATTCAATACTTGAGAGATGTCAAAAGAAAAGAAAAAGACGTCTAAGAACTCTAAGAACGACGTCCAGCAATCAGGAGGCCACGATACCTCCCAGCAGGCAGATGAAATACAGATTATCACGCCACAGCCACAGCAAAACGTGAGAGATCAAGGTGAGCGTACGCCAGCCAGCTCTGTTGTTCACAGCGACGAGTGATGAATTCATAAAAAAGCCCTTATTATTATATTCTATCAGAGTATACAATTGATGACAAATTAAAACCAAAGTTGCTGCATCAGGAATTTAGGCTATGTCTCAAGATGGGTAAGTGCAATTATTTATCTATATCATCCAAACATTGGCAAGCAGTGAAAACATTGGAAAAGGCATACAAACGTATCTTTCGGTAATTATTTTTGATGCATAATAAGGAGGATGCTTCAAAGTTTGTGGTGGAATATGGTATTGATTCTGTGCATGTCATACTTAGAACGATATGACGTAGTTTGTGTGTTTTATCGTATTTTAGCTAGTCAAAATGTTTTAATAAGTAATATTGTTGAGTCACATTTTTATGATAGCACTATTGTGCAAACTATATTGTACATATTTGTCTTTTCTATGGCATATTTTGCATTCTACATGCGGTATATGCTGAAATGAAGTAATCCTGTTATTCTTATTTTATACCCAAAAGGTATTTGCCTGTATACATCTAGAAACCTGTATGAGTTTCATGGGGGTAATTAATATGTTACGCCAAGCAGTGGAAACATCACTTATATAAATACGATTTATAATGCCACAAAATGAGCGCGGTGTTGCGCATTAGATCTAGACATCGGGTGACATCCATAGATAGATTTATATGTGAGATCGCTGCTCCATTGCAGGCGCCAGTAAATTTATGTTTTTTTGTCTCTGGTATTATATTGATAAATAGCACAATCTTGGGGTGACTTCATAATGGGTCATTTTGGAATAAATTCATACTGGGAAAAAGCCCGAGCAGGATGGTAGGTGCCCGAGATGATGAAAATATCAGAACCTGTCTTACGCTGGCTCTTTTCACTTCTTCTGAAGTACTCGTAGTACTCTAAAGTTCATATAACGAATCAATGACATTAAATATGATGGAGGGTATTTTTGCTTTAAAAAATTGATTCCTTCAGCGACTAGACATTAAAATGCTCTCTTGCAGCGAGAACCCCGAGGTCTGGCGGTAATGCCTGCTTAGGCATGATGCAGCTTCTTGGAAGAAGATTTGGGAATTTGTGCATTTTGAGGCGCAGTTGGCTGCAGCGCTATAATTATATGGACTGAAGGTCTGACGAGGATTTGCCGGGAAAGCACCATTGCGGGCAGTTGGCGACTGGGGGGCAGAGAGCGTTCACGCCAGTCTTCATATCCAGCGTGTCGCCTCTGTCCCCGGACCCTGTCTCTGATATGCTGATTCCGCGCCTGATGTGCCTCTCGTGTCCACTGGGGACTACATGTTCACGGTGGACGAGGAGTTCTCCAGGCTAGCGGACATGAGCACGACTGACCTGGAGGTGGAGCTCCAGGAGTTGTGCGGAGGCAGTCTGTGCATTAGCGTCGAGGCTCCCAGTGAGCCTTGGTCTTGGCTGGGAACATTGTCAACCCCCACGTACGAGCCTGCCGATGATGCCCAGCGACCACGGGATCCTGTTGCCGATGTCCTCAACCATGAGGAAGATCCCCGGCAGGGCCAATATGAGAGGACGCTGCTGGACGCCCGGGGTCAAATGCCGACCCAGAAAAGTAAGTTAAACGATTAATTCACGATAACGCTACCGCGATGATGGAGACCCGGCCAATGGGCTATCGGGAGGGTGCGCCCTTATTCATAATAAATGTTAGACACTAACCAAACTAGTTAATCTAGGGTAAGCATACGTAGTACTGGCCATGGAGATAATGATAATTACATGGACACAGTAATCTGCTGAATTCTCTATTATTATATTCGTGGAAACTAAGTTATGCATGAGATTTGGTCTCGCTATATGTCAACATTGTTCTGAGTGTGAATGGATGAGCTGCCGGGAGACCATTTTGAGTATGGATGTTTTATACGCGAGTGATTTATAATTTCTATCAGCATATTACGAAAGTTGTGATGAAAGAAATGCTCACACACAATATATGTATAGATAAACAATTGTTTTTCTACAAAATTATAAGTCTTTGGGAGCAAGATACTTACCACAGCAACACAGCCTGGGGGATCGGGAATTGCAGGATGTGATGGACATGATGGCTGCTTCATGTGTGAGTACTCTATACCGTAAAATGTTCGTTAAAGAAAATGATGCGTATGAGTTGTATTTCACCTAATTTGATCGGGTCCGGCGGACGTAATCCTCTGGTTAGTATATATGCTCTAGCCGTGCTAGATTTCTCACTCCCTAGCGAGAATTTCAAAGTGTCTACTTTGCAAAAACAATATCTGCTGTGTTTGGCTCCGCCCGATTCTGCGTTAGTGTATTCTTTTAGTGTACACATTCATACGGACCATGTCCGTAAAAACTGGTTTCGGGGGGAAATGTGTTGGGGACAGCCTTGTGTCCCCGACAATGATATTAAGCAACAGCAGCATAGCAGCAGCAGAAGCACCGGCGACGATGCTTCAGTTGAAATCGTCGAAGTCCTTGCTCTCTTGCCGCGAGAACCCCGAGGTCTGGCGGTAATGCCTGCTTAGGCATGATGCAGCTTCTTGGAAGAAGATTTGGGAATTTGTGCATTTTGAGGCGCAGTTGGCTGCAGCGGGTGACAACGTTCCCGCTATAATTATATGGACTGAAGGTCTGACGAGGATTTGCCGGGAAAGCACCATTGCAGAATGGATGAGCTGCCGGGGAGACGCTATGGAGATGTCAAATTAACTATCGGAGTGGTCGACTATCCTTGGCTCTTTGTGTTAAGCCTATAAGAAGGGTAGTCGTTGGTCACTTTTATTTTTGCGTTCGTGGAGGTAACACCATTTATCAAAATGTTTCAATTCAATGCACCAAATGTATCGGTCAAAAGTCGTTATGTAGTGGATCCAGATCGTACGATCAGGTTTCATGGTCTGGTTGGCTGCAGCCAGGCAGAACTCTTTATAGACCTTCATTCCACGGTGAGGCACAACAGTGTTTCAAAAGGATGTCTCCAGCGGTGTTTTGGTTCCGGATACATGGCGTTGGTAAACGATCATGGATACGTGAATCTTTACGTAGATTTTGGTCAGCAACCAAAGCAAAGCATAGCTATTAGCTGTAAAGTAGCTATTCAGGGTAGAGACATTACCCTGGGAGAGTATTTCTGCCACAATCATGTCAGCAACTGGAATAACGGATACATAACCGTACAAGGGAAAAACGTCGGCCCAGGTAGCTATTAAATTTTACTGTTATTTAGTTATCTATTCGTTATGTTTTTGCCGTGTTAGGAAAAGGCACTATTTTATGGTATTGACGTGTATCTGCGTGGTAGGTTTTATAGTTTTAGTACGGGTGTGTGTACCAAACTCCAGTTGATGGTACTTGTTATGGGTTTTATAAGTGAGAAGCTATTATATTCTCTTATTCGTTTTCAGTTCACCCGTGTTGGAGCCCGGAGCAAGAGGACAATTACGTGCAGCTGCAACGTAAAACTGCTTATATAGCTGCGGTTGAGAAAAATCTGCTTGGAGATTTCTATATGCCGCGAATAAGAGAAGCGCAGGCTATTTCAAAGTAAGTTATATATGACTTTACACTATTAGTTACGCTAATTTCGTCCAGGTTCTGGGGGTGCTCTTTTTTGTATATATTATGGCGTTACACAGACGATTGGTAATTCTGCTTAGACGTCATTTGATTTAAGTCATCTAAGCTAATGTATCCATCCCTACGAGCACCAGCACCAGACATGGATAAATATTTATTTGATTGCAATCGTGGCCGTAAATAATGGTCTTCTACGTTCACGTAGGTGTGAGTTTGATTATTTGTTGTGATATGAGGTGGGGCTAATGGCGCAGTCGGTTGTTGCATTCTGCGACTTGTCATGCCACTTTGTGGTTCTGGGGTGGATGGTGCTTGATTTAAGTCCTCTAATGACCTTGAAGTTAGGTCTGGATTGCTGTTCGATCTTCTTTTAAGGGAGCGTAACTGATGTACCGGGTAAAGGTAGTTATTGGTCTCTAAAAAGTCATAGATATTCACATGCCTAGAGTCCACGGACGTCATTTCATGGTATGGTTTGTTTGATATTAGTTGCGTGGGTTGATTTGTGTAATAATCGTCTTCAGGCGTTTTTACTAAGATGTCGTAGACGACATTGCTAGGAAATGCCATCAGTTTCCTAAATATGGCTGACTGCGTTAGCGGTATATGGACAAATTCTGGCAATTCGATATCTGAAACGACCCCACTTCTAACAATTGTGATCTGGCGGTTATACTGCATTTTCAAATAGTTTACTGGGCATCCTATTTTGAAGGTGGCTTTTATATTATCCGGTAGCTTCAGTATATTTGTCATAGGCCGTTCAATGGCCGCGGAGCACAAATATAATATAGTGAACTCATCGGGATTTGAACATCTTAGGTATACTGCCAGCTCGCTGTTATACAGCTTGGGAGACAAAAATAGCCTGAAAAACCTTTTTGCATGCAAATGACTCAATGACACAGATGATTCAGAGGAAATTCCTCCGTTACATCACAGTGACATCCAAGAAACAACGAATAAAAGTCCACAGCGAGTCAGAGGCAACCCAGGACATGAATGTGGAAGCCCCTTTTCAGGACATATACAATATTGAACCAATAAAAGATGGTCCATTAACAATACCTCTAACTACATTCGCAAAGAAGAAATCAGGATTTCAGTCTAAGCAAACCATACCAAAACAAACTAAAATATATGAACAAGTGAAATTGAGGAGACTGGCGTCCATGGACCGGAATACTGCCCACATTTGACTATAATCTACCTGGGTTGAAATCTGTGCTTGTACAGATACCTCCTGATGGTGAAAAATGCTATGTAGCAGGCAATGAGGAGCTTAAAAAGAGGGTGAGGCTTCAAATGCCAATCACAGAGAAAGTTCTATGCACAGAGATAGACATGGGTGTGGGTAAGACAAAAGCCAAATCTGAAAGTATGGGCTAATTCCATGCATGCAAGTAACCCGGATGCAGCAGCATTCCAGTACCTGAACTTGGAGGGACCCCATTACGGTTAACCTTCTGATTTCAATGTAGTTAAGGAAGAAATAGAAACCTCATATCCCATCCCTGAACCTTCTAAAATTGTCGCAGCTGTTATATAAAGTATGTATTATTCATAGTTATGTATTAAATTATTTATTTGTTCTCAATTTATTCATTCATATATTAGGCCATTGTAATTGAGTAACTAGGTTGACAGTAGCGCCGATGAAGTCATTTAACCCCCCGATATAAAAAAAATCCCAACTATGTTTAATTCACCTTTTTTTAGCATCATCGGCCGATGTCAAGAAAATTACATCCATGTTTTTACGGACAAAAAAAGTCACATGATCAGACCCAAACACTGCTGGTATTGTAGACTGTTCGATACGCATGCGTGATGTCAACAAACACTATTTCTCTATTCGTGAAATATGTGTACCAGCCTGATTGCACAGAGGCACCTGCACCTACACTTGCCATCATCCTAGCCTCGATCAGGCCCCACGCATTCTACGTAGTGACAAGAAGCAGCTGCTAATAAAGGCTGTCTGCAGAAATACGCGGGAAACATCATGGCGGAGCTGAGCCTGAGAAAAGTTTTTGTGCACATAAAAGTTTGTAAAAGACACAAAAAATCTGTTACATGTTACAGTGTAGTTCAAGTGAATGCCAATTCCACCATCAGACTAACTAACTTGGAGGAAGCCCTGACACTGCATTCTGATGACATCATTAAAGTTTTTGTATCGAAAAAAGATTTATCTCCGACATCTGGTAAGTAGACTAGCGGTCTCTGTCAAATTTCAGTACTAGATCTAGATGCGCTCGCCAAACTTTATGCCGTTGTTTTGGCACAATAATAAAAAGACAAAATGGTGTTTGCTTTGTCATTACAGCACTTAAAAAGCACTTAAAAATAAACAACAGAATGAAATTGCAAAATGTTTATTCTTTTCATATACTTTATACACTCATCAAGCAAAACTTATTTCCCCAAACCCAACGTCTGAAAAGTTCCATCAGAAAATATAAACATTAAACCACCACCATCTTGCTTGATAGCAAACTTTTGTTCATTATAAAACAGTATTGTACTATTATTAACACATAAGCTATTTGTTAAATGGTATGGATAATATATATTAATATACATAGATGTAGATCTGATTTGTCTTCGATCTCTTGCAGATCAAATGTACAATAGTATTGAATACCAAAGAATCTAGTTACCCAGGATTAAACTGGATTTTTTTTTAATTCCTATCGTATGTTCCATTCAGGTGATTTTTTTTTAAACCCTTGTCTAGGGGAAAAAGGTTTTTATTTTTATCACCCGTATTTAAGTTTATGCCGCAATATTTTTCGTCAACCTAGTCATTTAATTACAATGGCCTTATTACCAATTATTTTTAGGATTATTACTAATTCTAATTATTTATTAATGTTATGATTAATATTTTTTATTTATTTATTAATATCAAGGAAAGAGTCACAATGTACCCCTTTAAAATTAGCCTTTGCAAAATCGTTGTCTTTGTTGCTAACAAACCCAATGTTTACATAGCAACCAACACTCAGCTGTGAAGTTTGTCAACATTGAAATTATTTATTATTATATTTGTATACACTGTGCCCCAAAAGTGTTTAACCGACTTATTAAAGGCATTATAAATTGCAACAAACTTAGCCGAGTTATCACTCAAGGGACAGTTACAGCAGCTAAATACCAAAAGACCAGTGAATTTGTAATAAACATACCAACATAAACTAAAGATCAAATGAATGAAATCCAAAAAATTACTTGTGACCAGAGCAATAATGTTTCTTGGAAGCAATATAGAATTGGTATAGTTACTGTAACATAAAGGTCAATAATGTTCTAGACACTCACAATGTACCCCCTCGGATTGCGCTCATATGTATGTATACATCTTGTGAATAAAGCTTGTTAAATGCCATCTATTCTTGTTGCACAAAACATCACAATTACCAGCAGTAATATCCACTCTGTGAAAACTTGTGTTAAAAAGCCAGAAACTCAGGCTATGCACCAAACACTCAGACTGAAGGAGCCATTTGTGGCAGACCTAAATCACACTTTGTTGATACAAGAAACAGCACAAAACTTTTTCTGCCAATCTTAAACATAGAAGATTTTAAAAAGATGCAATCATCATTAAACCAAGACTTTATCTGGATCGAAAGGCACCTGGATGTCCGTGGACGAGATACCCACATCGGGGTTTGTCCACTAATGGAACAAGAACAAGAACGATGCCCACTGAGAACAACCTTTGATAGAAACCTTTAAGCATTGTTCCTACCTGAGCCGGTCCCACCACTCATGCTGTGTAGAACAATGATGCCAGCAAAACTACTGCATCTGAAATGTAAATGTGGTCATTGGCATCCTTGTCACACTATATCCTTCTCAACTCCCCGGGGAGCATACAGCACATCGCTACTGTAGCGCAGACGCGCTAATCACTCACATTAGCGTTCACTCGCCTGACATGTACCTATTTAACGTGTAGGTACCACGGAGCAGAGTGCAACCCGTTAGAGGTAGGTTTGCTCAACACCCACCAGCAGACCTGACCGGGAATCGAACCCGCGACCTTCTGGTCACGAGTCCAACTCCCATCCACTCGGCCACGGAAGCACCAGTGGTCACTTTCTGTCAATTCTCTGGTCAATTTAAAGTAGATGACCCCGCCAGCACTTCGACATGCGTTCGCAGTTACTTTTCTGTGGTTGTATACTCATAAAAGTTTGTTATATACAAATGCTTTTGCTTACATGATTTCGAACAGGTGTTTTGGCAGGAAGGGTGAAAGTTTAACTTGGTACCAACGAAACTCAAATTTAAATAATACGACAGAAAGTATTGTAAATGACGACCTATTAGCACATCTAAGTGCTAGCGGGGGCGTCTAGTATTTTTTACTGTCAATCATACAAAGTGCTGTAAATAGTGTACATGTTCTACATCCAAAATAAAGTCCAATTCATTCTATAAAAAAACACAAGTCAACTTTACAAATATCTTATGAGTTTGTGTCAATAAATTACTTTTTAAAACCATATCAATCATCAGTTTGTGTCAATAAATTACTTTTTAAAACCATATCAATCATCACAACTCATAAAGATGTCAATATTTAATTTTGCAATAATTATGCATCGTAATAAAACTACTGCAAAGCACTAAACCAAAAGTTCTGAGAAATTGTTTACCGTTCCACCTCCTTCCTAATGGCCTCCATGGCTTGCTGCAGGATTTGGTCTTCCCTGTCATCTTTTGTTCCATGGTAGCCTTGAGCGAAGTTGTTTCCTCGCCCCCGCTTACTCAGGATCACGTTGCTATCACGCACTTTTCTGTTCGACAGATAGAAAATTGAACCTTAAGATTTCGCAATTTCTATAAAATCAAATTTCATATTGTATAACAAAATTTTTCAGACAAGGTTTATTTATTTTAAGCTATTGAGTATTTGATGAACAACTTACAATCCTGATATCACTTTGCGCACCACTTTAGGTTCACTGTCAATATGCACAGATCTCACAAACCCATCCCAGTGCGTGTAAACATGCCTACAACATACAAATAAGATGATTTGATTGTTATTTGACATTTCAAATACCATACAAATTTGTAACAAGTATTTTAAGTCCTCCACCCACAAGAAATAGATACAATATCAAGATTGTGGACAAATTAAGAAATATTAATTCAAAACTGTTGTTCTCACTTTTGCGTAACCATGTATATCTATATTCATGCTCGTTAAGAATCTAGGTTATTCGATATAAACATGGATGAAAATTTAAATCCCGCCATAATTTTCGAGTGTCATGTGATTTTCCCGATAAACCACATTCATACACATAAAGTCACAAGCTGGCAGAATATAGTACCTAATCTCCCGAAATACTTTTAACTATAATTTACAAGACCCTTGAAGAGGGGGATTAACAGTGAACTATGTGGAGTTGTATATTGTATAAACAAGTTGAACAGTGCCGTCATGGCGGTTTACCTGTTGGTCGACGTTGATAAGTTTTTGTCCACTATTTTCCAAAATTCTTCCCCGATTTGATTCCCACACTGTCCTATTTGAACCACTAAACTAGACATTGTCGCGATAGCACAACATTCTGAGTATGAGGTTCGCAGTTAACAACAATTTTGTGAAAATTTACTACATTTGGTTACACTATGTCGCCTGCGACTACCTCGTGCACATTGCCCGACTATGTGGGTCTAGTCCTGATATTAGAAAGTGGTCGCTATCTATTTAGTCTTAATCATCCAGGCCCTATTGTGGCGTGTGCACACCAAAAGTAATGCAGAGCTTTATTGAACGAGGCTACTACCTATTCAAGCTTATAATACAGATCCGTATAAATAGGTTTTCCATTAAAGGGCTCAAACCACTAATAATAACTAGGCCCCCTCTACTTTGCTTAGCTTTGAGTATTGTCAGAAAATCTTATATTTATTAAGTAAATTATTCAATTTTCAGCTGCTGAAAAGAAAAAATGGTACATTCCTATACATGTACTTCAATTGGGAATTTCAAAGAATGTGTATTAAGGATACTTTCTGGAGATAAAAGAATTTGGAGATAAAAAAAATCTCAGAATGTTCTTGTTTTTTATTTTAGTATAAAAGTACATTCATTTCCCTTTTTAAAAATGTATAACACTTGAGGAGTTTAGGGAATAGAATTTGGTTTATGGACCATACAAAAGATCATACAAAAGACAACAAAAAATTCAGGCAATGTTAATTTTGCCTGTACCAAAATTGTATACATTATCTTTTGTATGGTCCATAACCAAATTCTATTCCCCGAAACCCCTAAAGTGTTAATCATTTTTAAAAAGGGAAATGAATGTACGTTTATACTAAAATAAAAAAAAACAAGCACACTTTGAGAAATTTTTTATCTCCAGAAAGTCTCGTTAACATGAACATTTGATTCTATTACTGACAGGAATTAACAAATTATTGAAATGATTGTAAATGTGTATAATTACAGTCACGATTCACTGTTATTGTGCTCAAATGACTTTAGATTCACCACAGGTCATTGGCATCTTTGTCACACCATATTGTCTCAACACCCTGTGAAACACATTGTGAAATGCTAAACATTAATTATGTAAATGTATTTATTTGTTGTAAACTATCAAAAATCAGCTGTCAAAAATACATGCTCTGAAATGTGGGTGCTGCCAGTAGTGAGCACATGGTTTTGCAATGTATGCAAAGCTGATAAAGACTGTATTCCTTAGAAAGCCGGCTAGGATTGATGCTAGGACTCTGACTGCATGCTTTTTGTTTACCACAGCAGAAGCCAGCCTTCAGAAAAGGCTATGATATTTAAACATCATTCTGTTAGAGTCAGTCTAAGATATGCACATGCATGTGAACACAATTGTATTCTGTGTGGGTGTTTTAATATGAAGGAAACTAAATATGAATATTTAAACTAAATAATAAATATCATAGCCTTTAGAAAGGCTACCATTTTTGTTGTAAATATCTAACCTTGTTGAGATATCCTGTCTTCACCTCTAATGAAGTGCGCTGTCACTGGATGATTCCTTGACTCTTATGTCGTCAAACATGCAATCTGTTTAACCAGTCTTCGGAGGCTTGCTGGGTGAGGTAGAAACGCTGCCACCACGCCAGTGAAAATGGAAGATGCTTAATGATGAAGTAGAGGATGACAGCCGACTGGGATATATGGTTTATTCACACTCTTTCCAATATGTCCACCAGGTACAAGGTATAGGTACTATATTATGAAAACGGTCCAACATATCGACATACGTCATAAGGTTAGTGCGTCATCACTTCAGTACATCAGGACGCTGAACGTCAACACTGTGACACTACTTAAAGGGACATGAACAGTAACCATCTCCTCAGACAATTTCACCTAATAATTTTATTTTTCTATATACTTGACATTCTGCACCTAATACCTTCCAATTAACAATCATAAACACGCGTTTGATAGAGAAATATAAATAAATTAAAACATAAAGAAAAAACGAGTAGATTGACATTGGAAGGTTCCGTACTAAAAACAGGACTGTAGCCTTTATCACTCGTGCGCCGCAACCCGAAATTTGCGTGTGCGCAATGTTTATTAAGACTGATAGAATAATGATATTGACATCGTCAATGTGTGGGTACTAAACGTCTTCCCAGAGTTAAAAACTGTTTGATTACGAAGAAATGGAATGATACATATAGCTGAAAAGGTATATATTCAACTGACCTAGCAAGTACCATTTACATGACATAAATTTATTATATACCTTGGAAATCACCTGTACATGTCTCTTTAATATACACACAAACACATATAGTGGCGCCCCCTCTCTAGTCTAGCCCAATTCTACTGGCTAACAACTGATCATTCACACTAAATATTCTACTAATTCTCAGTAAAAGTACTGGTTTGACACCTATTTAGTCTAAGCTTATTTTTTTCAACCATATTTATGACAAGTAAGAAATCGGAACAACGCCCCCGAATCATGTAAATTAGCATATCCAGGTGCACCCAAATATTCGAACAATATTTTTGCTGATTTTGTATTGATTTGGTGGTCTGAGCTCTGTACGTGCGTGAAAAAACTGAACGAACACTGCCCATTACATTAATCAAAAATAAATTTGCCGTTGCTAGAAATGAATGTAATATCATCCAAATTTCAAAATATCCTGGTCTATTGTTATGTGTTTGTTTTGGCAGTCAAAGTGAGAAGGAAAGTTTCACTGATACCCGTGGGAGGACCTCGAGCGGTAGCATGTTACCTGTACAAGAATGGGGGATTGGGGTAACCAGATACTATTAAGACACTCCATTACATCAATTCACAAAATAGAGAGCTCTATCTTATAGGGCTAGGTTAAGGGTCGGGATAGAGGTATGTCAGGCAACATGTCTGTTTCTGTTTCTGTCTATTTGTCTTGCAAAGCCCTCGCCACTGTGTAGCACGTGAAGGGTACTATAGTTCTGCTGCTTTTTATCCTTACATCCTCTTCTTCTATTGTTTGGCGCTACCAAAGGCTTTAAAACTGAAGTCAATACTTGACCCACTGTTCAAACAAAATCTATTTCAACATGGCATAAAATTTAATGTGTTAAAATTAGATATGTCTTACATATATAAGTTGCATTTCCGCATTAATGAAACATGTGAAAATTCTAAATTCCTTGATTCCAGAAATATTTGATATTGTGGTGATTAATCAGAAACTCAACACAGGCTATGATTATGTACAGTATAGGTTAATTTATTCATCAATACTTTCTGCCAGTTATTGAATATCAAAGTTACTTCTCAAGTTTCTTCTAAATGACCGAAAATACTTATACAATTTACCCTTCCAAAATCTCATGTGAGCCAAGAAAATTTTAAAAATACACGCAAACTTGCATCTTTAAAAATTTAATCATATTTTTATAATTTTCCATACAAGTTAATAGTCATCTTGCATTATCCTTATCTTAAAGTGCATAGTACTTGTACCTCTCAACTATTCTATCAACGATAGACTTATTAATCTGAAATCATTTGTGATCACCCTTCATCAACCCAGTCAGTTATTGCATGCATAGGCCTACTGAACTCCTTAGTCATCCTTATGGCATGCTACACTTTGGTCCAATGTGATTTAATATTGGTTCATGTCTCAATCAACATATTTCAAGTTTCCTCAATGTTCCTTATATACAATGCGTTCAAAATACTCCATCTTTTTCTATCAGTGAATGATCAAATATTACCTGAAAAAGAGGGTCGGTGAGGTGAAAAAAAAAGTTCACTGTCCACCCCTGCCACTCCTGGGCTGAGGAATTCTAAGCGGAATGACCAACCACCAGAAAGGACAGAAAATGAGTGACACTTTGTAGAATATACTGCTCTATATTGATTAAAATGCTTTACATATAGTTAAAAAAGAATGACCCTGCCTCAGAAGCAGATTGAAACTCAGCGACCCACCCTTTTCAACCACACAAAACTTAGCAACCCCCACGTCGATTTCACTAGCCTACAACCTTAATTACATTTTAGCTATTTGATAACTCTTTTATTCTATCACTCCCCCAAGTCAACATCCTCAATGATCTGTGATTTGGCAGGTGCGTTTGTCCTCCGCGAGGGAATATCCTTGGTCACAGGAGCAGTAGAAGCTTCCGAGCATGTTGATACACCGCTGGTCACAAGGACGCACAGCGGCCGAGCACTCATCCACATCTACAACATACAAAGTACATGCACGACCATCTAAACCACTGTGGGCTTTTAGGTGGAACAGCTGTCAATCTAAGGGGTTGAATTTTTATGAATGTGCATAGTCTACATAGCAACTTCAATGCTACAGATTTTGCTATTGGTTGGTACGGTCCAAACTTTTAGGTACTATATATGGCGGCTATTAGACTGCAGAGAATTATGCCTCTATCTTGATTAGGTAGCTGCTAGAGTTACTGCCACGGGGCTCTACCCCGATCTATATTTGAACTGGTGCTTACCGAGCTGGCAGACGACACCTGTGTATCCAGGCGGGCACCTGCACCTGTTGTCCTCACATGCGCCTCCGTTCTTACACACCAGGGGCAGTACTCAAGAGTGCTCTACAACACCAACACAAAATTGCAAAACAAGGCCTCCGAAGCTCCATATATAATAAAAAAAGAACTGGTACATGGGTGAGTATGTGGCTGGTGTCAGAGTCCAGTCCGCCCAAGCCACAAAAACGACACTCACTCTCGCAGGTTGTGCCATCCTCTGTCAGCCGGTGCCCATGAGGACAGGTGCACACAAAGCTGCCATGGGTGTTATAGCAGCGGTGTTGACAGGGGCTGCCTAGACACTCATTCAGATCTGTGGAAACAAATGTCCATGATAATGATGAATATAGCCAGGTAGGGTTTTTTAGGGTTATTAATTTTAGCTGCGATATCTAGAGGTGGCCACTGCAGTAGTGGTTGAAATAAAGTGATTTATTGTATTGTATGTAATGTTTGCAATTGATGGAACGTCTCACTCAGGGACTAGAGCTCACATATGGATGGTTTTTGTGTTATTTCTTTAAAGCTTCTTTAGCCAAAATAATGATATATTGATGGCAATTTTACAAGAATTAATAAAAATACTATTTGTTGCTGAAATTATTATACATAAAATATTTTGTTTATCGACACTTTATACATATGGGTGTATATGGTAAGGAATAAAGCATTAAAATTGCAGTAAAACACTACAAAGAAATATGGAAAGAATAATATGTAAAAAAACATGAAAATGAAAATGAAAATGATGTTGAGCATAATCACAAATGCGTATCATCCCGTGGCATTCGCTGGCTCACCTGCCTGACAGCGCGTGCCAGTGTAGCCAGGCGGACACCTGCACACGCCCCGCACACACGAGCCACCGTTAACACAACCGCCGCCTGGGCATGACTTTTCTACAATGCAAACACAGCATCGTTGATTCTGAGAAAATTCTTTTTTCATCAGTCCTCCCTACGACCCTCCCCTTCCAAAAAAAACCATATCATATAGTCATTAAATTGAAGTACATTAAAACTAATATATTACGTCATACTATTAGATTGCAGGTCTGAACATTGAGCATTGATAGCTGGTGACGCTGATACATAGTGCTGCACTGCATTACCCTCACCAACTACTACCCTACCTTACACCTAACACATCTAACCCTTCACCACATACCCTGTACCACTCCCATCTACCCCAACACCCTCCTCCACCTACCCCTGCAGGTGTGTCCGTCCTCGGCGAGCTCCATGCCGGGGGGACACAGGCACCGGTAGCTGCCGGCCGTGTTCACACAGCGGTGGGAGCACAGCGAGGAGCGTCGGCACTCGTCACGGTCTGAGGCAGGATAACAGAAATCGAGGGATTAGTATCAAGATGATGAGAGAAAAACAAACAATAGACGTATATGCATTCTTTGAGTTTAGTCATGTTTGTTTTGGCAGGTGTGCCTTACTCAAAATGCGTTACACCAACCATCCCATACGTTCCCATCCTACTTCTATGGAGACCCGGAGAAACAGCGAACCTGATCCCCACTCAAGACCCACCATGTGGCACCACCATGCAGCGCCACTGAAGTATTCTCATACTATTTGCCTCAATAGTCCAAACCTCTGTCAAATGTGCACACAGACACTACCTCACTTACTGTACTGGCAGGTGAGGCCCTTCACTTACCGTACTGACAGGCGAGGCCCCGGTAGCCAGCCCGACACTGGCACCGTCCCTCCTCACAGTGGCCGCCGTGTCGGCAGGCCGGGTGACAGCGAGCCGCCGGGTCCTCGTCACCTTGGATCGGGTACACAGGCACCACAGCTGGAGGATGAAGGGTTATTCAAACAGTTTTATGTCACTGCAATCATCCTAGTCTGGACATCTACTTTCATATGAAAATAGCTAAAATCATCAGCTCCATTTCAACTGTCTGAAACATATCATTGCTAGCCCTAGTGCCTACAATTTTATGGGATTTTTAAAACATTGGCAGAATGTAAATAAATGTAAGAGAAAAACCAGTGGTAAGCAGCAAAAAAGCCAAAAGCTTACTAGCTTTATCATTGATACAACTAGTTGAGAATACATGCATACTTTCAATTGGTGCCGCCCAACTAGTTAGACTCTTATTCTAACATCCATGGGTCAGTTTCAGGAGTGACCTCATAATACCTATGTAATATGTGAGGTTACATTCTAACAGCAGCATATGACAAAAGTACAAGTTTCTGTCCTGCTCACCCATGTCCCTGACTCCGCCCCCGCCGCCACCGAGCGTCATCTCCCTCCAGCTGGGGCCCAGCTTGCCGGCCTTGAGCAGCGCCAGCTTCTCGTGGCAGTCCTTGACTCGCAGTAGCGGGTTGTCGGGGTCAGCCACCAGCTCACACCCCGGCATGGTGGGGTCTCCTCCTCCGCCAGCAGCGGGCTCACACACTCTACGGGTGCAATATGTGAATGGTAACTCAAGCTGATCCAAGGGAGGGGAAGGGGGCACAAGAGTCACGCCATCCCCACCCTCCATATAATGTCTACTGATGGAATATGTATGCCATGACGCTTTCAATGGCTTACATCGTTTCATTCATTGCCTCTGAAACAGCAACGCTCTAAAAAGTCTCTGTCACGGAAGGGCGCAAGAACACACGCCCTGCTCTCATGTTTCCACCAAAATATTTCATTTTCATGCAGTTTTGGTCATGTCCGCTATCTATTGTGCAATTGTGTATAAGAAACCCATGAGATCCCTCCAGTGCTTCCCCTCCCCATCCCAACAGCTGGATCTGCAGTGACTAACATCCTCAACTGTACTTACTAGAAGCTAAAGCAAAACATGTGCATTTTAACACAATTTTCCGAGTCGATTTGTACAGATGGTATCTTAAGAGGAAGTCCGGATAATCTGGATATCCGAACTTCCGTAAGCCAGATAATTTGCCATTTACTGAACTTACTGGAAGCCGTCGACGTCGACGAGGACCTCGTCGGGGGGACACGGCCCCGCGGTCTCCTCCTCCTCCTCACAGCCGCCCTCATTGAGGCAGCCGGGCGCGTGGTGCTCGATCGTGTCCATGTCGTGTGTCGGGTTCTCCAGGTCACAGTCCGGCCACACGCACGGACCGTCAGGCAGCTGGAAGGAATTCTAGGTCTAGTTCTAGTTGATAATCCACAGATCTCATATAGATGGAATTGATTGGAAATAAGAATGTTGAAAAAAGTTTCAATCTTTATAATTAGATAGTTTAAGGTAAGCTAAGATAGAGGAATGCTTATTGTCAAATCACCTTTTTATTTTCCATAAATAGCTTATTTAGATGTGTCATATGCTATTATAAGATTCTAGCCATGAACATATTACGAAGGTGTAATGAGGTCAGCAGATGAGATGGACTCATAGTTGCTAGGAGATAATAGACTAGGGCCTCTGGGGCACCTTCGTTTTATAGATGAGATGATTTTGTTAAGTTATATCAATAGTCTTGTAAATTTATAGATCTAATAGTCGATAGATGGAAGTCATATCCGGACTTGGTGTGATTATTAAAACAAGCTCATTCACATACAATGTACATACAGCTTCATCCATTAGATATTTCTTTCTGAATGATCACCTGTGGTCCAAACGGCATTCCTGGATCAATGAGATCCGGTTGGCATCCGAGCTCATCCTGACACAGAGGGCCTACAGGCGGACAGTCAACTGGATCTGAACACAGGACTTCTTCTGGTGGACAGATCCCGTCTGGACAGTCCAGTGGTCCACCAAACCTAGGTTGAAAAAAATACTATAGATTAGAAAAATAAAGATGAACTTTTCATTCTTGATAATGCTATATGATTTTTGTCATCTTTGTTACTTTATTTTACAAGCATTGTATTTCAAATCTCATGGATAACCAACATATTTCAAATGTGTGGAAAGAAATAGGGAGTCTACTCGGGACCAAGACCCTCAGCCTGAAAGCTGTACGCAGGCCTCAGACGGCCACCTGCTTAGGGTGATATTCCGAACCGGGGTTTCACGAGCGATAACCACACTAAACAAATTAAAAAGGGCTACTTGCAAAAGGTAGCTTACATGTTGTTTAATTGAACACGTAAATTTGTAACATTATTCTATTGGAGGAGAAGCACACCTGTGTTTTATGCAGTTTCAGATCAATTGCAGTAGACCAGGAGCTAGATCACAACAACTGATTTAAAAGATTTATGGGTTTTCATAATTATTTGCATGATGTTTCCTCTCTAAATGAGGACGTTGTGAGTCCTGCCTGGAGGTTGGTCCATACCCGCCAGTGATGCAGCCCTCGGGAGGGCAGAACGTATCCCCGTCTACACAGCCAGGATCACCACCAGGACAGTCCACAACGGGGACACCCCCGTCCACGCAGCCTCCATCCACGCACGGCGCAGCCTGCAGGGAGCGGCAAGAAATAGTGTAAACTAAGGCTATTTGTGTCCACTGGAACCATGAATTGAAAATTATTTAGCATGCACATCTACAACTTGCATGTGACCCACGACTGCAGAGCCCAGTTTGTTAGGAAAGGGATATACTGAGTATTTGAGAATGGAAAGTAGAACCTCTCTATTAGGACCACCTTTGGGACCAGTGCTAGGTGGTCTCAATAGAGAGGTAGTCTCTATACAGAGGCTCATTTTGGTAGCCTTATGAACGTTTGGGACCGTGAAAAGCAGTCTTATTATAGCGGTGGTCTGAATAGTGATGTAGTCTTAATTGGAGGTTCCACTGTATGTTCACACCAGGCTTGTGTGCATCTCAAGAATCAAGAATCAAGCACACATATACTGCACACTTCTCATCTGGGTTTTCACCTGGTCGCATTCCCCATCTGTGCAGAGCGGGATGCCCTCCGGCGGGAAGACCTGGCAGCCTCCGTCGGTCTGGTGGCACGGCACGCAGCCCGCCGCGTCCCCCACACACGGCGCCTCCACCGGCGGCAGCACGGCCGGCGCAGACTCCACGCAGCCCGGACCTAACAGAGAACACTCAATATAGAAACAATGGCCAGCCGGTGCCAGCCAAGACGGGGGTATATAGCCTTGATTAAGATCCAGTCACCAACATTGTTTTCCAAAATCACCAGTCCCCAATACATTTCATTGTCTTTCACCAATCACCGTGAATTGTAATCGAATAGGTTGCATCACATTTTCATAGCATTTCACACACCTAAATATAACCAATTCATGATTCACGATTCAGGTCAAATCACCAATCACGTTTTTGCTATATGACCCCCTCAGCCAAAGGCAACTGCATCAGTGTGTGTAGGGGGTGTGGGGGTGTGAGGGGGATGAGGTTATAAGGGGGGGGGGGCAAGAAATCCCACACTCCTAATTTTTAGGGCATTTTTTCTATATCCCACAAATTTTCAGGCTTTTTTTCCCACATCTCACTTCCTTGAAATTAAAATCCCACATCCCTCGTTTTTTTGTGTTTTTCTCCCCAATATAACTCTTGTTCAGCGTTTCCCCCACATCCCACTTCCTTGTAAACCCGCCCCATCAGCAGATGTGATCTTCTGAACATGTCTTTTGAATGGGGGCTTTGAAAGGAAGTTTAATTATTTGAATGCTTAAGTTTGAATGTTAGTTCCAATAGATCTTGTCAACTGATGCAGTTGCCTTTGGTATCGTGTATGCTATATTCACTAATAGATAATGTGACAAAGAAAGTTCCAAGACAGATTTTTTTCATAAAACCTTCCAGCATGAAAATGACATCTTCTGATTCATCATGATAATTGGTTGCTGTAGAGCACTGAGAGAGACGATGGGTACATTATAATCCAGTATTTTTGTCTTCAAATAGTGAATGAAAAACCATCTTGCCTACCTATACACGGGCTGTTCACCTGGATACAGCCGCCAGTAGCACCATTGATGTCACATGGCAGCTCTAGAGGAAAGTACAGAATGACAGGTAACCATTTAAACCGTCAGGTATATATATCACAGATTACTTAAACTGTTTAAGTAATCTGTGTATATATGAAGTATTTTTATGTCAATTCATGTAATGGTAACAACAGAGTTCAGACAAAAGGAGTTCATCATTGTTATTGTTGTTATCAACATTTACACTTGAACACTAGTGAAAGGTTAGTCTCTAATAATGTGTATCATCAGAAGCATAGAGTCCATTCCATGATCGAGACATTATAAGACTTTGAAATATAGGTTCGCTAAGAGGTGTTGTTGTTGGGTATGAAATTTACGTACATGCATGTCGCCTGGGTCCTACATTTCGTTCCTTTGATTCCTGTTCAAATCTATCATTTATTTCATGTATATTCATGAACTTTCTTGTACATGTGTTTATGTAGTGTTTGAATTGAGACGTTGATTTACAAAATGTACACATTCATAATCTACCCTACCCTGTGCTGGCTGGTCGAGACAATCAGCGCCCCCGCCGAGACATGGGGGTGGCGGGCCGATGTCGCAGTCTCCCGTCTCCTCACATGGGATCCTCAACAGCACACAAGACACCATTAGATAATCATGCAAAGCCAATGAGCCTCTGTGATAGATTCATTATGTAGCTGTTTGAAAACAAATGTGAAAGGAATAGTTCCATTGTTCCAAGGCTCCCATGAACACTCCCAGGCTTCTCGACAATATTACTACTTAGGTTAAGAAACTTATATGATATGGCACTAAATATTTTTGTATGTTTGTACTTTGAAGTAGAAATGGCAATTTCAAACAACACATGACACATGCAAGATTGTAACATCAAATGTTCCCCCTCCCAGCCACTCACCTATACTGGTAGCTCTCATAGTCATAGTTGGTGAAGTCGCACGGTTGGCAATCAGGGTCGCCGTTGCAGTCATAATCGCAGTAGTAGTAAGGGTACTCCAGGGTGTACGGGCAGTCGACGGGCAGGACGCCCTCGGGGCACGGGTTCTGTGGGTTGATGGAGGGCAGGATTCTGGAGGGTGAGGAGCCGGGCTGCTGGCGGGGTCTCTGCCGGCCGGTCCCCGGCGGTGGGCGACTGAGCACGCGGTCGTTGCCCGTGAACGTGTCGGTGGGCGGCTGGTTGTACACGAGGCGAGCGTCCACGTGGTACCCGTCAAACGGAACCGAGCTCTTGGGCACCTGCTGAGAGTTTTGTAGATTTAGATGTGGAAAGAAAGTTTGTATTCCTTGTGGAAAGTGTTTGGAAATATTCATCAAAGTTTATTGTCTCCATGTCAAAAAATTTATATAGAAGAAATTGAAATGTTTATCAAACATATATTGATCTTCATCATATGTATAAGTTTAATTTGTATAATTTATATATGGTGACTTATAGGCCACAGGAAGGGGTGGGTAACGGGTATGATATACATAAAACAAATGTGATCTGTAAATGTAAAGTATATATATATATTGTCACCATAATAAACAAATAAATCAAATCAACTCAACCTGCTGGCCAGTGCCGATCGGAGTGTTTTGTCCATTGCCAGGCTTGACGGGCGATCCGACGCGCGGAAGAGGTCTGTACACCGCGTCATCTCTATTATATACTGGCACCAGTGGTATTTCATCTTCAGGCCTCCGAATGTTGATCTCTCTCCTCTCAGGTAGGTTGCGGTTCATGTCAATCACTTTACCGCCCATGTGATCAACAACTCTACGATCCTTGTCTGCATACTGCAAAGAAGCTTCGATTGCGTATGTTCGGTCTTCGTCAACAGGATTGTCTCGTTGGAATGAATGTATGCCACTTCTTGCCATGAAATCTCCAGCACTCCCAGAAGGTGTAACTTTCTTCCGATCATTTCTATTAGAAGGTTTCCATAGAGACGGCACCCTCTGTACACTTCCTGTATGGCTTCTGGGCGCATGTTCACGGTCAGGACTCAAACTATCCTCCCCATCTTCTCTGAGATCGCCCCTTCGGAAGTGCCCTCTGATAATCTGTGGCACACCACCAAATGTCGATCCATATTTTCGCGGATCTGACTTAGTGTCTGGATATTTCCGTGGCTCAAAGAGACGTCCAATCAAAGGACCATCATTCATGCCGCGTTCCTTTGCTTTCAATTGCTCTTCGAATTTTTCTTCATTCAAATAACTGTCATCTCTCTGAGGAGGAGACAATGAAGTTGAAGCAACAGGTGACGCCGGGGTGGAGGTGGCACCTGCCTCCTGATTGACGAGCTTCTCCCGCACCTGCCGGCTCCTTTGCTCCCTCAGCCTGGCCGCCTTGCTCCTGTAGTAAATGCATGGAATATGAGAAAAGACAAACTGTATAACTAACAATTGTGTAAAAAAAATATTGCACACTTATTATAAGACATGATTTAAACTGACTTCTAATAAGCCATAATTGGCTGGGTGATATCATTAATGTATTTAAGTATAAGCAGAATATGTATATCACATGTCACTATAATAAATGATTATTTGACTTGACTTTGACTTGACCTGTAGTAGGACAGCACCGAGTTGACGCTGACGGGCGCCACATCGGGACAGTCGCCTGATTGCGTTGTGGATCCATCAGGACAGTGGCACGTGGACGGAGCCATGCAGCGGCCGCGTCCACAGCCGGCGGGGCAGACGGCTGAGAGTGGGACAAAGGTAGCGGGAGTTTATATTAGGTTTCACTGTTTGGAGAAAATACTACCTTTAAAGACGTATTTTCTTCCACGTTTTATTTGCTAAACTTTTTGATATCATGTTTTGTTATGAAATTATAAATTAACTACCCGAAAACTAATCTTTATGCATAACAAATGGAATTTTGGTTCTTTTAAAACGCTTTTTAGATTTTTACACATAAAGCAGTAAACAGAAAGTATGAAAGAAGTACTCAATCAAAGTGCAATGTAATGCCACCAATGATATCGGGATTTGAAGACTACACATTGAAGCGTAATATAGTGTGGGTTGGTAACATAACTCTTGGTATAGTATGCAATAGACATACTCGACGGTAAATTAATTTAGTTATATTTCAGTATTCTCATGTTGGATTTATATTTATTTAGGAACGCATGAATGGTGAGAAATGACTAAATGTGTAACTGAAATAGGTTTTATATAAAGCCACTCAGAATAAGAACAATGATTAGTGAGGACAGTCAGTAATTCACAACGCACTCACGCGTGTCACAACGTCCCCCGGCCGAGCGCGTCCATCCCGCGCAGCAGACCGAGCCGCACACGTGAGTCCTGCAAAAATGGAGCAGCAGGTGTAAAATGTCTGTTTATCGTGCAGGCCAACCACGGAGGGGGGAAGAATATACCACACCCCATTCTCAAGGTCTGAGGTCTCAAGTCTCAGCAAAAATCCAGGGCCATTCTCATTTCACAATTTATATATTTTTCAATTTCTCACAATTCTCAAAGCAAATTGACCCCCGTTCTCATTTTTCATAAAAAAAATCAATGGTCATTCTCACATCTCAAAATAGATATATTTCACCCTCAGAGAGCAGTGCGTAACTTTTCTTGGATGAGTTTGCTCAGCACCCATCACCAGCACTGACCGGGAATCTAATATTCTGGTCACGAGTCTAATAACTCCTATAATATGGACAGACTTTCCCAAATTTGGAAGCCGACCCAGTCGTGATATACTGTACACTTAACATTTTAAAGCCCATGGTCAGTCTGATGTAGTCAATGGCAGATCCAGGTTTTTTGTGGGGGGGGCGCAACAGGAAGTTCATGGGTTTTTACGATTGATGGCGGACTGTTTAAAGCATGTGGGGAAAGGGGGGCGGCCCCCACCATGTGTAGGAACGGTATGTCTCATCAACCGTCAACGTGGCCTAGCAGATACCCTTCCGCCAGTTTTTAGGATACCATTGTGCCAGTTGATTTTAGTCAGAAAATCAAGAAGATGATATACTTTTTGCCTCTCTTGGATTACTTCATCTCTTATATTCCTCTTCATTGTAGTTTAAACTTGTTACATTTGAAGTCATGTATGGATGGTCATTTTGTTAAAAGATTATTTGTGTATGAGACATTTTTAAAATTCATACCATTAACGCCAGTTCAGCGTTTAAAGCATACCAAGACGCCAGTTCAGGATACCATGTTCACCAGTTAAAATCATAAGTGATTAATATGTGCAGACACCAAAGTGATTTGAATTTGGGCACCTTGCCTATTAAAGTGTGCTTTCCACGAGGCCACTTATGGTCCATATTGACTCTTTGTGCAATATCTTTAATACAGCTTGAAATAAACCATTCAAACTCTGTCCAGTGTTAACATACCTATAATAATATGAGGTATCCAATTTTAGCAATTTGATACACTGCTTACATACCTAGTGACCATCATAAGTGTCCAATTTTTGCACTTTGTGGCCATTTTAGTCAATTTCGTCATTTTACACAGTAGTTTAAATGCAGCTTGAAACATGGCCTCCGTATTTGATACAATGTTTATGTTAGTGGTGACCATCTAAAAATACATCATATCATAATGTTCTCATTCTTAGTTATTTCTGAGCACACAAATTGATAAGCAATCATTGAGTCCTCAAACGTAAACATGTTCTGAGTTAATAGAGGATTCTGTTAAGTTGTTAAATGGGTAGTTTGGCTCGGATATTAAGGCAACCTTTCTATAGGTTCCCCTTTGATTTTCCTCAAGAAAACTGGCGTTCATGGTATCCTCAACTGGCAACACTGGTATCAATATGGGTACCTCATTTAAATCTTAAATTGTAACTTTAATATTTGATTTTTAATTGAAATACATTTTCTATGTGTTCTATGAATGTTTATTCAGCATAAATCAATACATATAGTTGACTTAACACACAAGGATAATCCTATATTTGTATAATACTGTGATTGTTGTAAAAATTTGCCTCCAAATCAACTGGCACAATGGTATCCTAAAAACTGGCTGTATCTGCTAGGCCACCGTGAACATGGTAGTCAGTGCTGAACCAGGAACACAAAGTCAAGAGACATATGTCTGATGCCCAAATGTTGCGCACATTTTTGAAGTCTTTACATGTTTGAACACAACGGAAATTAAGAAAACAGAAGCATGTAGTTGTTTGTTATTTCTCTCAACACACCAAACTTCATACGTCAAGCATCCTGAGCTCAGCTTTCTGAAACTGGAGACCGCGATGTCACGGATTACTCACGGTGGCTCCCGTCGCGAGGTCGCGCACGTACAACCTGCTGACCCCGCGCTATCAATTTTTTCACACACTGTTGGGGAGGGCTATCAATTTTTTCACAGAAAATTTACTCCTATTTATTTAGAGATTCTGTACCGTAGTAAAATTCACTGTTGGTTATACTATGGATTGGATATCCATCATATAGGATTAGAGTTAAATGACAATGAACTGTTGGGGGTAGTGGGTGGGGGTCGTCAATTTCTATCTCATGAAATTGAAGGGGGGGGTATTAATTATTTCACATAGATTTGAGGGTGGTCTATTATTTTTTTCACCGCATTCTTGGAAAATCCTACTACCCCACCCTGTCATAAATACTGAATGGTCCCTTGCCTCTAGCCCGGGCGTCTATTTTACCCACTGTACCGTTTGCCACGGGCCATACACTCTTGTTGACATGGACAGTCACCTAGACGGGTTTATGGACACTGGTCATCAGGGCGGCTACATGTTTATATACAAAACTTCTTTCCCCCAAGCTTTAACTTTGAAGTCTTCGCACATTTAAATTTTCCAATCGGCACACCCGGACAAAACACATAAACACACCACGTGCACCAACATAATGAGCCAGTCAGTATCTACATCACTAAATGACAAGTGATGCTTTTCAGGAGGTTTTTCTGGGATGAATGGTACACAGAACACCCGGTACTGTTGTACCATCTTGGCAAAGCCCCAGTTTGACTGTCACGAATGGTCATCTCTAATTATCATTTACTGCATAGACAGATCCAGGGGGAGGCTGCAGGGGGCGCCCCCTCCCTTTCCCACCAAAATACTTCATTTTTCATAGGATTTTTCATGAAGTCCCTTGAGTGCGCCCCCCCCCCTTCCTTAAGTGCCCCCCCCCCTTTCCAAAAACCTGGATCTGCAATTGTACGTTGTTGTAGATGAGAAACAAATACACGTGCGACAACATGATTTTTTACCCACGCCGTTTGTATGAAAGTGGGAAATGATGAAAGAATCGGTATGTATACAATTCGTAGTCATTTCCCATCAATAATCACGTGACCACCCCCTCTATCACAACCACAATGACCTCATCATAATTATTGCTCTAATACGTATGCACAGTTACCACCCTACGAAAGTTGAAATACATATGAATATACAGTGATAATTAAATGCATTTTTTCAAGATTGCAATTGCAGGCAAATTCACTTTTATGTTTTTAATCACTTATAAATAATCAACCAACACAGTGGGACATGCTACGTGCATTGTAATATGACCTACACTAATGCTTAAGAAAAACAGAGTTGGGATGGCGTGCAAACGGAACAGAAAATCTAGCTACAGCGATACAGTAATACAGTAGAAACTTCTTTTTAGAGCCTTTTGCATATCTTTTTATGGAGGTTTCCAATGAATCCCTGAGAAAGTTTGTGATGTGTACACTCACCATGAATAAGGTGCCTTTAACCTACACCCGTCACAGCCACGGATATATAAACACAGCAGAATTGGAGCAAATATTAGTTCAAACTTTGCTTCAATCACAGCTCTGTGCGCCCGGGAGCGAGCCTATCAGATCAGCTGTAGCGAGAAATGTTGACACACAAAACACAGGAAGCGCTCAAAATCAGGTCAAGTAGAGGTCACGCCACCTGCTGACCTCGCCACTTGGAGGCTTGTTTACGGCTGTGAGTTTTCTATATCCACGTTGTTCTTCTAACTTCGTGAAACGCACGTTCCCATTCACGGTTTCCTATTTCAAATGTTCGTGACAATATCGTTTGACTGTGAATAATGGCTTAGTTCTACAAAAGAAGTTGAAGCTTACGTATTATATTACATAAAGATTCAATTATGTAATTTCGGGGTTCTATTACGTTTGGATTGTGTCGCAAATAGGCCATGAAGCATTTTGTATTTCACTTCATTCAAGTTTACGTTGTTAAAAGAGTTATTCAAGGTATCATGTATCAATTGTTTATGACTACCTTCTTAGGGTGAAATGGGATTGTAAAACCCGCTTTTAACATTGATAATGTTCTAGTAAAGTGCATGTTTACGCACACATTTTTATCTATTACAGCAGGGCGCTGTTAACCGTTCATGTTGCTTACTATACCTACGCTTGCACGAGTCAAAATCAATCTATCCAAAACCTAACAGTGTTTGTTTATCAGCAACATCTTGTTTGACTTTTTATAACCGCATATATAACAGCAACAAGAAGGCAGACGTCAAACATCTCGTTGTTAAGACCTAGCCTCAGTAATACGCATGCGCAGCAGGAGGCGGTCTGCGGTTTGTCACACGGACAGTGCGCCGCGGGGTGCGCGGGCGCGACCGCCAACCGAGTCCGCCTCGCCAGGGCCCTGAACGGGGTCACGGTTCTCTAATACTGTCAGAATTATTTCACGTGGCTCTACAAACAAGCTGGAACATGATGTGTGATTAATTTATCTTAACATGTAGTACTCAGGTTTATCTATACTCTAATGTTGCGTTACTAGTTAAAAAAGATTCACAGTTGTGTATAATTTACACTGCACTCACCCACCTCACCCCCACCCCACCACCACACACATACAGATATACGATTTATTTAAATCCACCTTATAGAACTAGACAATATTGGTTGAAGGACATGGGAGCGGGGCTATGATAACCAGTATTTGCACGTAGGCCTCGTATAACAGTCAACAGCACCATCGCACAACACTCGTGGGACAAAGTTCTCTGTGAATCTTACGCAACCATCTTATCTGGCGCTGGATCAACACTTCTACTGGTCTCCGCTATCTTAAGTAAACGGGAATCAATTAATTGCTACGTCCCATACAGCTACAATGTGTTCCACGGTGTTTACACGATGGCTTGAACTACATTAATTATGTAACTTCCATGCATCCGTCTTGTTGCATATATCTCTACGGGTTGTGGCACTTAAGATACAAAGTCCTCAATTTGGGTTTCTACGTTGGGACTGGTTGTTGTGGTCCACAAATGGTTGTCCATCATTGCGTCCTTAGTTTGCAAACAAAACAAACACAATTCATTCGCTCATTGATTCATATAAAACTAGAGTGCTGCCACTTAAATACAGGAGTCAATGATGCTGTTTTGCTATCTGTTGTTGGTGAGGATCCAATCAACCACAACACACTTTTCACATAAGGGTTGTTAGACTTTGGTACGAGGGTCTGCATGTATATATCTATGGTGGCATTCACCTTATCTGTGTATCTTTCACTGGGAAGTGGATATTGCTGAGAACAATGGGGAGGTGATGATGTTATTTGTGCGTGTACAAGGTGTTTGTGTAACCTCGGGAACCTCAAGTTGTTTGATCAGAGATAACTAGAAAGGTTTAGCTGGAGACATTTTCACGTTGAACTTTTGCATTCTTTTTGAAGACTTCACGAATCATTAATCTAGCCGTGTTAAACATTTACAGAGCATTGTTTTCAAATCATATCATATGGGTCTACTACATTCATATTGCTTCTTTTAAATCGTCGTTCTCTAACCCATCATTTATAATGGTGAGAGAGAAAGAGAGAGGGGGGAAAGATGAATTTGTAGGAAAACTTAGGCACAATTGCAGGTTAAGTTTCCATATATTTTACATACAAATCAAGCAAAAATGATAATTTTCACGTAACACATATGCGTTTGTGTTTCAACCGTTAAATAGAAATAAAAATAAATGAACATGCAATGTTTTTTTAACAAATTTAATAGCCTAAAATATAATCCAGCAATAAGAATTTTGTCTAATCTATGTTGTCTGTTTGTAATGAGCTGTGTTCTGTGATACATTGATTCATCCATTTTATTTTTATAGCTATTATACGATTTTGCATATAGTGGATATTATGTTCATAAAGGAAGCTCAAGAAACTAGCTAGCCGCTAGACAGTCAAGTCCCCTTATTAAAAGACATCCGACCGGAAAACCCATTGCGGTCACCAGTATACACATACACCAGAAGAAAAAACACCCACTAACCCTTCAGCTGAAGCAGCGACCGTAGTAATAATCCAGCAGGTTAGTCCAACACAATAATATACTCCACTGAGGCCCATCCGTGTATCTTTCATCTTGTTCACGCTTCAAACTCACTTTGCGTTCTACGTCACGCGCGCAGTAGTACTTCCTTACACCGCGGGGTGGCGCTAGTCAGGTCCCTGCATGGGTCAAAACAGAGCCGGTTGTTTTTTTCTGCTGTTGGCTGACAAGTTTAAAACCTGTTTTTAAACACTTATAATCGCCGACGATGTGTGAAATACTCGTTGATGGAAGTTGTAAAATCACTGAAATAAGGATGTATTAAAAAATGACACGTTAACTCTGTTACAAAAGAAAACAGAGAAATAGCCTGAGCGCTGACCCGCTGTAGGGCCTCCAGAGATAAGCTCCCGGACTGTTCCTGCCGTGACACGGCCCACCTGGCGGACGTCCCGAGCCACCCGGGGAGCAAGAGGCGGGGTGAGACGCGGGCACGGGGGGGGCACTTACAAAGGCAAAGTGGACACGCAGAAGTGTTCAATGGTTTGTTGACGGGTTATTTTTCACCCATCCTGCTTCACCAGCGCTACATTCACACATCATATTCTGTTCATTTAACAGAGATATGTGATTTGCTCTAAGGTTTAGAATGTTTTTCACCCCGGGTCTGTTTGAAACTCAAGAGAGTGGTTATTCTGCATTTTAAATGCACGTGTTTCAACATAACGCGCGTGTTCTCATTCTCAAGTGTCTCGTGTGTTTGTAATCTGTGGCTGTGTGTGGGGGAAGCGGGGAGCCGAGGCGAGTTTCTGCTTCCACCAGCGACCGCAGCGACCAGCAAAGAAGAACCTCTCTACGGCAACCACCCGGGGGGTTGGCTTAATTCGAGCGGTCTCAATAGAGAGGTGGTCTCGTGGTGGAGGTCTCTTATTGAAGGTTTGCGGTCATAGGAAATGGTCTTGTTATAGGGGTATAATCTCTCAAAATAGGTGGTGTTAAAATTAGGTACTACAGTGTGAGGAGGAAGAGGTGGGGAGTTGTGGCGACGCTGACGTGTTTGTTGACAGGCGTCTTTTGCAGCTGGTGATTGGGGCGAGAGAACAAAACTACTGTGGTGTTGAGGTGTGATTTTGGGGTGGGTAGGGACTCAAGACTGAAGAAGAAATACCACTCAAATATCTCTTTTTATCTGTTTCCTGCGGCCCCTCTTTTTTTAGACTCCCATCCACACCTCACTTTGTAATAACCCCCACAACCCTGATATATGTGTATTTTACATTTGATCACGTTTGCTACAATTCATGATTTTCAATATGTTAAGGCGCCCACATAACTATACCCTGGTCATGTTTATTCATTGTTTTCTGTCGACGGTGGCCATTCTTTAATCTCACTTCCCATCTAACAGGGTCACCTCACTAATGGGAACACTTCTCTAATGAGGACACTTCTCTCACTGATGTCCCGATAGAGAGGTTCTACTGTTCACACAAAAGAAGATCCACAAGAGCGGCTTTCGTTCAGTGCCACCTGATAACGAACCTTGAATCTCTCAACCAATCAAAGTGCAGTAAAACCTCCCCATGCGGACAAGTCAGCAATACGCTATACTCACAACTATAAACACACTTTCATTCCACACGTTAGTTGCAAATCGTTTCTAAATATACATCACAAATTGGACACCCCCCTAAGGGACCATTCAGTATTTATGACAGGGTGGGGTAGGAGGATTTTCAAAAAATACTGTGGAAAAAAGTAATAGACCCCTCAAATCTCTGAAAAAATTGATAACCCCTCTCAATTTCATGTGATAAATATTGATGACCCCCACTAACAGTCAACGCAATCATTGTCAGTTAACAATATATCATTTTTTATGGATATTCATACTATAAAAAACAGTAAATTTTAGAACAGAACAGAAAAAATAGGGGTAATTTTTCCGTGAAAAAATTGATACCCTCCCCCCCCTCCATAAAAAAATGTCTAAAAATATTGATAGTCCCCCCCCCCCCCTCTAAACCTTGTGACAAATGTTCATGGCCCGCTCAAAAAAATCCTCCTACCCCACCCTGCCATAAATAATAAATACTGAATACTATATATATATATATATACTAAAGGGAACACTTCCCCCGCCACCTCCAGTGTCCCAACAGCCAGGGTTCACTGTATCGCGGCATTGAGTTTTCATGTTGCCGCGCAACCTTTCATCTATTAATTGTTGCGGAGGAATCCAAGTATCAAGTGCGCAGATTAAAACAAAGAAGAGCGAAAGATTTATCAGCTCCTCATTTCCAGAGCGAGGCTGCTTTTCGTCACGTGTTTGGCGGGTTTGCTATCACTATCGGTTGTAGGCACTAGTCTTCTATACCCGTTCTTTGTTTCTACGATGTTGAGCTTTAAAACACATCATAAACAATAGCTGTGATTTTGGTGGTTAGACTTCAAGCTGCAATTCTTAACGAGAAAATATTGTACATCCAGTAAAGTAGTACTCATTTCAACATTTACTATCTCGGGTGTTGTGTCTCGGGGTTCAATATCTTTTTTCATGTGTCGCCATTATACGGCATAAAAAATACATAAAGGTATATATAAGTTGTAGATCTCTTTTTTCCACCACTCAGTTTCACTAGGGGTACCCCATTGTTTTCATTTCAACATTTTCATAGTTTCACTGGTTTTCAGGGGTATGATTTGGACCTTCAGTGGCACTCCACTACCCATTCACCACTGAAGTTTCCCTGGCTTACTACATTCAAATCCATAGAGCTCAATCACATCAGAGCAGAATTTGGTGTGAAGTGAATGTATCCCTGGTAAAGCAGAATGACTAGGCCGTACTGTACCAAATACATAAATCAGACTGGATCAACTGAATTTTTGGATACTTTTGGCCGAGTTTTCAAAACCTGTCCCTTACTACCCCCTGTACACATCCACATACACTCCCCCCCATTGTGTTGTCTGGACACATGGCCAATTTTGTTAACCAGAGACCAGGCTGTATAGGCCAATCTACAGAGGTCATTGCTGTTTAGTCACGCGCATGTGATTAGTCTAATTGGCGCGTCTTGCTCATTAGCAGACATCAGTAACGAAGTCTGAACTTGAACATCTGAAGGTTGTGTAAAACCTCCCAGTCACAAGCATTCGTACACAAGAATTCGCATGGGGATTCGAGGGAAATATATAAATATATGATATACATGAGGGGTGGGGTACGTGGTTTTTTGTACGTGTTTTTTTTTAAGAATAAGGCAAGAATAAGAATAATTTAGGGGATAATATACATTTACAGAATTTGTTTAAATGTTTATAATCATAGCAATAAGATATAAATAAATAAAAAAATGGTTGTGTGGACGAGAAAATTAACACAGTATTAAAATATCACAGTCTTCCAATATTTGAACAAACCAGTGGTAAAAGGCTGTATAAAACTGAGACTTGATAATATACATGGGGACAAGATTGTTCTGGACATTCTAATCTCTTTATAAACCCAGTAATAGCATTCCTCATTATTATATCAAAATGATGAACATTGTAGTCTAAAAAGTTCTTGATATGGATGAGGTACCACTTAAGGTTCATCAGTATCCTAAAAACTCTGTGAACAAAGCAATAATACGACGCAGAGAAGTCTGCTTGTTTTATTTATTCATTTTTCATTTTTGTCAACGAGTTTGTGAAGTAATAGGGGGGGGATTTGATACACATATAAACAGTTTTCTTTGGGTTTTAAAATATTTTTGAAATTTTTATTTTATTTATTCATTTTTAGAGGAATGGTGGCGTAGAGATACTACCATCTCTGTTGCGAGGCAATGCGCCAATTGTCCATGTCTATAGTAACATGACAGCTTTACCATGCACGAAACGAACAGAAATGAGGATGACATGATTTTTTTCTATAAACTTAATCAAACCCTAATTTAAAGGTTATTTTCCAAAGCACGACAAGTAAGCTAAGTATTACTGATTTGATGGATAAGAAGTAATGCAATGTCTTTTGCGCGTTACACTTATTTATGGGCCAGTAATTTTCTTAAATTGCTGGCTGGGTCATTTATATTTGTATACAAATTTGGAGGTATAATAAAGGTGATGATACATATTAAGGTACTATAAATTTTCTAAAACCAACAGTAGGTTAAATTAGTAATTACACCATAAATGCCGTGCCCCGGGAGCATTGCTCAAGCAGTGATATTTCTTTACTAATTTTATATTTTTCTGCCAACAATTATTGCTGTGGTCATATGATTTAAACAATTTTTTGGGAAGCGTGATCTTCTATTGTAAAAACATACAGTGACAATGTTGCTATGGTCGTGTTGAGTTATCACGTCATCATGGAACAGGTTTCTAAATATGTTATACAGGTATATTATGGAATGAAGTGAGGCTTTTAATGTCACAGTATAATGTCAAATCTTTTAATGAAATCGAGCGACAGTTGACTGTAGTCAATCAAACAGGTGGAACAGAACACTGTATAATTTTAATACCTAAAAATTATTAACTGTAATATGTGTATTTTTAGAATTTTGAATAATATTAGCTATTATGTATATACTGTATATATAATTTTATTTATATGGATTGTAAAATTGTAAAATTTTACATATCTGAAATAAATGTATCGTTATCGTTATCGTTTATTAGCAGAATTGCGGGGTTGGTTATTTTAAATCGCGCAAATATGCCGTTTGCGTTGTGACTCGTTTGGTGCTGTTTGCGTTGTGACTCATCAGAATAATCTATGTTTAGTATGCATGTTTTTTCTGCGCTGTGTTTACATGGTTTCAAACATGAGATTTCTATCATCTTTCCCAGTTACACGTGAGTGCTTTTCAATGACATTTAAAATATTTCGAGATTATATCTCAATGTAGCTATTATCCCAATCATTCTAATCGCTCTGCACGAGGTTCAAGCTGTGAGAACACACACATGCAGAGCAAAGTGCTACTTGTGTAAATATTAAATTCAAATATTAGCAGACTAGAATCTAGACATGCTAGAGTAGAGTCTAACATGGAGTCATGTACTCAGATCAATGTTCTGCCCATATTTATCATCTGTTCTACCTATTTCGATTTGTAACTTGCCAATCTGATTTCCACAAAATTTAGATAGATTAAATACATATTAGATCTAGATCTACTAGATCATCTAGTCTAGCTAGTCTATTAATTACAGTCTGTCTCCTTTTTTATTATTTACACCATAAAGATAGCAATTTTCAAGAACATGTGAACTTGTGCATTGTGAGTCAAAGCAAACATGATATATGACACTATGCACTTTGACCCCCCCTAGGTAACACTATGACACATAAAGTACCAGTACTGCACTCTGTAAAGAGTAAAGTTTACAGAAAAATACACTAGTCTAACACTTCAGTATCTTGCAATGTATGCAACGATTTAAGTTATTTTGCCATGGATTTTATTTACCCTTGCCACGTCTGCACCAAATGGTGTTACTTTTAAAGGAATCCGTTTGGGCTAAAGGAAGCTATGCGACAAAAGGTGGGTTTGGATAATTAAACTTTAAGTGTAGCTTGGTAATTAACTGCTGCATGGCTGCATGTATTTTGCTCCAATTAAGATACAATAAAACGATCCACTTGGTGCTGCGCGGCAGCTAGCTGCCGAAATGTAAAATTGCCACCCGAAGCTGTTCGTCAAAAATCAGCCGCAAGGCAGCTAGATATAGCCGTGATACAGCTGCAGCACATCCACAACCGCTGCTATAAATCTTACCCCATTCAAAGAACCAATTCTGTGGCTATTTCGTGCAACTGATGCTAAATTTTATGGATTTTAGCTCTAAGGCTATCTCACCGGGGCAATGTATAGACTAAAATGGCCTCTGTGTTTTTCACACCAAGCCTGAACACAGAATATGTTCTGAATATATTCTATGTTCAGCTTGGTTCAAGAGACACAGCCTATTTTAGTCTATAAATTGCCCTGTGGGCTGTCTGGGTTGCTGTTGGTGTTCTAGATTATTTGGAGACATGTTAGGACATTAATCATGGTCAGGATTAGGTGGAAAAGTGCTACTTGACAGCAGGACGATTAACCCTCAAATATCTACTCGTCCTGCCAAAAATTTACTCATCCTCCTTGCACAAAGCTCATTATTTGTATACCAAATTGACCAAACTTGCTACTCATCAAAAGGACAAGTTGCTAAAACATTCTACTCATCCTTCACAAATTTTTACTAGTCAATACGAGCGGACGAGTGGCTAATCCTGACCCTGTTAATATTTGATACAATTTTGACCATCCATATTTTCCACGTGCGACAACATCTTGGGTTCTTTGCGGAGTCAGAGATGAAAAAAATAATCATGCTTGTTTGTAGCACAAGTATTCGTAAAATAAGCCCAGTATTTGTAAGGCTCCATAAAATTAATAAAATGTTTCTCGTCCTGCCTATTTTCCTACACATAGGAGGGAGGTCAATTTTATTTTTTATTTTTTATTTTGCTGATTTTTCCGTCCTTGTATTATAAAAAAATTGAGGAGGGACTCACTTTTTATTTTTTATTTTTCTTCCGCGCGAAATCTTTCATTTTGAATATTGGGCCATGAATGAACTACATGTGTTTTGATTGTATGTGAACAATGTCTTTCTATTATCAAAATCATAAAACATCACTTATAAAACAACTTTTATTGTATTGAGTTGCAATAACAAACTATTATAGTATAATATAGTATAATTAAAGAAGTATAATATCTAGCGTGCATAGATCTAGCAAACAAATGACAGGGACGGGGCCGTCTTGTCTGCAGCCAGGCGGGAGGGCCATTTTATTTTTTATCACTGGGGAGGCAATAAAAATGTTCAGGAGGCTGCACTATACACAGGAGGGAGGGGACGAGAAACATTTTATTATTTTTATGGGGCCTAATGCACACCCTCCGTGACTAGATTTTACACATGTTATTCAATGAACGCATAAATTTTGCATTTTGACTTTTGTTTGTGCTGAGAAAAATAAATTTTGTTTAAAAAAAATCCAAGGTCAAGGTTTTAGCATTATAATTTGTAGAATATCTTCATTGTGCCATCATGCTATGTATGATATCTTGGAACTGCCATATTGTTTGCATACCCGGTATATACATACTAAGTAAATTACATGTTCCAATAGAATTGACGAATATAGCTGACTGGCTGTAGGCCCCTTAAAATTAAATTGGCTAAAATTGACCCCACACAATATTCTGTTGACCTTTGATTGATGAAAATTGATTGTTACTTTTTAAAAAGATAGTATGTAATTGATATGAACACTTGCAAGGTTTTTTATACATTCTAAAAAGTGACAAAAACTCTTAGAAAGTTTTAAAATGACACTGGAACACATTACTTATTTTCCGACCCCTTGTTTGGTTCTATCTATGAGATTTATCGACTGAATATGCTCATTTTTCTATATTGGATAGACATTTTATGGATATTTATTTCTATGTTTCCAGATAATTTGTATATATAAAGATAAAAAGCATGAATGAGACAGAAGACATGATTACCCTCCAAATGGGAGATGGGAATTTGATACAGGCGGAACGTAAAAATCTGATGGCACATTGCGGGTACTTTGCTGAAATTCTAGGTAATTAGATAAGATGTTTTTATTTCGGATATGAATCCATATAAAAAGTAAGTTATTTTTGCATATACTAGTATATATCACAGATTGATTATTTATATGAAAAAAACACAATGTTCGTGTGAAAGTATTTAAGATCACCGGTTTTGAAGTAGAATATAAATAAACCGTGATACCAGTATCATGACCACACCCACAAATTTGTAATGTGATACAGCATTGTTTGTTTCTTGGTGTATTATCAGGAGGTGTCCATGAAAGATTTTAATATATGGGTAACAATAACTAGGATTTGCTTAATTGATTTGAATATAAGGACCTTATGTAATAACAATGCGTGTGGTTTAGTGGAAAAAGTATACACACTGCATTACATATGCAAAACAATTTAAACAAAGTACCGTAAAATGCTGTTTAATTGCTCATGGTGATTATTTGGCTACCTAAGATTATACAACGGGGCCTATCCCACCTGCCAAATTCCTTTCATTCGAAATATCTCTTATTGCTCACCAACTAGTTGAGTAGCAGACAATTTTGCTATCACAACATAATCGAGGCGTTCGATTCCCTTATTCCGCTGTCGGTTTCAGTGATGTTTGCATTATGACCTTGTTGATGTGGTTGCCAGCGCACATGTACACATTTTAGTTGTGGACAAATGTAGGCGTTGCAAAGCATATTATCAAAAATCCTTAACAACATGGATTCCCGTCTAAAATCAACCCATCGAGCATTTATTCAAATTTGAGTGTTTATTCAGCATTTTACAGGAGCTAACTTCATAATTTCAAAATTTCACTTTTTAGAAATAAAATAAACCCAAACCAGCAGCATAAAAAGTTAGTAAATGTAAATACATAAAAATAACTTATTGAAAATGAAAGATTACATGTTACGATGCCCGTCTCTAGGTGTTCCCGAAAAAGACCCTGTCAGAATCAGTGATAAAGTGACCACGGAGGCGGCGATGTATCTGCTCACCCGTATGTCCGAGTGGGGTAACATTTCACCTTCCCACGTCGCATTGGAGAAGATCCGTGGCGAAACCAACGACGCTGTGTTTGCCGAAGACGTTCTGATGGCGCTCTGTCAGTGGGATCTCATTCGCTTCCCCGTCACGGAGCATTTCATCGGCTACTTGGCGGAAAACATCACGCTGGAAAACTGCTGTCGTCTGTATAATTTGAACTGCGTGGAGCCGCATCTATATGAGAACTTTGTGTTTGACTTTAGTGACCGGCCATTTGACGTTGCTGTCGCCTACTTCATTAATGAACACATGGACGAGGTGATCGCGCAGAAGAAGCACAGAGTCATGGAGTTCAACGCAGTGGACAAGTTTCTCGGCGGCAAGGATATCATTGGTAACCGTGGTTATGTTTGCGTGAAAGAAGAAGCCATGCGTCTGAAGTTCGTGTGCACTTGGGTGATGCTCAATTTCGAAGGTCATAAAGGATTCATAAATCTTCTGCTTCGCTCTATCAGTTTTGCCATGATATCTGTCGATGATCTTGACAGATTCAAGAGTAGATGGAAGAAGATTTACGAATACAAGGGTTCAATTAATGAATGGAAAAGCGATTTGGAAGCGGCTTATGAATATCACAACATGAAAGAAAAGCGTCCATGGCATCCGCTATGTCGGGAAATTGCACTTTGTCATGGATATGGCGAACGGCCTATATTATTCGGCCTTCCATTTTCAAAGCTGACTGATTCAGTACTCCAAAACGTAAATCCTGAGTGTTTGGAGCCCTACCACGCAGACTTTCCGAAGTGTGATTTGCTTGTGAATATTGGAATTACGGAAGAGATTGATTATTTCACTGAGTGGGAATGGGACCTGGACGTGTATGCTGACGAAAGTAGATGGGTCGTCATGAAAAAAGACAACCCGTTTTTCCTGGGTGCCGCCAGTTGTGAATTCAACAACTTCCTCTTTGTTTGTGGAGGATCCATTGGTGAGTGTCACGCTTCATTTAGGGAGCATTCGTTGTTTAACTAAAAGTGAGGTAGTAGGAATTGCAGAGTGGTTGTGGGGTCTCTTTTATCAGACATTCAAGAATTCAAGTATGGTCGAGTTTGTTTGTTTTTGGCGAGAACAAAGGAAAGGGATTGTACCCAATAACTTGTTTTGAGAATATTTGGCCTAAAAAAATTAAAAGTTTTACTTGCTATTTTTTTCACAGAACTTTTACTTGTGGCGGGCTGGTGGATTCTACATTACTGTTTCTGTGATTCATCCTACCTCTCATAGTAAATAATAAATGCTCCTTAAAATGACATTAATTTGATATGAGCAAATTATTGAGTAAAACGTTAAGTAAAAAGTAACTTTAAATCATGAAATGTAGTAATAGCAAAACAATTTTGAAGCAGGAATTTTTGAAAATTAACGTGCGACTGGACAGTAAAGGGGTGCATTATGTTTTCACCCACTCTAACTGCTGTGATCAGCTGAGATCAGTGTTTTTACCCATCTTAGTAGATAATATTTACTTCATGTTTTATAGTGTTTTGTAAAAGCATATAATATTATACTTAAAACCATGTTTCGTATTTTACTCTGGTTTGATGGATTTTAAGGACCTGAAATATTCAATATCTTTTTTAAATGGAAGGTAACCTACATCAAATTTACAATGTTTTGAAAGCTTTTGATAAGATCTTTCCATATGATACAAAAATATTGCTTTAAAAACATTTTGGAGCAGTATTTTTAATGGTAGTAGTAAAATCTTGTATTTAACTCTATGTAAATCGTCCCCACCAGGCGGCGCTCCGCGTTACGTGACTCGGCGCTGTTTCCTGTTCGACCCGCGGGTGCTCGCGTGGACGGAGCTGAAGCCGCTGCCGTCTCCCCGGACCGGCCACGCGCTGGTGCAGTTCGACGGAGCACTCTACGCCATCGGTACGCGGGGTTTTCTAAATTTTATTTTTGTTCCTTTTCGCCCTCTTTCCTTTTTTCTTTTTTGCTTTCCCCACTTTTTTTCCTTTTTTCCATTTTTCTTTCTTTCGTTTTTTCTTTCTTCCTTCCTTTTTTATTTTTTTTAGATTTTCTTTAGTTACGAAAATATTCATTATTGTTTATTTATTTTTTTTGCTTCTATTTCTTATTTTTAGATATTGCTATATTTTAGTGAATATAGCCTTGATACATCAATGTTACGCAGGTTTTTCATTTTTTGTCTTTTCCCCATCCTCTTTCTTTAAAAAAAAATATTTTCTGTCCCCACTTTCCCCCTTTTCTGCTTTTTTAAAATCCTTCCTATTTATTTATTTTTGTTTTTGATTTATTTTTTTATTTCTCACCCCCCATTTTTTCTCTCTTTATTTTATCTTTATTTTTATTTTGTAATTTTTGTTTTGTTTTACATTTTCTTTTATTTTATAGGATATAACCTTGATACATTAATGTTGGACAGTTTGCTAAGCAAGAGATAATTTCTGGACATCTTTTGACCTTTGTTTTATGCACAGACATCTAATATTCAAGTCTGACGTTGAAACATTCACATGGTGATGGTTCACAATCTTGTCAATGGAAGTGTGTTTGTTGTGCTTTATGTTATACCTGGAAGCTACATGTACCTTGAAATTATATAGATACCTATAGGAACCAGTCATTTTTTTTTTTTTTTCTTTTGGCAAGATTTTCGCTCTTATCGCAAGAGCTTCGTCGGGCCTAATGAAATGATCCTCTCACTGGGTCACATGACCACCACAGATCTGGCGATCATGTGACAGCAGAGATGTGTACACGGGGGGCAGGTCATAGCCGGTGTAGTGGTTCATCCGGGGTCGGCGCTCTCGGATTTCGATGGCCTCACGGATCTTGTACATCGTGTACACATCTCTGCTGTCAGATGATCGCCAAATCTGTGGTGGTCATGTGACCCAGTGAGAGGATCATTTCATTTTTTACTTTTACTTTACGATGTGCTCTTGCGATGTTTTAAGCGAAAATTTTGCCAAAAGACAAAAAAAAAAAAAAAAATGACTGGTTCCTATAGGTATCTATATAATTTCAGTATGTTTATATAATGAAACCCAATACAAACTTACATTCTGTGATACATGTACCTTGTCCTATGCTGTGTTGAGATAATGGCTTTTATAATGAAAAAATAATAAGAATAATAATGAAACTATGCAAAAACTAGTACGATCAGATGTTGTCAACATGTCAAAATGTCTAATGGTTCAAAATTATTTATGAGAAGTGATGATTCTTACCCATGAAATTTCTTTTTTTAAACATTTAAGACAAATAGTGAAAATATTTTAACTCAAATTTTTAAATATTGATGGTTCTAGAAACCATGCCCATTTGTTTACAAAAGCTGTGATGTTGAAATGGAAATAAGGTCTGTTACTACATGTACATTGGCACTAAAATGATAACAAACCTGGTATTTTACATTGATTCTGAAATGCCTGCGGTGCCTTTTTCATTGTTTTCCCCCCTGTACCTCACCCTTATGTGGTAGCTAAACATTAGTTTCATAATCAAGCCGATTTTCTAATTATCAAGCCGTGAGTAAATGTGTATCAAAGCATGAGTGTAAAAAGGATCGACCATGACACTGTGCGAGTTGTGTTTTTGCTGTAGGTGGCATGTACGAGACCTGTGACTGCGCTCCGCTGACGTGGACCACTGGTCCAAGACCTGCGTATGGCTGCCGGGAGCCAGACGAGCACTGGCACAAATACCTCGACTGTGTCGACAGGTACACGATAGTAATGATAATGGTATATTTTTCATACTAACCCCTCACCAATTTGGTGATTACTGCTAGTTTGCTATTGAAATATTAAATAAGAATTACATTTAAAAATTTTCATTACATTAAAAGCCACTCAAACAGGTAGTTGTTATTCATAAATGCTGATGTTAACCTCGTCATATACACACAGATACAGAAACACACCATTCACTCAAAATGTAAACACAATAACTGAAATAGAATTAAAATCTTGATATTAAAAAGTTTCATAGTATGCAATCAGACTGATATATTTTAAAATCTAATACAAAATTTACGGGCGATAGTTCTATTACTGATATGGTTTGCTTAACAAATATGTCATCAGGTACAGCCTCGATAACTACATTTTATACCATATTTTGGAATTACCGGAATCAGTCATTGACTTGGGTGTAAGTAATAAGTATGGACATAGAGAATTCTGTCTGCAAGTCTATAGCCCTATATCACATAGCCTCTGCCGGGATGGACCACTACCACTATGGCACCTATTCACCTAGCACTTAAGGCAGGCGCATTAGACCACTCGGCCATCCTGACCCAACTAAAAGCTGTGTTATTCCTCCTCTAATGTCGAAGTGAAGCAATCATCAGTGTTTTGTCAGTGTTATGTGTCAATTATTGACTGGCATATTTTGTGGAAATAATAAGCACATGTACACGTTTCCCGTAGATACGACCCTGCATCGGGGTCGTGGTGTTGCTATGACGACCTGCCGCTGCCCCTCGTGTACCCGGCGGCCATGTTGAACTTGCGAGAGAAAACGAAAGTGGGCGCCGGCGGAATCCTCGTGTTCGGAGGCGACGCCAGACTCAAAGGTAACATCGGCCGCAAACGGTCTTAATAGAGAGCTAATGTAATTGTAAATGTGGTGGTTTATAGTTGTGATTCTAATGTGCTCTCAGGACTACACATTACACCAGGTCATTGGCACACCCAATGATCAGCAATGGATCATTTCTCATTAATGTTCTGTTAATTAAGTATGCAGTATATGGAATCATTATTTTCTTTGTATATCTTTGTCTAATGCTTAATAATCCAAAAACTAAAATGTACATAAATATATTAATTTTAATTTTAATTTCGAAGCAATAGCTTCCTGGTCACAAATGAATAAATATAACAATTATTTTATTCTATTTTATTTTTTTTATTTATTCATTTGTGATCAGGAATCTATTGCTTCGAAATTTAAATTAAGATTAATATATTTATATACATTTTAGTTATTGGATTATTAAGCAGCAGACAAAGATATACAAAGAAAATAAGGATCCTTTCTCATATGTTTGCATCGGCAGCACATTCAGCTCACAATGCTCATCACTCACACAATCTTTCAACCCAATGACCTGCACCTAATTAACGTGTAGGTGCCACGGAGCAGTGTGCAACTATTTAGGAATGAGTTTGCTCAACACTCACCACCAGATCCGACCGGAAATCGAACCCACGACCTTCTGGTCACAAGTTCAACTCCCTAACCACTCGGCCACGGAAGCTCACAATCACTTTATGGAAGTTTGCACGCCAAGTCTGTACAATTCACACAAATTGGATAAATTTGTAAATTTGGGTGAATTTTGAAGACTTTGCTATAAAAAAAATATTGTTTAAATTATTTATATAAATGAAATATGAAAAATGAAAAATATTTTTGTAAAAGCCCTGTTCTCCAGTGAATGCAATTTTTTTGCGTTTAGACCAAGTTAAAAATATTTTATGCTGTGCTTTTTTCATAAATATTTTGTTAAAATTTAGCTTATATAACCCTCTGAGACATAAGCATCACACCTATTTCTGGGTGGGCAAAACTTTAAACAATGTTTACATTAAAATTAGATTTTTCTGATTTAAATGAATTTTATTGTATAATTATTTGGATATTTTTTACTGATGAACAAAAAATTTTACCTTCTAAATATAAAAATCCATTTTATCATGGTATTGTTTTTGTTAATAGTAGAAAATATGTGCGAGATGTATGTAAATGAATAAATGAAATCTAAGCTTCCATATCATAAATAAAGCACTAAATTTCATGTTCTGTATCATGAGAGATATGATTTATCTATCATAAATGTCAAAGTGACTTGTGAATTTTCACTAAAAAATTGAAAATAAAAAAGTATAAAAACATGATTTTTATCCAAACTTCAAATCCATCAATTGCATCATAGAGGACAGAAATCAACTGTGACTAACGATTGGACATTCTTTCTTTTTCCCTTCATTGTTTAGTTATATTTATATAAACAATAAAGGGGAAAGATTGGCCATTCATTGGTCTTTTTTTAGTTGATTCTTCCCTCTGTGTCAATGATTGTTATCTATTTATTCACTTAAAGGTTATGCTGAGTGGCCGACCAAGTATGCTTGTAGAGAAGCAAAATGATGTGTTATGTGCATTCTGAAAGTGTCTTTCATTTAAACAACGTATTAAAGCATGTAGAGCAATTTAAATACCACAACATAAACAGCCAGCTAGTGACCATCAAAACACATGAAGCAGCAAAATGTAAACCGAATGATTTTCGTCAGACGTAACTTGCACGGTGCACATAAGAAGCCTCTTATCTCTGCTATGTTAGTTGTGACGTCTGCCGTTGGAAATCCACAGTAGGTCTGGCGAAAATCATTCGATTATGCAACTTCACGTGACCTTGTGTTTTAGCTTTCAAGACATCGTGGTATTTTTATAAGTGTAATATATAATTAAGATGTCAAAATAACATCAATACACATATATCAAAACTTATTCTAAACTGTGAATTTAATAAACGTTTTCGAACACACAGGTTCCTTTTCAAATAACTTCTAAAATAAAATAAAACTACATTACAGTATGCCTACAATAAAAACATATACGTATGTATTAATGAATTAACTAACAATGGGTATAACTTTCAGGTACATAATAAGTAATGAATGTAATACCCTTTGTTAGTTAATCCATTAATACATATGTATATGTTTTTATTGTAGGCATACTGTAATGTAGTTTTATTTTATTTTAGAAGTTATATGAAAAGGAACCTGTGTGTTCGAAAACGTTTATTAAATTCTCAGTTTAGAATAAGTTTGATGTATGTGTTTTGATGTCATTTTGACAAGTTCTACCACTAGAAAAAGAAATATAGGAATAAGAACAATAATATATCTATTTATTAAACCGAATGATTTAATCCACACCGATGTCCTCTCTGTTTCTGCAGGTCGTCACCACCTGTTCAGGTACAAACCCGACGAGAAGGAGTTCACCAAGCTGTTGACCTTTAACCTCACGACCTTCATCCACGAGCCGTATCTGTGTTACACAGAGCCGTGCACCAGCGAAATCATGATTGTCGACCAGTATCGAGGTACAGGATCATTTCAACTACATTTTGAAGCAGTTCAACCAGTTGGCGTAGTTGTATATCATGAAAAATGGTTTGGTCGGGTGACATGTGATCTGATTTTATATGAACGAGCATGCTAAAATTGATAAATGCTGAACTTTAGGCACTTTTATACCAAAGTGACTGATTATTTCCTTAACAGAGCCTACTATTATAGGTAACAAGTCTTACTTCAGTAGATAATCTATACAAATAAGTTTTTCGAAAATTCTATTTACTTGGTGTATAGTTGTTTGTTTCATATCAAATGATTAGTATTTATTTCTTTTACTACTGTTGATTATAGTCAAAAATGAATCTAAATAGATTTCAGAAATCATTAATTCAATAAGTTTTATAGAGGTAGTTTTTCCTTTTCAAACCAAGCCAAAACATAAAGTATTTTCTGAAATTTTTTGTACAAAGTCGGAGTCATGTACAAAGTTGATGGCCCGCCCTCAATTTCCATGCACAAAGTTGGCGCCCCCTTAATTTTCTACTACCCCCTCCTCATAAATAATAAACGGTCCCTTAGAACACCCTGTATTTTCGATAACAGATACACTTAATTTCAAGCACTCAATGACAATTTCAATATAGAAAATGATAAAATTTCTACCAAAATGTTACTTGAAGGATGATGAATTTGATTATAATAAGAACTGTAAAATATTTGATTTAGCACATAAATACTTGGAAGATTTTAGTAAATTTTATCAAACAGCATATCATTTATACAGTATATACAAATGTATGTGAGTGAGTGCGTGAATATTCTGCTTTCTTATTTTTCTTTTTTTTGCTGGAGAAGGCTTGTATGGCAATTTAGCTATTGCCTAATCCAAATTGTACATACCGTATTCGTTCTAATAAGCGCACAGTGCAGTTACAAAAACAAATTTCAGAAAAAAAAATAATAATAAGCACACCCCAACAATTTTTCGCTGTTATGCTTTTTTCTCACTTTGACCCCACAGAAGATGATAACACAATGCGCCCAGATGGTTATGTAGTGGTCCGAATACGGAATAATACCGGCGTGTTAGTCTTACAAATGTGGTGCTGGTAAAAAGAGCAAGATTTGTATAATATTTAATCTGCATGAACAGGGGTGTGCGCTTATTGGGGTGGGTGCGCTAATAAGATCGTTTAAGGTATTGTTCAATAAGATATGTTTAATGCCCCCTGTATACCCCCCAGGCACGGTGTACATCTGGGAGGAGGCTGAGGATGGGATCTCTGTGTGGAAGCGGTCGACCGGTCTGCAGTACCGGACCAACGCCGCCGGACTCGTCACATTCCCACTCGGAGCCACACTCACGGGGTACCAGGTACACAACCCAGTCTCATTGAGTTAGAATACCCATGATCCATCTGTCCCAGATAATCCCTCACTGTATAATGTTAAGTGGTTTGTATTGGATGACCAACTCGTTACACTATTGTCCCTCCACACACAAACACACACCAATGTGCCTATCACAAGGCCTTTAATATGATCTGACATGAAGGCCTATTCTAAGAACTTCTCTATGATTCGAATCTTGCTAAGTCTTTTGCAAACGTGACGTCATTAACTAAAAGCACATGACTTCAATTTTTAGAACAGCAATCTATTTTCAGAGCAGCTGTGAGCTGCTGTATTTGGGTATTTTTCCATTTAATCATGTGGTACTGTTTATTTGTAATGGAGAAGCTTTGATCAAGCTGACATACTTAATGTCTTGGCTAATCTGTACCTGGTAAATCACCCATGCATGTTGCTGCTTCTATAGCTGTTGCTACTGAATACTCTGGTTTTAAAGGCTATAACAGGCCAGGATGCTTGCGGCTGTATATTTAATATATTTTTTAAAAGACCTTATATCTATTAGAGCTAGAGGCTGTCACAATTGTACTTGCTCTTCAACTTTGCACTTGATATATGCTTGACATGGGCGTTTTTTGTAATAATAGAAATAAAACTATTAGATATAAGTATATAAAGGTCTTTTGAAAGACTACCCAAAGTCACCAGTACTGTAAAACTAGAATATTTAGTGGCTATTAAAGTTTGCGATTCTCATCTATGAATTATTTTGCAGCTATTTAATCAAGGTTCGAAATTAACTTTTTTGGCAGGTAGCAAAACTTTGCTACCGGGTTTTGAAATTGGTAGCAAAACAGTCAGACTTGGAAGCAAACTATAAAATACAGAGAATATTGCTTCAAACACTGTTACGTATGCTAATAATAAGATACCTATCAGTCTTTAACATCATTACATCAAGAGGTAAAATAACTAATAAATCAGTTCAATAAACTTTTTAAGCTACTAATGTTATATCACTGAAAGTAATACCCATTGTTAGTTAATTCATTAATACCTATATGTTTTTATTCTAGGCATACTGTAATGTAGTTTTATTTTATTTTAGAAGTTATATGAAAAGGAACCTGTGTGTTCGAAAACGTTTATTAAATTCTCAGTTTAGAATAAGTTTGATGTATGTGTTTTGATGTCATTTTGACAAGTTCTACCACTAGAAAAAGAAATATAGGAATAAGAACAATAATATATCTATTTATTAAACCGAATGATTTAATCCACACCGATGTCCTCTCTGTTTCTGCAGGTCGTCACCACCTGTTCAGGTACAAACCCGACGAGAAGGAGTTCACCAAGCTGTTGACCTTTAACCTCAATGCACCTTCATCCACGAAATCTGTGTTACACAGAGCCGTGCAATCAGCGAAATCATGATTGCTCCAAGTATCGAGGTACAGGATCATTTCGACTACATTTTGAAGCAGTTCAACCAGTTAGCGTAGTTATTATCATGAAAAATGGATTGGTCGGGTGACATGTGATCTGATTTTATATGAACGAAAGCATGCTAAAATTGATAAATGCTGAACTTTAGGCACTTTTATACCGAAGTGACTGATTATTTCCTTAACAGCGCCTACTATTATAGGTAACCTGTTGATTTTAAAGCCTTACTCAGAAGTTAATCTATACAAATACATTTTTTTCGAAAATTCTATTTACTTGGTGTGTAGTTGTTTGTTTCATATCAAATGGTTTGTATTCATTTTATACTACTGTTGATTATAGTAAAAAATGAATCTAAATAGATTTCAGAAAGTATTAATTTAGGGTAGTTTTTCCTTTTTCAAACCAAGCCAAAACATAAATTGTTGATTTGGCTTGATTTGAAATGGAGTGTAACTTGAAAACGTTGAGAATTGAAAACTGTCATAAATTTATACTTTCTGAAATTTATTTTGATTCATTTTTGACTATAATTAACAGTAGCAAAAAGAAATGAATACAAATTCTTTGATATAAATACAAATAAAGCTTTTTAATCTCTATTTACTATAATAGTCAATCCTGGATAGATGAATCAGCATCAATGTATACAAAATTGATCATTGTAGAAGTGCTCTCATTACAGAGATGCTCTTAAGGGAGATTAGAGTACATGTACACATAACAAGTGTGATTTGAATTGATATAATTTATTCATAATTCAGCTTGTAAAAATTCAAATTACAACAAATTTAAGGAACCGTTCATTATTTATGGGAATGGGGGATTTTTTCTGAAAATTTCTGTACAAAGTCGGAGACCTGTCATCTTTTGTTCATGTACAAAGTTTGCACCCCACCTCAATTTCCTCCGGCCCCTCCTCACAAATAATAAACGGTCCCTAAGAACAACCTGTATTTTTGATAACAGATACACTTTATTTCAAGCACTCGATGACAATTTCAATATAGAAAATGATAAAATTTCTACCAAAATGTTACTTGAAGGATATGATGAATTTGATTATGATAAGAACTGTAAAATATTTGATTTAGTACATAAATACTTGGAAGACTCTAAGATTTTAGTAAATTTTATCAAACAGTATATCATTTATACAGTATATGTGTGTATAGTGAATGAGTGCATGAATGTTCTGCTTTCTTATCTTATATTTCTTTTCCTTTTTTCCTTTTTTTTTTTTTTTTTTATAAAAAATTCAAAAATAAAATAAAAAAAGATACATTTACAAAATGAAAAGGTTATGGTGAAAAGTGTCTGAATATTTACAAAATACATTTAAATACATATCTCATGCAAAATAATATCAATAAATCTGATATTTAAAATCTCACAATCTGTTTTGTCTATAATAGATTTATAATATATTAGATTTTCATTATTTTTAACAATTTGTTCAATATTCTTATGTGCATAATTTTCATTATTAAATTTACAGTTCTAAAAATTGAATATGAAATAATAGCTATTATATAGTTCAAACATTTCAATTTCTGGCTTGAATCGTAATTAATAAACCCACATATAATTTTTTTCAAGTTGACATTACACTTTATGACACAAGAAACCATTTCCCATAGATGCCATTTTTATTTTAATATTCATTCACAATTATATAACATGTGCTCCAAATTTTCTACCTGTCCACATGCATCACAAAATTTGCTAATATTCCTAAACTTTGACAAGTAATTTCCAGTTGGAAGTATGTTATGTAAAATCTTATTCTCTTTTTTTTGTTTTTTTTTGCTGGAGAAGGCTTGTATCGCAATTTAGCTATTGCCTAATCCAAATTGTACATATTGTTCAATAAGATACCGTAATCCATCTTATTAGCGCTCACCCCCCCAATAAGCGCACACCCCTGTTAATGCAGATTAAGTATTATACAAATCTTGCTCTTTTACCGGCGCCATATTGTATGACTTTAACACCCCAGTATTATTCCGCAGATTCGGATTACCACATAACCATCCGGGCGTGTTGGGTTATCATGTTCTGTGGGTTCAAAGTACAAAAAAGGCATAAATCGCAAAAAAATTGTTGGGCTGCGCTTTATTATTTTTTGCTTTTTTGCTGAAATTTGTTTTTTGTAAGCACACTGTGCGCTTAAAAGAATGAATACGGTATGTTTAACCTCCCTGTATGCCCCCAGGCACGGTGTACATCTGGGAGGAGGCTGAGGATGGGATCTCTGTGTGGAAGCGGTCGATCGGGTCTGCAGTACCGACCAACGCCGGACTCGTCACATTCCCTCTCGGAGCCACACTCGCTGGATACCAGGTACAGCGTAACCGGAGGTCCTCACGCACAGTCACCAGTAATTAAGATTCTTGCTCAAAGTGACCGTGGTTGTCACCCAAAATGTCTAGTAATGTAAAACTAGAATATTTCATGGCTATTAAAGTTTGCGATTCTCATCTATGAATTATTTTGTGACTATTTAATTTTGCAATTTTGGTCCATCCTGCGTTTGCTGAATTTAAGTTTGCATTTTGCACCTACCCACGAAATTCGCAAATTAAATCGTGCGTAAACATTTCTAGGTTTACAGTAATTAAGCATCTTGCCCACAGTGACCAGGCTTCCAGGTACACACCCCGCAGTGACTAGAGTTCGTACTTTAATTCACCGAACCCACCTTTTTGTACCAAAACTTCCTTCAATCAAAATGGCTTTTTATAAAATTGACATGTTTTGGTGCAGAATGGGCGAGGGTAATTAGAAATCCTGACACAATATCTCTTTTTATCATTGGTACAAAGTACAATAATCGAATATATGCATATTTTACTAGTACTGTTTACATCCTGCAGTACTGTAGTACTATCAAAGTTTGCGATTCTCATCTATGAATTATTTTGTGACTGTTTAATTTTACGATTTTGGTCCATTCTAGCCAAAGTGACCAGTGATTAAGGATTCAGATACTCCCCAAAGTGACCAGTAATTAGTGACTAGTAACGATGACTGAGGTTTTTCATTTGGACCAAGCAAGATGATGCGACATCATGAAAGTCTCTGTCTGAGCATTAGGACAGGTTCCATTAGGTATCGAAATATATTCCTCCTAACCATGGTAATAGCCTGATGAAAAAAATGCGACATAATAGATCTGAGTCTGAGCATATGACAGATTCAATGCCAAATCCAATCCAATCTAGATGTATTCTTTAATCGTGTATAATAGAACCCAGGATGAATCGAATATATACATTCTTTTATGACCATGGCAATTCTAAAAAATTATTCTAGCTACCTATAGGAACCATCGTTTCACTCTGTGGCGAGGCTTTTCGCTGTTTCTCAACAGCTTCATTTCACCAAATGGGCGAATGAAAGACCAAAGCTGCTACAGGTAGCTTAAATCATTCTTCAAAACCCTTGACCATTATCACTGACACCTGCTGTGCCTTTTGCCTTGCAGACCCTTGAAGTCTGTCAAGCTGTCAACGGCTGGATGCTGGGAGCGAAGTCGACATGGTGGCCGCCGAGGCCAATCATTGACATCGGAGACCTGATGCCGAGGCTTGTGTTATTTGTTTTGATTCATGTTCTATATTATATTCATGTATAATTGAAAACAGTACTGTTTTGTAATTTAAGTTGGTTCATTTTACATTATATTCTGAAGATGACCGAAGGTTGAAAATATTTAAGTAAAATGTGAATAAAAAGATGTTGGTTCTATCATTTATAATGATGTTATTTGATTGTTATATTTGTAACCCCTGTCGGTTCATACCATCTTTCATCCTTTCATGTTCATCTTATTAATGTTCTCCTAATATATTTGTAATTGTTTATCATTTATCAATACTTGTGCATCATTAAAAAAAAATAAATTACTTGGATGTTTTTTATATACCTGTGTGCTTTTGTGGTTGTATTCACGTGCGTGTTGTGTTGTATCATTATGTTTGTGTGTGTTGTAGGTATGTACCCCTGAGTCTGACGTTCGGCGCCGAGTCGGGAGCGGACATCCGCGGCTGTGACGTGGCCAGCGAGAACGTCCCGCCCATCGCCACCTTCCCGCCCGGGTACGGTCACACAGCCGGGGTCTAACGCACCACGGGCAATGGCAGGTCCAGGTTTTAGAAAGAGGGGGGGGGGCGCACTCCAGGGATTTCATGGGTTTTGTACACGCGATCGATGGCGTATGTGTAAAAAACCCGATGAAAATGAAGTATTCTGGGGGGAAAATGGGAGCTCCTGGATCTGCCAATGATGGGGGCCACTATTTGTGCCCAGAGAGGAGGGGAGGGGGGTAATAATAATATTATTTATTTCCCACAAGATTTATAGTAATAGATCACAGTACAGATTAATACAATATGTAAGAGCATAGTTAAAAGCATAATTATTTAAAAAAGATGCTTTTGCCAATTTACAGAGTGAATAAAACTTGAAAAATGCACTGTCAACTATTTCACCAGCAATACAATGATCACAGCTAAGTATCCTACATCTAATAAAGAAAATGTAGCCATTACAGTGTGTGTGCAGCTTTTTAGGGAAAGAAAAAAAAACTTTTTAAGACCTATTTAAGACCTCCCCGGAAGCAAAATTAGACCTTTTATAAAAATTAAACCATCAAGTGCATGTACATTGACTCATGAGCATTTTAATCAAAGGCACAATAGACATGCATAAAATTAAGAAATAAGTACAATAACTATGATCAATGAAAAAGAGAAATTAAGACCTTCTAAGACTACTTCAAGCAACATAAGACTTTTTATTCACTGTCATTAAAGCATGATTTTCAGATCTCCCACCACAATTTCAAAATCTGTTTTTTTTACACCACCGAGACCACCAGTTGTGTGTGTTTGCAGCTACTTCACACCGCTGGCGGCTCTGATGGTCATACCACCCCACCTGATAGCACCGTTCTACAACCAGGAACATGCTGACGGTCCAGAAGATAAAACATTCATGATGCTGACGATCCCGAAGAAACAAAAAACATAACGTTTGAAGAGAGCTACTGATATTTTGCTTGTCAATAATAAGGAAGTCGATAATATTGATCTATGAGTTTGTGCATCATCAGACTTCAGGCTTTGTCTGCGTCAGAATAGAGTAATTTGTTGTTATGCTCTCGAAAATGAGCATGTGTTGTATTGTTAACAGTCTGTGGAATGCCTTATGAGCAGCTAGGAGGTCATTATGATGAATGAGAATACTGTTTCAGTGAACTTAATAACACCCAAAACTGTGAAACTTGCATTTTGTTACATTTATTAACTTGTGTATATTATCAATTTGTTCCATTAGATTGCCAAGTATAGTGATTATTTTACAGTAAAACCTCTATTAGGACGCAGGGGACTCCCATCAAGTGTTCTCAACAGAGAGGTGGTCTTAATGGGAGGTTCTACTGTATGTCCAGGTACAAGTAATTTAGTGATGACTGTCTCATTATCAGGTCTCAGACCATGTTAACAGTCATGTTTTTATGGACATTTATATCTCAATGCCGTAAAAAAATAAATGAGTAGCAAGAAGTGCCTAAGGATCTTTGTTAGTTGCATTGCAGTGCATATTCAATTTAGGCATTTAATTTGCATTTATAGCATTTGTTGTTTATATAAGAACTATGTAGCCAGATCGTGCATTTAGAAAAAGACGGGTTTCTTCATTCATATCAGTTTTTGTATGAGATGTGTATTTTGATATTTTAATAAATATTTTTCATTTCAAGTAATGCTTTCCATTATATTTTCATCATTCCTTGGCTGTTGTACATGTACAATGCATCTACCGTGCATCTTTATAGGAATGAAGAAAAAATTATTTGCTTTTCTTTGTCTTTACAATGCTGTATTCAATCTATGTCACTTATAAAATGACACAACTCCTTACATTATTCCAAAAGTACACATTAAGATTTCGAATTTTGCTAATGAAGAACAATGAAAACTATCAGAAGCGCTACCATTGCAGAAAGATAATTGATGATTTGATTAAGGAAGAGATTGTGTACAATAACAGAGGTAGAGAGATGAGTGTGTGCTCAATTAATAATGCGCCCACCTGAGCTCATGTTTCAATGCTCGGTAATGAGCCATAAGGCTCTTGTCACTACATGCTTATTGATTTCTCCTCTTCCAACAACTATATATTACACATGCACGTCTGCACATTATACCTGTTGCCACCATCACCACCACAGCATCAGTAAAGGTAGGTCTTCTCTCGTTATGTGAGCATTAGCGGAGTAGCCTACTGTCAGCTAACTAATTACCTGGACTGTTAAATCAGGAATATAGTGTATATAGTTTTGACGATTTTGCTTTTAGTAGGCTTATCTGCTGAGCTGACAGTAGCGATAACTCTCTGGTTGATAGCATCTGCAGCACTTCGTATTTTGTTTATGATAGTAATCATAAAATGTGGTCATTATTGCAAATATGCTTACCTGAAAGAGAGATTATCACATAATCTTAGCATTGTGTATTTTGCTTTTTTGTCATTTGAAAAAAAAACCTCTGGGTGTAAACTATGATGCAAAATAATAATTTTGACAATTTTAGTGATCAATTTATCCAAGGGATCGTTCACAAATGATGTCACCTCATTTTTGACCTTTTTTACCCCCTCCCCCCTTGTCACCTTTCGTCATCTTTGCAGCACCCCCCCTCCTGGTAGATGACGTCATCTTTGCCTCCCCCCCTCCACCCTCCGGGTGCGACATGGTTTCGTGATTAAATTAAACATTGATTTAACTATGACGTTATATAAATACATTTGAATATATATGTCCATAATTTAGACACATTTTTACAAACGTATTTAGGCTATTAAGCAAACATGGCAATGTGATTTCAGCTAGTAGATATATCACAACTCTCTTGACATGTCGGAAAGTAATTCTAACTACTGTTAAATAACTCCTTTTTTTTCAAAAGGTGACTTCACCCAAGAGCTAGAAACCCCCCCTCTGTCACCTTTGTCATCTTTCGCTATCCCCCCACACCCACACACACACACTGCCGGATGACGTCATTTGTGAACGATCCCCAAGGCAATGTTTAGAATGATGAAGTACCGTTTTGTTACTTAGAGTGAAGGACTGGGGCATCAGTGTTATCAACTTTTCATGTGAAAATATTTTCTGTAGCTTGTTGGGGGTGGAATTCCAAACAAATGGAATATTATGTCAAGGGATTTGGCGTGTATGTGTGTATCAGAGCCCTGCACGGGTAGGAAATTATAAAACCGCACCGAACCGTACCCGTGATGCATCTACCCAACCCGTACCCGTGTAACTTTCTAAAATACTACCCGTACCCAACCCGTACCCGCAACCATTCAACCCATACTCAAACTGTACCCGTGGTTTCAAAAACCATACCCGGACCATACCCGTACAACTACCCGTGTTTTACTCATGATAGAAGTAAATCATAAAATAATAGAATTAAATCAGTACAGGTTGATCTTTTGGTTTTGAGCATTTATGTTTGCTCATGGTTGACGTACCAGTCTTGCCTTTTTTGTAACACAGAACATGGTTGCATTGATTGCATGCAACATAGTCCAGATCTTTATTTCCATCACAAAACTATTCCAAATGATTGCCGAACATTGGACTTTGCACTGCTATTTGATTTTAATTGTTTTTCTTTTTGTTTTTGCTTAATAGTTTGGATATCCATTTTACCTATATTCCGTATTTAACCACTGCTATCCAATACCATAGGAGATATGTTGAACTAAATTTTGGCTTTGTCATATTTGTACGAAATTCTTGCACCAAAATAGTAAGTTAAATTCTGGGATGCATCCTCCCTAATTGAACAAGATATAAAACTTATCTGCACACAATGACTTCAAAGGCAAAACAGCTGATAGTGAAACAGCATCTTCTCTGTTGTCAAAATTTGCTATTTACTTTCATTCAACCCAATAACCATATCACTAACCTATCACTGTAAATGACTGACCTAAAAGTTAGTGTTTATTTGAACAAAAGGTGCTTTATCAGCAAGGCTTACTTTACAAAGTGTTTGAAGCATGAATCTGTAACTCATGCAAATACATGTACACAGTGATCAGTAACATTTAGATAATTATCTAATCATAAATAATGATTTGAATTGGGGGGAAAAAAAAAAATCCAAAAATTAATGAAAAAAATCCAATTTTTCTGATTATAACTTGGGGGGGGGGGTCGTTGAACTTTTTTATATCACACTACAGTATATTTTTTTCAAATATTTTCATTTAGCAATGCAATAACTATATAGAGGACTTTTTCTTTAGCGAGAGGGTTTGGGGGTCACCCAACTTTTTAAAATGTTGATGGGGGCGATTAACTTTTTCTAGAAAAATGCATAATTAAAAAATATGGACGTTTGTGGTATTGATTTATTTATGATCGTTCCTTAGAAAAAACCTGATATTCTCTTATTATGTATCAATGCTTTACAAAGTCCAATATGCATCTTATTCAAAATGATTTGAGTCTTATAACTCAATCAAGTTATTGCAAATATAGGTATTTTCATATGTTGTTAACATCAAGGCATAATTATTTGAATTTGTATATTGAATATTAATTAACTATTGCAATAATGCCGTATGTTGAATCCCTTTTATTCATCTTTACCTTACATGTACTTGTGCTTAAATTCAATTAGTATTAGTATTTGACAAAACCCCGGGACAAAACATGCCTGATGAAATTGTAAATTTTAATATTATGTATTACACAATTTGGTAAGCTAAAAGAGTTTCTGTCAAAAGTATTCAAAAGATAACCTATAGTTATTTAAATTCTTTAAGATAACACAATTACCCTATGTTGATATCATTTTTCTGAAGCAAACATGATTCAGCCTTGAAGTATTTCTATGAGGTGTGGATTGTTGTTGAGCATTGGCAATCCAATCAAGCAGAACGAAATAACTATCTACCTAGTAAAATGACAAAAATGACCAGACAATTGTGACACAATTAACAATAGTGGCATTAGCAGTTTAATGAAGTTCTATTCTAAAACAGGATATAGCCTGGCATTAAGGATAATGAAATCCATGTATAATGAGAAATGCTACCATTATAAGAAAATCCAACCATGGCTATATCACAGTTCAACATGGGTAGGGCCCATAAATCCTAGGAACCGTGACCAAACCATACCCGATGGAATGGTACCCGTAACCGAACCGTAACCGTACACTTTTTGAAAAATGCTACCCATACCCAACCCGTACCCGTAGACTTTTTGCATTTGGGTACCCGCACGCCTGAACATGGGTAGGCCGAACGGACCGACCCATAGCAGGGCTCTGGTGTGTATGTGTGTGTGTGGGGGGGGGGCTTTCAATAGGTTGGGTGGGTACGGATGTGCCATCGGATAGGGGGTACCTTCGATTGTACTTTTTGGGTCATAATTTCCCCCATCCATTATATTTTGTGGTCATAATTTCCCTATACATTATATTTTTTTTGGATCATATTTTTTTCAAAATTCTTTTATATTTTTGGGTCATATATATTTGACAGTTTCATGCAAATGTTGACAAATGATATCATATTATCAGGTAGTATTTTTTTGTTCAATTCACTCTTTGCTGTTGTAACACAATGACTGCTCATGACTGAGCATTATCAAAAACACAACATATGTCGCTTATGGCATTCTATTTTTTAGGTACTAGTGCAGAGCTTCATTATATTTTGGGTCTGATATTGCCAGTGGTGGCACTCTATTTTAGGCATTGATTTCATACTCCCGGTGGCACATAGATCTATTCTAAAACAGGATATAGCCTGGCATTTAAGGATAATGAAATCCATGTATAATGAGAAATGCTACCATTATAAGAAAATCCAACCATGGGTATATCACAGTTCAACAGATCTACGTACGTATTGTTTTTTGGGATATGCCCTCCCCCCATCCCTCACCCCCGAGGAGGACCACTAATGACTGGACAAATATAGCCATAGACAATGGTTAAGTGGAATCAACCAGAAAATTATGTTGGATATGATATCTGCTGCCCATGTGCCAAAAAAATGATTATTGCTTGACTGTCTAATTAATACACGGATCAAAAAAATGTTGAAATATTCAAATCAAAACGTCTCGACATATCGAATTTTTAAATTGAGATTTTTACTAGCCTTGTTCAACCAGACTATGCATTGCATATGAAATGAGCGCCGCCATTACAGAGTTTGGTTGATCGAGACTAGATTTTACGACAAGCCACTTGGCAAGTAGTCTCGCGCAACACAGACCAATGTACAGCTAGCTTCAGCGAGCTGTACGTTGGTCTGTGTTACGCGAGACTTCTTTGCGAGCCACTACGTGGCACTCTCAAAAGCGAGGCTGCTACGTGGCAAGCTCTGTCAATCACGTGGTCGTGGATATTTTGTGGGAAAAAAGGTGGAGCCAGCAACACTTTTTACACATCAATTCGTGGTGGAAATGGGGTATTTCTAGTTCCTGTCTACGTGGATTTGTGCAGGGCATTTTGCTAGTCTTTTCTACGTTAATTATCCACTTTATTTCCACCATCGGTTCAAAAATGGTCAGAGGTAAGATGTTTTTTCTGTCAATTGACACTTCGAACAATTTTGATGGATTTTTTTGGTTTATTATGTAGACTAAAAAACTAATGTTGTCCCCATTCACTCAATGCTATTCCAGTTTTTCAAAATCTGGACAAAGTTGGTTGCAAAACGTGTGCTTTTTGGATCTGAAAATATGACTCGAGCATATATCTTCAAAACTATTTGAAATAATGACGAGTCATGAATCATCATGGATAGGTAATGTGCTCCTTCAAGACCACTTTACTTTTGTAACAAATGGGTTGCAGGAATGCAAAAGTACCTTCTTTTTCTTAAGCCATGGTGCAAAGGTGCCAAATTTTAGTTTTGCATCAACAAAAATCACCTTAATGGGACAACAAACACTTAAATTAAATAAAAACATTTTTTCAAAATTTTTTCATCAGCTCAATTATTTTATAAAATTAATTTTTAAAAGCTCATAATTTTCTTGCCACTAGATGGCAGCACATGTATTGATGACGTCACAGGTTGAAGCACAGATTGTAAACAAAGATTTTTACTGCAAAAACAGTATTAGCAACTGTAAGTAAATACCCATATTATTTTTGAAGATTTTGTGGTTTTGTTGAGTATTTTAAAGGGGCAACTTTTCTCAAAAGATTTCTTCAATGTTATGCTATAAAATAGATGATAGATAAAGGGGTCAGGCATTTAACAACTGTGGTAAATATAGATCTAAACTTGTGCATTGACTATAGATAGTGTAATGTAACATATTGCCATTATGGGTCTGAGAGACATATCTATATGCATGGGTTATCTCCTTGATCCAAGTTTATATTTATTCCTTTTTTAAACATTTGATGTAAAGGAAATGTAGATCTGTGTCTTTGGAAGTCATTTTCACATCCCATACCTTGCACATAGGTCTAGAGTCTAGATCTACCTAGACACCCTATATAGATCTAAGTCTATTTGTAATCTACTGAGTACAAGTAGGGGCCTATATTCTTATGAGATTTGAGGATCTGGTCTATGAATAGTGAATAGAGTCTGACCTAAGCCAAGCATAAGTACAGTTCATTAATACATGTACAATGATGCATCGCCATACCTACTTAAGCCTGGAATCTGCCTGAGTTTTATTGACACAGAGAAGTAAGGCCTACTCTAGATAAACTCCTAGCCTCCTAGAATTCTGAGTATTCTGAGTATCATAAATAAATACATAATGTCAATTTTATTACAAACCCATATAGCAATTTTAGTCTTGGTATGCAATGGTGAATGTTGTTGGTTAGATCTAGGTCTACTTAAAATTGCCAAAACCTTAGATTGAAAATGTAATTGAAACAAACTGTAATATTAATGGAAACTTGAAAAAAAGAATAATTTAATATATTACCAAGTGACCCTAGTTGACCCTATCTCTTCTTATAGTGCCCTGGGCATCCTCCTGGTCTGGCAATATAGCAGTACTAGTACTGGCAGTAGCAGGTTGAGATTGTAAAACTGGCTGATACATATATCCACTACAGGCTGGCTCCCTGTCAACAGTCTGTGCTACTGTGTCCAAAGTATCCTCTCCTTTTGACAATACTAGAACATCTTCCTCCCCACCCTCACTAACAAAACTTTCATCCGAATCCATAATTTATAAAAAATGTATCTGACACAAACTGAACAGTCAAGTTAGATCTACTGTACTACAGTCTGTAGTATTGTTTGTTATTCATCCTGTGATGTCACACAACCACCTGCCAGAGCACCTGCTAACTCAACAGGAAGTGGCATTTTCAAAATATGCTGGTGACTAAAATTATGAAAATAAATACCTTTTAAAAGTATTCTTGATACACCTATTGTTAATGTGATTGATGATAATTGTAGTATTAGGTATGGTTATAGATTTGCTACATTGGCTAAAGTGTTAGATGTGTATATATTTCTTAATCACTATGTCGCCCGATTCATTTGCCTATGCGATTTTAAAGTTAGACTAGAAATTTTAATTGCAGCAATGTTTTGTCCGAACCGACAAATAACATAACATCATTTCCATCATTTTTTCTTACAATATTACCGACCAAAAAACACAACTATGATTTTCTTCATCTGCATAGTTTGACAGGCACAATTATATATCCATCCGTTTGGATAGAAATCTTTCGATATCAAACCCTTACCACAACAAAATGTTGTGATCAGTATGTAACATCAATAAGATGAGGCAAATTTCAAATATTTAAACTTTGTCACATCCCTCTTCAACGATTTCCCACAACATAATCTTAGTACTAGATGGCGTTCTCATGATTCAAACCTTTATAAGTTTTCGATTGAACCTAAGAAGGCCAGCGTTGTGTACTCAAAATTTGATGTCACCTTTGGCCTTGAAATTCTAAAAAGGTCATTTAATGTAATGTCTCAAAGCAAGCTGGTTTCTCAAGGACAGCGTGTATGAAAGCCATGGTTTTGCCTGTACAATAATTACAAATTTTCATGCTCAATTTTGGAAGCGAATGTCGTGCTAGGTTGGTAAAAATTCGTTTGTCATGATGGATTAAAATATTAACACTATGATAATTATTTCCTTCTAAAATACATTGAAATGTCAATGACAAAGTTGTTGTTGTTGACACACCAGAATTTGAAACTAGAACAAAACTATTTTACATTTTAAGAATATGGCAGACAAATTCAAACTTTTTTTTTTTTGAATTAAGCTCCTACAACAGGCCACGGCACTTATGTTTTTATTTATAGTGAGCTGCATACAGGAGCCCACGGCATCAAAGGGTTAAATAATTGATTGATCACCCGAACAATCTGTTTGTCTTGACAAAACCAACAATTCTTAGAAAACATGATTTAAGTCAATTAAGCCATTTTGTTTTTGGGAAATTTGGTTAAAATTTACTTATCAACCCGGATTTTGGTCATCTTTTTTTCAATTTTTTCATTTCTTTTTGCTTCTTTTGTTGAAACCCTGGTTGAAAGTCACTTGAGGCCTACTTAGTACAGTTGGCCATTTTGAATTGGGGAAAATGGTGAATTTCACCTATTATTGATCTGCTTTTGGTCATCTTTTTTTTTTTTAATGTTCTCATTTCTTTCACTGCTTTGGTTGAAAGTCATTTCACATTATATCAAGGCCTACTTAGTACAGTTGGCCATTTTGAATCAAGAAAATAAATGAATTTTAACTATTATTGAACTGAGTTTGGCCATCTTTTTCGTTTTGGCGTTCTCATTTCTTTTGCTGCTTTTTGCTTTCGTCACCTCACATTAAAACAAGGACCTACTTAGTGTTTTCTAATATTTTTTCATCATTTTGTGGCATTTCAGTTTTGTGTAGATATGTACTTAGAACACCGGACACTTTAGAATTTGAAAAAAGATTGAAATGCGCTGAGATTATCCAAAAGCATTTTCATTCACATATAATTTTCATTTCACTTTTGTTCTTGGCGCTATTCATCACAAATTAAGAGCTGCAAAAAAGCATTTTTACCTTTAAAAATTTTGATTTACATCTTCTTTTTTGCGATCATTCAACAATCTTGTATTGTATGAATTAATTTACAATTTCAAATTCAAATATATGAAATGTGCCTGTAGTTCAATTTGCAACAATATTAGTCCATGTTTCATTAATTAAATGTCTGTTACTTTTTCTATGAATCACAACTATAAATTAAAAAGAAATTGAAATAAATATCCACTGCTGTTCATGTCGTTAGATGGAAGCACTCTTTTCTCCACTGTTCCATAACAGTTAGTTTGGATAGCTATTGTAATCATTGGCTACAAGTGTTAAACTATTTATTTCCCACAGGTTCCCTGGGGAAATGATTGTTTTTGACTGGGTATGCACTGTGTGAGGGGTGCTCTTTTGACACACCTGTTAATGTCCAATTCTTATTGGCTCAGCCTACCTTGAGACCAATGTCAAACCCTAGTCTTTTTCATGATTTTTGTTAAAGCACCGCCCTCGGCTTGAAAGTACTCTGTAAACGGTCAAAAGTCACACATGATCAAGAGTGCTAATGAAGCCGTCTATTGGTTAAATCATGTCACACCCACCAGTCCTCCACTCTAAGTGGCCGAGATGGACTTCTTGCATAACAATTTTGAGGGTACTGAGCTGTCAATCACGTCGTATAGCCAATCAGAGCAGCGTAGTAAAAGCTTTCATTCATATATCAATGACAAAGGTGCATATGCGCGGAAATGTGCCTACGGTTGATTTTATTACTGCTCAAATAAATCGAGCATATAATCCTCATGACAAGTCAAAAATTTATTGTACTCATGTGGGAGACATTTTTTTTTTTTATACTTGCACTTGACTAATCTATTTACACGATACACTTGACTAATTTATTTACATGATACACTTGACTAATTTATTTACACAATACACTTGACTAATTTATTTACACGATACACTTGACTAATTTATTTACATGATACATTTGACTAATTTATTTACATGATACATTTGGGAGCACAAATTCAAATCCCAATCAGTTACAACAAAAAAATAATAAAATAAAATTTACGACAAATAATTAAATATTAAATTTTCATTGAATATTTCAATCTTTTTGGATTGGTTTAATATGTATTTATTTAGCAATTATCCAACAGTGTATACACTATTCAAAGGATGTTTGCTTGTAACTTGGTGTTTGAGTGTGTTCAGGAGATCATAGGTCCCATCATTTATATGAATTCAAAGCTTAATCAAAGCGTTTTGTATTTAATATGAATTGGTGGACAGCATTGAAGACTAATTTATTAGTTGAAATATCAGCAGTATTGCAGCCAAATAACAAACTTTTTATTGTGATGGGAATGGGAATAATATCTTGAATATCCGATATTAGTTTTTCCCTACTATCATCAAAAAGAGGACAGTGCAAGAAGAAATGCTCTGCATTTTCATTGTTAGCTCCGCAGTCACAGGCTGGACTGTCTATTACATGGAGACTTGCAAACAGATCACCGTGTAATTTACTACATCCAATTCTCATTCTGGCATGATGCACTGCCGGCCACCTTTCCCCATAGTAATATAGGACTCTTAGCTCGCTATGTACAATTTTAAAGCTAGCTTTAAAGCTCTCAACATCTTGGAGGGCCTTCTTGTCATTGCTAAGGTCATTCCAAAGCCCAATGGCTCTAGGGAAGAATGACCTCTTATAGCTTTCAAGCCTGCAATATGGAATGCGGACATTATTCTCATTTCTGAGAATATAATTTCTTTCAACATTCAGTTGGTCCAAAATATCAATGAGATACTGAGGTGCTTTTTCGCGAATAAATCTTAAAAACATAACAAGAGTTGCTTGTTTTATATGGTCAGAAATGGTGTTTCCTCCATACTCACTCATTACATTATTGATATTGGATCTGGCAGTTGCACCAGATATGAGTTGCATAGCAT